>CM024755.1:155381684-155507241 GCA_014218235.1 Colocasia esculenta
TGTTGGGTTTTCCATATATCATGTTTTTGATGATCACATTAACATTCTTGAACATTGATTTAATGCAAAATTGATGTGCTAACTAACATGAAAAACACCATGAAAGTGATTGAGTTAAACATTGCTAAATCATACAATGTATATCACTAACAATGTATTTGCATGTAGGTGCACAAGCATGAAACATGGAGCATTGAAGAATGAGAAAAAAAAGGCACAAAAATCTGTCAAAGAGGTGTCATCTGTCGACAGATGCAAACTGCCTGTCGACAGATTCACACAGTCATTCCAGACAGAACTCAGGTTTGCATCTCTGAGTGCATCTGTCGACAGATGCAATGTACCTGTCGACAGATACACACAGACAACCCAGGACAGAGCTCAGGTTTTCTATTCCTGAGTGCATCTGTCGACAGATGCAAACTGCCTGTCGACAGATACACTCAGAAACTCATTTTCCTGAAACCCAGTTCTCAGCCTGAGTCTGCCTGTCGACAGATGCAAGTGCACCTGTCGACAGCCGACGGAAACTTCAGATTTTGGGTTTCCAAATCCGGCCCCACTTGGGTGTTTCCTTCCTCCACGACCCCCACCTTTACCTAACACTATATAAGCATCCTTTTGGAGCAAATTTCGCAGAGAGCAGCCTCCCATCCAAGAGCCTCCAAGGGACCAAGAGGAAAAGCCCCAAATTGCTGCTCTGCTTCAACTTTCCGCCCAGATCGACGTGGAATCACCATCTATGCGGAGCTGAAGCCGGATCGTCATCAATTCAACCTTCTACATCGATCAATCTACATCCAATCGAAGTTTGAAGAGCGTTTGGACGATCCACGAGAAGAATTCCAACTGGATTTGTTCCCTAATTCCCAATTCTTCTCCATTCATAATTTCCATCCATCGTGTGTGTGTGTGGTTGTGTTTCGAGCATCCCTTGTGCTTGATTCACGTATTTGTGGTTGTTCTGATCGTGGTTCATCAGACAACGTGTGTGTGTTTGAGTTGTAGTGTTGAACTCGCTCATAAGCAGTCGTTTCTGCGTGTGTGTGTGGACGGTGGATGTAGGATACACGAGTTGTGTACTCCGAACCACCTTAAATCATCGTGTTCTGTGGTTTGTTCGCGTTTTGCGATAGATGATTGGTAGGCACGGTGTTCATACGCACGTTTGATTCCCTGTTTTCTCTTAAATCAACTCAAGCGGTCTCACACTTAATTGAATTTGAATCAAATTTCATTAAGATCGCTGTAGCATCGAAAAGAAGCCATCAATAGTTTAAAATTGCCGTAATCTATTCAACCCCCCCTTCTAGATTACCGTATTGTGTACTTCCGCATAACTCTTCAATTGGTATCAGAGCGGGTTTCTCCGATTTACTGTTTTCGTCATTTGATCTAGCGATCAGGAGATTTTCGATCTTATGGATTCTAGCAAAGGGTATATGGCCGAGGGACATTCAGTAACCAGGCCACCCTATTTTGATGGCACTGACTATCCTTATTGGAAAAACCGTATGCAGGTATTTTTGAGAGCTCAAAATTACGAGCTGTGGAAGATAGTCAGCAAGGGACCATACGTGTTGCCCGAGGATGAAGACACCTGGACGAAAGACCAAATAGCTAAAGGAACTCTCAACTGGAGCGCACTAAACATGATGCAATGTGCGGTGCATCCAAAGGAGTTCTCAAGAGTCTCCACATGCTCAACAGCAAAAGAGATGTGGGACAAGCTTGAACTCATTTACGAAGGTACGTCCGAGGTAAGGGAAACTAAAGTTAGCATGTTAGTGTCTGAATATGAAATGTTCAAGATGAAAACTGATGAAACCGTATCAGACATGTTTGCAAGATTCATGCTAATAGTTAACGGGCTAAAAGGTCTTAAGAAGGAATACTCTGAAAGTGACTTAGTAAGAAAGATCCTTCGATCTCTTACTTCATCTTGGAATACTAAGGCCACTGTCATTGAGGATTCCAAAGACCTTTCCAAAATGAAATTGGATGAACTAATTGGCTCTCTAATGACATATGAAATCAACATCAAGAGAAAAGAATTAGAAGAAAATCCTAGGAAGTCAATTGCTCTAAAAGCATCCAATAAAACATCAACAAGCTCCAAGAAATCTATTCAACAAGATAGTGATGAGCAAGAAACATCTAGTGAGAGTGATGATGGTGAAATGGCAATGCTCACTAGACAATTCAAGAAATTTTTGAAGTTCAAGAGGAGAGACACAGGTAATTCCAAACCCTTTCCTAAGAAAAATTTTTCACAGAAATATGAGTCAAACAAAAAATCTGACATTGTTTGTTATGAATGCAAGAAACAGGGGCATATGAGAGGAGAATGCCCGGAACTCAAGAAGAAGCTGAAGAAAGACAATTCACCTCTAAAAAGGCCAAAGCAATGTTGGCCACCTGGAGTGATGAAGATGAAGATGAAGATGCACAAGAAACATCCGATGATGAAGAAGTGAAATGCTTGATGGCCAGGAGTGATGACTCCAGCGAGGTAAATTTCTCATTTGATGATTTCACTGCAAGTGAATGGGAGGAAGCATACACTACTTTATTTGAAAAATTTCGTGAATATAGATCTGAGAATAGAGCATTAAAAAAGAAATGCAACTCCCTTGTGCATGATAAGAACAATGATGAACGAATTGCATTCTTAACAAAAGAATTAGAAATGATGAAAATTGATGAAAAAACTCATAATGAAGAAATGGATTGCTTGAAAATGAAATTGCAAGAAACACAAAAAGAAAAAGACTGTTTAAGCCATTCTATTGAATTCCTTCAAGAAGAACAATTGGAAACAAAGAAAAAGTTGGAACAAACTGAAAAGGAATTGAAAGAAAAATCTGAGGACCTAATGAAATTTGTAAAAGGGAAGCAAAATCTAGATGCAGTTTTGGGCACCAAAATACATGTAACCAAGCATGGGTTAGGATATCAACCAGTCAAACAAAAGAAAATAGGAGAATCATTGATCACCTCCTTTATTGATTCTAGCCCAAGCACAAGCAAGCATGCTCCCACAAAGCATAATTCAAGAAAGTCTCAGACCAACCAATATTACACAAACAAAATGTTCCCAACAAACAAAAGAAAAAGCCACCTGTCGACAGATACAATGGTGCCTGTCGACAGACAAGAACAGTTTCAATGAATAAACAGTCTATCAAGCAACAGAAATTGAAAAGAAAATTCCTTCATGCAATGTGTGTAAAAAGATTGGTCATGATGAAAAACAATGTTGGAATAATCCAAAGAAACAAAAAGTCAAACAAGTTTGGATTCCTAAACATCTACTTTGTTGCATGAATGAAATTTTGGGACCCAAAGTAATTTGGGTACCAAAACCTCTTGTCTGATCCACATTTGCAGGAATGCCTAGCAGCCCAACATCAAAACAAATGGTACTTGGATAGCGGCTGTTCGAGGCACATGACGGGCGACAAAGGTAAATTCTGTTTCCTAGTGGAGAAAGACGGAGGACAAGTCATTTTTGGAGGTAACAACAAAGGCCAAATCATTGGCACAGGTAATGTTGGTAAGTGTTCCTCCAATTCAATTGAAAATGTACTGTTGGTTGATGGCCTTAATCACAATTTGCTTAGCATAAGTCAATTATGTGATAGAGGTCACAACGTCATTTTTGAATCAAATTCATGTCAAATTGTTGATAAAGAAACAGGAAGTGTAAAATTTTCTGGAAAAAGAGTGAATAACATTTACTTAGTTGATTTAGATGATCCAGAAAATGACAACTTGTGTCTTGTTGCAAATAGACAGGATGAATTGACCTTGTGGCATCGTAGGCTTGGCCATGCGAGCTACAACGTGTTGCACAAGATCATGAAGCTCAAATTGGTAAGTGGACTTCCTGACATCTCTTTTAGCAACAACGAAAGTTTTTGTGATGCATGTGCACAGGGAAAACAAACCCGGAAGTCTTTCAAATCTAAAGCACCGGTAAGCACATCTAAACCATTTGAACTGTTGCACATGGACCTGTTTGGACCAACTAGAACTCTAAGTCTCAATGGCAAACGTTTTGGTTTTGTCATTGTAGATGATTTCTCTAGGTTCACATGGGTCAAATTCTTGGCACACAAAAGTGAAACACTCACAATCTTCAAGAATTCTTTAACAAGATTGAGCATGGCAATGTGAATAAAATATGCTCAATCCGCACCGATCACGGGGGAGAATTTGATAACAATGCATTTTCTGATTTTTGCAGGCACCAAGGGATTGAACATCTGTTCTCTTCCCCAAGGACTCCAGAACAAAACGGAGTAGTGGAGAGGAAAAACAGAACATTGGTGGAAATGGCTCGCACTCTTCTGGTTGAAGGCCAACTCTCCAAAAGATTTTGGGCAGAAGCAGTGAACACTTCGTGCTACATTCTAAACAGAGCCATGGTAAGACCTGTGATAAAGAAAACCCCTACCAGTTATTGAAAGGTAAGAAACCCAACCTTGGGTACTTCCGAGTTTTGGCTCAAAGGTATTTATTCACAACAATGATAAATCTGATTTAGATAAATTTGAAGCCAAAAGTGATCAAGGTGTTTTTCTAGGCTACTCAGAACACTCTAGGGCATATAGGGTGTTTAACAATAAAACACGAACTGTGGAAGAAACTCCACATGTCATTTTTGATGAGACTTATGCCAAGTCTAACAGATTGAATGTTAACAGGATGAAGAAGAGAATCCACAAGAAGTGATCCTCCTGAAGAACAACATTCACAAGATCAAATTCCTCAAGGACAAGATACTCCCGGCCCTTCAACAATCACAAATGTGAGGTATTCCAAAGATCACCCACTTGATGATGTGATAGGTAGTTTAAATGATTCTGTTCAAACGAGGTCTCAAGTAAGAAAAATAATTGAACATGATCTTTTTGCTTTTGTTTCTCAAGTGGAACCCAAAAATGTTGAAGAAGCCTTAAAAGACAACTCATGGATTGATGCTATGCATGAGGAACTTGGTCAATTTCAAAGAAATAATGTATGGAGTTTAGTTCCTAAAACCCCTGAAATCTCTATCATAGGAACTAGATGGGTGTTTAGGAATAAACTTAATGAAGAAGGAAAAGTGATAAGAAATAAAGCAAGACTCGTAGCAAAAGGATATAGTCAAGAATTTGGTGTAGACTTTGAAGAGTCCTTTGCTCCTGTAGCCAGGTTAGAAGCAGTCAGAATTTTATTGGCATATGCATGCTCCCATAAGTTTAAACTCTATCAAATGGATGTTAAAACTGCTTTCTTAAATGGCTATATCAAAGAAGAAGTCTATGTCTCTCAACCACCAGGTTTTGAAAATTCTGAAATGCCTAACCATGTGTATAAATTGCACAAAGCTCTTTATGGTTTGAAACAGGCACCTCGAGCTTGGTATGATAGACTAAGCAATTCTGGTAAGCAAGAGCTACTCAAGAGGTAAAGTAGACCAAACACTCTTCACTAAGAAAGTTCGCAATCACATAATTGTTGTTCAAGTTTATGTGGACGATATCATATTGGTTCTACTAACCCTTCACTGTGTGAAGAATTTTCTAAACACATGCACAGTGAATTTGAGATGAGTCTAATGGGGGAGCTTCAATTCTTTCTTGGTTTGCAGGTGAAACAACATAAAGACGGATTCTTCATAAATCAAGAAAAGTATGTCAAAGAGCTTCTCAAACGATTTCAATTTGAGCAAGCTAAACCGGCCTCCACCCCAATGAGCACAAGCATCAAATTGGAAAATGATGAGAAAGGTAAACCGGTAGATGCAAAGCACTTCCGAGGTATGATTGGCTCACTCCTTTATCTTACTGCAAGTAGACCGGATATTCAATTAGTGTTTGCCTTTGTGCTAGATATCAATCTAGTCCAAAGGAAAGCCATTTAATTGCAGTCAAGAGAATTTTCCGATATCTCTCCGGAACATGCAATTTGGGTTTTTGGTACCCAGCAGGCAGTAGCTTTGATTTGATTTCATATTCTGATGCTGACTATGCTGGATGTAAAATCGATAGAAAAAGCACTAGTGGATATTGCCAATTCCTTGGCGGTTGCATGGTTTCGTGGGCATCCAAGAAACAACACTCGGTTGCACTCTCCACTGCAGAGGCAGAATATGTCGCTGCAGGAAGTTGTGCAGCTCAAGTGTTGTGGATCAAAAGTCAGTTAGCTGACTATAATGTTCAAATTGGATGCACACCTATCCTATGTGACAACACAAGTGCTATCAATCTTTCAAAAAACCCTGTCCAACACTCACGGACTAAACACATAGAAATCCGTCATCATTTCTTGAGAGATGAAGTTGCCAATAAAACCTTGGAACTCATTTTCATTCCCACAGAAAAACAATTGGCTGATATTTTCACCAAACCCTTGTCTGAAGATAGATTCACATCCTTAAGAAGAGAATTGGGTTTGTGTAAAATGCAATGAAACTGCTATCCATTTGGAAACATGCTCTTTATGTGAATGACTATGTGGTATATCAAATGGTGAACTGTGGAAGAACAAGTTCGGCTTGTTTGGAAACTATCATCATGCGTGAGAAACATTCTCCGCCAAGTATCCATAGTCCCATTACATATAAAGGTCCTGTACTTCACATAGGATTTTTAGTTTCCTTACATTTTATCATGTTAACTCCATGAGACAATGTTTTTCTGTGACCATGTGCTTGTGTATGACCTTCCTTTCATGACATGTTTGTTTTGTATCAAATGCTTGTGTGAATCCTTGCTTAGATGTCGTGTCAACACGTGCACACACTATGGGGGAGTAAGTTAAGGATTGATTGAGTATTTCTGAGGAAACTCCTCATACATCTACTTGTTGAATTCTCACTTCCTTGAACTCAAAGTGCAATCAATCTGAAACAGAAAAATCCACTCTGTTCCATCTGTCGACAGACACATTCCATCTGTCGACAGATTCAATCAGTCTTGTTCTGGCAGAAACTTCAATTCCTCAGTCTGTGTGCATCTGTCGACAGACAGACTTCTTCTGTCGACAGATACACCATTCTTCTTATTTTTCAAATCCTTCTTCATACTTTTCAGAAAGTGTTCCTTAATTGATTAAAGGTAAACCTTGGTTTGTTTGTGTGCAATATAACCCTTCATATCCACTTCATGTCGAAGTCATGAACCAAGTCTAAATGTTGTTTGATGCATGACCTGATTAAGGTCTTTTTAGATCATTTTGAACATAATGAGCAAACCAAATGATTTTTAAACATCTCCTTTGAATAACTCCCTTGTCGTTAAACATGAATCTAAAATGATTTGAAAAATCAGAAAACTCTTGAATTTAATGTTCCACATTACAACTTGCCTAAAGAAATCTCATGTACTTGACAAAAAGCAAAAAAAAAAAAAAAAAAAAAAAGGGAGAAAAGCTACCTATTTCTTCAGTTCAATCAACAAATTTGTTTTCATTTGTGGGATGGAGGTAGAGCAATGATGAAAATCACTAAGTAACCGGGGACATGGGCATCACAAATGTCAGTCTTCGCGTCAAAAGGTTGTTTCATTATCTCTATACAATGGCTTGATGGACACTCACATTGAGTAACTGGGGGTATTGGCATCACAAATGTCTACCTTCACATGAAAAGTGAAAGTGCTCCTCATTGCCACTCTTTTCCATCTTCGTTGCTTAAATCTTCCAAGATCATACCAGAAATAGAGTGAAGCCTCCGAAATTTTTTTGTCAAGTCCAATGTGTTTCTTCGGTAAGACATTCTTGTGGGCATTTAATTCAATTGTCATCTGACTATCATCTCTATTTAAATGCATGTTTTCTTCAACGGCCTTAATCAAAAGAGTTATTTAATTTTCACTGGCTTTTGTGAAATGTGTTCCTCATGATCTAATTAAAGATCTTATCATTTTTAATTCAAAATCATTTTAGATTTGTGTCATGTCTTCATCTTAATGGATATGAATTTTTGTCTTGCACATACACCCACTTTGCCTTAAAACAACAAATGAACACTTGTCCCTTTGAAAATTTTGACAAAAATCAAGTTTTCACCAAAAAGGAGCTATCTGTCGACAGATAGACTGGCATCTGTCGACAGACGACGGCCCAGATCCGTTTTTTCAGAAAACCCTCGCGCCGGTTCACCTCCTTTTTGTGGGGCCTTCCTTTTAAAACCCTCCAAGTCCATTCTAAGGCCACCCACGACCCTTTTTCACCCCTCCTCTCTTGTTCCTCCTCCTCCTCTCCAAACCCCCTCTCTTTCCCCCTCCCTCTCTTCCCCCTTCAGGGCTCCGTCTCCGACGATCCTGCTCCTCGTCTGGGATCCCTCCACTCTCCCTTCACACCATTCTCATCCTTCCTTCTGCGATGGCACCCAAATCGAAGCTTCTCGCTCGCCGTCGTCGCGCTCCGACGGACGCCGGAGAAAGCTCCAGGGCTCCTTCTGAACGCCGCAGCAAGCATCGTGAGGATCGGTTGCCGGAACTCATCGTTCCTCAAGGTCTCCGTCTTATCCGACCCAACGGCAATTCAAGAAGATTGTCCAATCCCGGTATGTGGACTTCGAGTCCTTAGCACCGATGTTCCCCTCACTCCTACCTTATTTTGACACTCAAGGGTGGACATCCTTCTTATACTCCCACTTGCAATACTCTCCAACTGCCGTATCCGAGTTCTACAATAACTTAGGGCTTTCCGATCAGGGAGATATCTACTCTTCGGTGAATGGCACTCGTTTTCGCCTCACCGCAAATCTTCTCTCCACAGCCCTTGAAATTCCAAACTCAGGAGTTGAAATCTTCAACTATAATCCCTCTGCTTCTGAGTACTATGAGCTTCTCACGTTGGAACCTTATGACACTACCAAGGAGATTGCTCGTCTCAACGCCAACTCCTTTCCTCCCTTGATCCGGATGATCCATCACATCTTCACTACCTTGATCGTCCCGAAGGATGGAAGTCGAGAGTTAGTCACCGAGGTCCACAAATCCTTGTTCATATTTTTCCTCAAGTGTCAGGAAATCAATCTTCCTGAACTCATGATAAGCCTCATCCGTCGGTGTTTCTCTAACACCAAAAGATCAATGCCATATGCTTGCCCCATCACTTCTCTTCTTATTTTCCTTGGCATTCCTATCCCTCCAAGTGAGCTCATCTCACTAAAATCCCGAAGTGCCTTTGACCTCACCGCCGCCAACCGCATGGGCTACAAAATTGTAGACGGCGTCGTCACAAGGACTCTCAAGGGAAAGGAACCACAAGGAGCTGAAGTGTCAACCGGTGAAGAAGACAATGAAGGTGATGAAGCAAATGAGGGCAGTGATGAAGACCCTGAAGATGAGCAAATGCCTGACCAAGCTCAAGAGTTTGATGATGTACCTGTGCCTCCACAACAATCCGTTCATGATTACTTGGCACAAATCCATCAAGAAATGATTTCAGGATTTGCTCGGATGACGTCAAGATTTGATCAAGTGGACGCTCGCCTCAACACTTTAGATGACCGTCTTGACCACCTCTACTCCGAGAGAGATGGATCCCGTCACCCTCTCCTGCTGGACATGACGATGAATAGAGGGTCTCAGGGTCATTAGAGGTCACTAAGAGTCTAGATGGGAATTAGTCTCACTTGTCATCATCTTTTGCTTGTTCATGTTATTCCCTTTTTTTATTGAGTCATGTAATGATTATCAAATGTACTGTGAAATTTCAATGATCCATCAATGAAAACTCAGTTCATGTTTATTGTCTCTAATGTGCATGACTTGACCTGTTTTGACATTGTTGCATGTCAAAAAGGGGGAGAACATCAATATATGCATCAATTGAATGTTTTTGTCATCATCAAAAAGGGGGAGATTGTTGGGTTTTCATATATCATGTTTTTGATGATCACATTAACATTCTTGAACATTGATTTAATGCAAAATTGATGTGCTAACTAACATGAAAAACACCATGAAAGTGATTGAGTTAAACATTGCTAAATCATACAATGTATATCACTAACAATGTATTGCATGTAGGTGCACAAGCATGAAACATGGAGCAATGAAAAGATGAGCAAAAGGCACAAAAATCTGTCAAAGAGGTGCATCTGTCGACAGATGAAAACTGCCTGTCGACAGATTCACACAGTCATTCTCAGACAGAACTCAGGTTTGCATCTCTGAGTGCATCTGTCGACAGATGCAATGTACCTGTCGACAGATACACACAGACAACCCAGGACAGAGCTCAGGTTTCTATTCTGAGTGCATCTGTCGACAGATGAAAACTGCCTGTCGACAGATACACTCAGAAACTCATTTTCCTGAAACCCAGTTCTCAGCCTGAGTCTGCCTGTCGACAGATGCAAGTGCACCTGTCGACAGCCGACGGAAACTTCAGATTTGGGTTTCCAAATCCGGCCCCACTTGGGTGTTTCCTTCCTCCACGACCCCCACCTTTACCTAACACTATATAAGCATCCTTTTGGAGCAAATTCGCAGAGAGCAGCCTCCATCCAAGAGCCTCCAAGGGACCAAGAGGAAAAGCCCCAAATTGCTGCTCTGCTTCAACTTTCCGCCCAGATCGACGTGGAATCACCATCTATGCGGAGCTGAAGCGGATCGTCATCAATTCAACCTTCTACATCGATCAATCTACATCCAATCGAAGTTTGAAGAGCGTTTGGACGATCCACGAGAAGAATTCCAACTGGATTTGTTCCCTAATTCCCAATTCTTCTCATTTCATAATTCCATCCAATCGTGTGTGTGTGTGTTGTGTTTCGAGCATCCCTTGTGCTTGATTCACGTATTTGTGGTTGTTCTGATCGTGGTTCATCAGACAACGTGTGTGTGTTTGAGTTGTAGTGTTGAACTCGCTCATAAGCAGTCGTTTCTGCGTGTGTGTGTGGACGGTGGATGTAGGATACACGAGTTGTGTACTCCGAACCACCTTAAATCATCGTGTTCTGTGGTTTGTTCGCGTTTTGCGATAGATGATGGTAGGCACGGTGTTCATACGCACGTTTGATTCCCTGTTTCTCTTAAATCAACTCAAGCGGTCTCACACTAATTGAATTTGAATCAAAATTCATTAAGATCGCTGTAGCAGCGAAAAGAAGCCATCAATAGTTTAAAATTGCCGTAATCTATTCAAACCCCCTTCTAGATTACCGTATTGTGTACTTCCGCATACTCTTCAGCCACAGGTTCCAAGAGACGGAGTGTTGGACGTCTAGATTCGCGTAGAAATGCGTGGGTTGCTGAATTGCGCGCGGAAATGTCGCGGCGTGGCTGTGCAATTCCCGTGGGAAGCTGCGGAGGGCTCTCGGCGTGAACCGGTGATTTGCGGGAGGTTAATAGCACGTTTGAGGTAGGGGACGAACCCTGGTTAGATCCGTAGAACAGTAAAAATAAACAAACACTTGGAATCAGCATGATATGCATTTTCGATTAAGGTTGCCCACCAGCTGGGGTTAATGGGTGATTTGGCAAATTAAGAGGTAAAGCTGTGGTGATTGTATTCACTATTGGAGTAAAGCAATGTTGTAGTGTTGTATTGGGTTTGGGGACTCATGATGTATAGATCTATTTCTGCATGTTTACAGTTATTTTAACGATTAGAACAGTGGATTCGGATTAGGGTTTCTGAGGAATAATGGCCGGAGAACTTGGCGTCAAGATCGATTGTCGCCAAGCTCCTCAGCCAGGATGTTAACGGCCAGGTCCCTTGCCGTTGACTTGTTGTAAGCGGCAGTCGATGTTGCCGCCTACTGGTTATGAACAGAAATGACTAAATTATGGCATTTATCGATAATGCATGTGTGTTGACACATGAGGTGCACTGAGTGCACATGGTTCTTGTGTTTAGCATATAAGGTATGCTATTAGTTACTTACTCTCGTGACTGCGCGATGTTTACGCGAGTCCAGTTGAGTTCACGTGTAGTGGACCGTGGTTACTTGTGGTTTACGTGAGGTTTCACGTGGTTTTGTGTATGTGGCGAGTAGTACGACGCCTACCGTGGTTACCTCTCCAGTTGGGTGCCCCAGGTTCTTTGTGAGCCAGGCTGTTAGGTCGGGGCTTTGTCCCGGTACTTGTGTTGTACCGTCGAGGTCTGTGTCGTTTGACCTGGACACCCTCACTCCTGTGTAGAGTTGTACGTCCGGCTGAGGGAAAGACGACAGTGGGACAGTGACACTTGAGTTGTTTTTAGTCACTTGTAGCGCGCTCGTATAGTTGGGGGTACGGACACCAGTAGTCGACACTGGTCCCCAGCTAGTCCTTTTCCAGTGCCTCACTCTAGCGAGCCCAGGCCAGGGTCTCTAGAGGTGCAAGGCATGGGCCTGTGACCGTGTGGTCTGCAGGTGGTGGTGTTTAGTTGGTCTCCACAGTTGCTTGACCTTTTTACGTGGAGCGGCAGCTGGACCTTTCGTCCGTGGCTGCGAGACTGAGAGGTAGACCTGTGTTAGTTTGTCCGAGTCAGTTTCTGGTGTCGCGAACCAGTTCACGTGGCTCATGTTGGCTGTCTCTACTTTAACTTGTACACCTGTACTGGTTTGCCATTTAATTATTACTGTTGTTTCTCGTAGTCGGCAGACGGTGAGTACTTTTATAGCTTTACTTACCTGCTTAGTTGTTCTATAAATTGTTGGTACTGTTTACTATTCGTACCTGTGGTGTTTGGTTTGCTCGGTTTTGGGGGAGTTCCCTACTGAGCCAGTGACTAGAGAGGCTCACCCCTACCCCCACAGGTGAGAGCGAGGAGGACGTCTCACGACCGTCGTCCAGCTCAGGGCCGCGCCGTAGCGGTGCAGGGTCAGTACCTCCAGCGGTGTAGTTCCAGCTGTGTAGTTCTCCAGCAGTGTAGTTTAGTTAGTTGTTTACTTTCTTCAATTGTACCTCAGGGTATGCTCCAGGCTCTTGTACCTCTTTACAGTTTTTGTGGAAATTTGGCTATGTAAAACTGTGAAATATTTATGAAATATGGTGTGTTCCTTTATGTTTACACGGACTGTGGTTTGGTATCCCTTGCGAGGCTTCGGCCCGTTCACGGGAGGCGGACTTAGATCAAGTACGTTATCGGTTTAACGGGCTCGGCCGAGGCGTTCCGTCACAGAAAATGTACAGGTGGGAGTTTACAATAGCTTTTAAGAGAGTGTGGCTTAGACATGGACAAAGACTCAGCCAAGATTCTCCTAACAAGACCCTCCATCTCCGACCTGGAAATAGATTCGGATTGAGTGGGGGTTGTGGGCTGGATATAAGGTGGATAGACGGAGGGAGAAGTTGGAATAGGAGTTGGTGCAGGAGTGGGAGGAGGAATAGGGGAGATAGGAACTCGATATGGGGTGATCGTCTTAAGAGTGGGCCTGAATGAAGAAACATTGAAAGGAGATAGTGAGGAAGGTGAAGCCATCACCTGAACAGTATGATTGGAAAGCATAGAAATGATGTCCTCGAGCGAATAGCGGGATAAGAGTTTGGAGAATTCGAGGTCATCTTGGGCTTCTTGGACATATGTGGGATTGACCCTCAAACTCACCTCCTCATTATTGGCTTGAAAGGCGGAGTGAACTAACTCTTCAGGCCGTATGTTAGAGTTAACCATTCCGACAAATTCATCAAAAAGCCGGATTGTTAGTCATGTGACGGAGTTCAACCAAGAGTCCATTAGCAACACAATCTACTGATTTTAAAATAATTAAGCTGATAAACTACACTGTTATTAGGAGAAATGTGGATTTCTACCAAACAATGTTGACTCCCATTTGACTGAGTTGACCAAAAGAAGAACCAAGAAACCAGCTAAGAAAATGAACAGGATGTGATCGCCAGGGCCTTACCTGTGCCCAAGGAGGTATTATGATCACATCGATGACGTTGCTTTGCGCAGTGGTGGATGGAGGGACTCCGACTTTCCCCTCTTCGGCGACCAAAGAGAAGAAGCTTTGCGGTCTCGTTCAAGTGTTCCTGCAAAAAAGAGAGAGCTCTATTAGACTTAGGGCAGTGTAGTAAACGTCTAAAATGAAAAGAAGAAACCCAAAAGGAGAGCCTCGTACCGGTTGCGGGCTTGAGAAGAGGGGTGGCCAAATGTTATGACCACCCTTCTTCCCTCTGTTTTTGGTTTAAAAAACCCATTTTAGGTGTGTAGGGAAGTGCACTACGTGCCTAGAATGTGTGTGTGTGAAGTGAGTAACATGCAAAGCTAAAGGGAGAAGAAGGGAAAGAGAAGAAGAAGAGGGAGATGATCCTCTTGTAGAAGCATGGTTGGCTCCTTTGTGCGGTCCTCCAGCTCGTGGTGAAGCCCCCTGGACGCTCCAAGGGTTGAGAGAATGAGAGGAAGCAAAGGCGAAAGCTCTCAAGTTACTTTTCTCTCTCTTCTCTCAAGGCAATATGCACTAGCTCGTCCAGCCTATCCCCCCTCACTTAGAAGGTTAAGGAGTACCCTATATAGGCAGTGGGGTCAGAGCTAAGGAGCTTAGGATGCTCAAGTGTGAAGAAACACACTTGAACATGTGGCAATCCATGAAGAAATGGCTAAACCAATGAGAGGGGGTCATGTAGGACTTTTACTGGGTCAAGGGGGTGCCAAGGTGGCCCATTTGCCCATTGGGAACGGCCCCATGCGTTGCATGGCCGAGGAGAGGGTGCAAGTGGGCTAAAATCTTGGGCAGTTGCATAGACCAAGTAAACCCAGGTTGACATCAATCGATGTTGCCGCCAACCCTATGCAGACGTCAACATAGGTGGACGTCAACCGGAGTCGACGTCCAGAGAGTATGCCACCAACTAGTAGTCAGCGGCAATCGATGTGGACATCTACATGGGATCAGAGGCAAGTCAACAAGTGTTCAAACAAGCCTTATTGGGCCAAGAACCAAGCGGGGATGGGCCAAATCTCGCGTCTACAACGACTTTGTTCTAACCGTTCTGACCGCCTATCCTTTCTGTTAGAATGGCCTTGTTAGGTGTCAGGCGCGTACAACGTTGACGCGACCTAGCAGGGCGTCGTGTTCTGGTTTGACCGGTCTTTTGTTTGACCACTTTTGGGGTCGCGACCTGGGGGTCATTCGCAACATGGTGTCACGACCTCTGGAGCCGTCGCGACAAGGTTGTTGTTGCGACGCCTCGACCCATCACGTTTAGGGGGCCGTCGGTTCAAAATCGAGGTTGGTGCCAATTTCCCCCTTCCCCTTCTTCTTTCTGTCTTCTTCTTTCTTCTTTCTTCCCTCAAGCCCTCTTCCTTCTTCTGACTTGTTCGTGGTGCTCGTGGAGAGGAGGTGACGTCTCCTTGGTGTAGGCAACGTCCGTGTGGTGCATGGAGCGAGAAGGTGGTGGCCATTCCTATAAGAAGGCCCCAATGGGTTGGCTTTTCTATTTGAGGTAGGGACTCCTCTTCTTCCTCATGTTCAAGCATGCTCCCCTCCCCTTGAGGTTCTTGTTTTCCTCATCGTGCTTGGGTTTTGGGGTGTGAGATCCATGCTCCATTGTTGAGAGGTTCCTCGAGCATAGGATCTTCTTGTGTAAATGCATGAATCGTGGGGTTTTGAGGGTGGTTTGTCTATTTCCATACATTCCTACTGTTTCCCCATGTTCCTGTCCCCCTGTAGGTTGGTTTGTAGCATTTTGGGGTTATCCTTGGGTGGAGACTGACCTGGGACCCCCCCCCCATCAGCTAATATCACGACCAGCCTGAGGGACGTGATGATGTCGCGGTGCCCATGCCTGCGACAACCAAGTCGCGATAGTGACTGATTCGGGTAAGTTATGCGGAGTCTGTTTCTCATTGAATCTTTACCGTTCTTGGTTCTTTCTATACCCGTGGCACCAGTTCTAGTTCCTAGTATGGTCCTACACTAGTCGTTCTCCTGGTGCTTGGCACCCAAGGGCTTGTCCCATGAGAGGTTGTTACCATTTACTTGGGACCCCCGTCCCTGTGCGCTTGTTGAGAGAGTGCTCCATGTGACATGCGTGCTCGAGTCGCGGACTCTAGAGCAGAGGGGAAAACAGTGGTTAGGGCAGCGGTGTTGAGTTGTTTGCAGAGCTCTCGTAGTTGGTCTGGGACACCGAGGTCATTTGGAGTTCTTCCCGATGCAGGCCAGCTAGTCCTTTTTCTCACTGCCTTGCTCTTTGTGGCCCCGAAACCACCTAGAGAGGCCAAGCGTGGGACCGTAGTCCAGCCAGACTACGACGGTTACTTTGTGTTCCTATCTCCACTCTGATGAGATGTGGAGGTCTTGACCTAGGTCGAGGGTAAGACGTCCGTGGACACTCCTAACCAGTTGACTAGTGGTAGCAGTTTTCGTAGCTAGTGTTGCTTGTCCAGGCAGGGTTTTCTCTGTCTGTGTTACCAGCCGTGTGGTGGTCACGATGTGCAAGTTGTATGGAGTTTCTGACCATGTTGTCCCTTTCGTACCGTTGCTAGTTAGTAGTTTTGCTTCTGCGCTTCCCTATGTAGATTAGAATATATAATTGCAGTCGTTTACTTTAATTATATATATTCTTCCTGCTTGTTAGAGCAAGCAAGAGATTGGTAGTCCCTACTGAGCTTCTGTTGTGAAGCTCATCCCTCCATTTTGCAGGTGAGACTTCCCAGCAATGGCAGGGGGCGCATCGGGCTGAGTAGACGGGGCAGTCGTCGTCATCCCTGTAGCTAGCAGTGGGACTCCCCTTCTCTTCTATTGTACTTCACCCTTGGGGTATGCCCCTAAGGGCTTGTTCTTCCCCTTTGCTTACTTGTATTCACTGTGTATTGAGACTGTACCTAGAGCATTACGTTGCGGTCTTGCTCTTCTTCCTGCTTCCTCTTGTGTGAGTTGACATTTATTTCCTTTACATATTCTGTTAGACTTGTGTTATAGCCCTTTCGGGTCCCCAGATCCATGGGCGGCAACCGCGAAAATCGGGTCCTCAGTTGAGCCAAGGGTCGGATTTCTCGAGGTCATTACAAAGAGGATATTCCAAGTACTACACCAGTTGAGCCTCCTATGCATGAGGAATACCATCATGTCTCTCCACCTCTTGTTGAGACCCGGCAAAGGTCTCAGAGGGAGACAAGCAGGACTATTAATGATGTACTGAATGTGGTCCTGAAGCAACAAGAGATGTTGACTGTACTTCAGATACAAATACATCACATTGATGTTGACTTTATGTCAGAAGAAGTTCAGCAGATGAAGGATCTTCTTCTTCAATTGGTTTGCCAACAGGACAAGGGAAGCTCTCCAGTACCTCCTTTTGTTCCTCAACCTGAAGAGTAGCTAGCCAACCAGTCAGAGCCATAGCCAGAGAAGTTTGTAGATCAGTCAGTTGTGGAGACAGTGGTAGTACTAGAATTGGCTGTTTAGCAGGAGCAGCAACAACCTCAGCAGGAGTAGCCTTCTAAGCAGAGTCTGCAGAGATCAGATGGGCAGCTAGAGCAGTTTGTGGCGCAGCCAGATCAGTCTATGGAAGTGAAAGAACTTTCCAAGGTGAAGACTTTTAAGAGAAGGGTGAGGAGGAAGCTGATGAAATCTGGTTCTGTTGTTTTTCCTCCCTCAGAACCCTCAACCCTACCTTCCACTCCTTCTGAACCTACACCTCTAGATACCACTGAACAAACTGTGGACGTTCAGTTTCTTCGAAGTCTCCGGATCCCCCGTACATTGCTCCCTTGTGGCAGGCTATGTGTGACGCTAGCCGGTTGATCCCGTCCTGGTCCTCCTTTTGTGTTGACTCCCATTTGACCAAGTTGACCGAGGAAAAAGGAGAGGAAACAAAGAAACCAGCAAGCAAATGAACGGGATGTGATCGCCAGGGCCTTACTTGTGCCCAAGGAAGTGTTTAGATCGCGCCGACGGTGTGGCCTCTTGAGCGGATGATGGTGGGGATGCCAACTTTCTCCCCTTTGGAAGGCCTAACGGAAGAAGCTCTGCGGTGTTGCTGAAGGTATTCCTTCAACAAAGAGAACTCTACAAGACTCTAGTGAAGTGTAGTAAATGTTCTGAAGTGAAGAGAAGTGACCTAAAAGGTGATCCCCGTATCGGTTGTGGACTTGAGAAGAGGGATGGCCAAGTGCTATGACCACCCTTCTTCCCTCCATTTTGGGTTTGTAAAACCCCTTTTAGGTGTGTGCACTACGTGCTTGGTGTGTGTGTGGAGAGTGACTAGCATGCAAGACTACAGAAAGAAGACGGGAAAGAGAAGAAGCAGAGGAAGATGATCCTCATTCGCAGATGCTTGTGGCTTCTTGGTGGACTCCTCCAACTCGTGGTGAAGCCTCTTGGACACTCCAAGTGATGAGAGGCATAAAGGAAAGAAGGATGGAAGCTTTCAAGGCTCAAGGTGGCTCTTTCCCTCTCTTCTCTCAAGGCATCAAAGCTTCAACTCGTCCAACATCTCCCTCCTTCCTTGGAAGGCTAAGGAGCTTCATATATAGGCAGTGGGGGCAGATCTAGTGAGTATAGGATGCTCAAGTGTGAGGAAACACACTTGAACATGTGGCAATCTAAGTAGAAAGGCTTGGCCAATAGGAGGAGGCCACGTAGGACTTTTACTAGGTCAAGAGGGTGCCAAGGTGGCCCATTTACCCATTGGGAACGACCATACGTTGCATGGCCGAGGTAGGGGCACAAGTAGGCGAAATTCTTGGGCAGTTCCGTAGAACAGGTAAACCCAGATTGACATCAATCGATGTTGCCGCCAACCTCATGCAGACGTCAACCTATGTTGCCATCAACCTGAGTAAACGTCAAGGTGGTGTGCCGTCAACCTAGGGTAAACGGCCATCGATGTTGATGTTAACATGGGTGTAATCACGGGGATTGTGCAACCACCAAAACACGCAAACATGTATTCAATATAAGGGCATGGAAAAGAGGATCTGATCGCCACCTAACTAGTTGCCTATTAATAAGAATTAAGCAGGCTAACTAAGCTAGGAAAGGGAAGAGAAAATGAGAGGACTTACTGAGATCGCGACGTGGAACCCCGTCGCGATGGGCTGAAATCGCGTCACCCTTGTAGGGCGCATCTTGCCTGTCGCGTCGTCCTCGTCCGTCGCATTCTCTGTAGTGTGGGAGAAGTGTGGAAGGACCTTCTTCCTGCCCTCCGGCCAACCAGAGGACAAGAGCTCCTCGTGAAACTTCGCTTGTGTGCCTGCCAAAACAATGAAAAAAAAGAAAGAAATCCTGTTAGAACAAGTTAAGCATAGTATCCATTCGAAATTGAAAGAGAAAGAGGGAGCATGGGGGGAATGAACCTAGGGGTGGTTTTTAAACCCCTAGGGTGATGGGAAAATGTGGGAAAGGAAGGAAATGCAACCTATCTAAAAGGGGAATAATATGCATGAAGAAATGAAATAAGAGGAAAGGGAAGAAAGAGCCCCCATGTGGGGCGACTTCCTAGCGTAAAATGGCATCCTTGGGTGCTTCAGAAGCTACGAACAAAGGTGGAGTCGCCCTCCTCACGCACCACACTCCATAGATAGGCAAATGAGGATGACTTGAGGTGGAGAGTGTGAGGGAAAGAGAGGAAAAGGGAGAGCTGCGAGGTTAAGTCCAGACCACCAAACATTTCGGCAGCCCTTCAGGGTAAAAATGGGCCTCTCCCCGCTCTGAAGGGGGTGGCCTTGCTTATATAGACCAAGAAAGAGAAAATCCCATTTTTCATGATAATTACCAAAGTAAAAGGATAAACGCCATTAAAATTCATGGGTAAGAGTCCAAAGGGAGCTTCAAGGAGCCCCCCAACCTCTAGATGCACTCAGGTGGGTTGGGAGGTTGCAAGGGATAAATGCAAAGGTCATAAGAGGATAAATAGGAGGTGGTTGCGGAGGCCAGCGCATGCGGCTGTTGTCGCGACAGATCATAGGGACGCGACAAGGGCTAACACGATAGCCAGGCAGGGCGCGACAGCACGGCCACGTGCATGGATATGCATGGGCTGTCGCGATGGCCAAAGGGGACGCAACAAGGGTAATGCAGTGCCCCGACCCATCGCGTTAATGAAAATGATTATTCTTGAATTTTGGGCCAATCAAATGGGAGAATAATGGTCATTAAGGCTCAAGGACTCTTTTAAAAGATAATGGATAGGATTTTACGAAAATTAGGCTCTTAATGGGCTCAACACAAGGCTAATGCTGGGCTCAAGCTGAGTGACCAACTTGGGGCACACTTAGATAACAAGAAATGTAGTTCAACTTGTAGGCCAGAATCTGGTGTCTACAGATTTGCCCCTCCTTGGCTTCCACTTTGCAGGGGAGCGAAGAGGAAGTGAAGCGGAGGTGTCACGGAGTGACGGCGAAGCAGAGATGATGCGAAGTGGACTGAAAAGTGGGAGCCAAGGTAAAGAGACACCCGATCTAATCAACAAGCAAGTGGAATCTTCATGAAAGCCTCGGGTTAGTTGCTCGAGCAGAATGCAGGGAAGACACAAGTCTGAACGAGAAGAGGAGAAGAAAAGGACGATCAACCCCTTGATTGAGAGGTACCCTAGTCGATTGGCCTGCAGGTTTCATTTTGGAGGGACATGTGCGTGCCAGTCAGGTAACTCATGACTCTATCCTGGGAGCGGTTCACAACCAAAACGGATCAAAAAGAAATAAGGATGAAAATTGTATAGGGAATCCAGACAGGGAAGTTCTTAACAGACTGACATGAGCAACTCGCTCGGAGGCAAACCTTCCGATTCAGAGTAGAATAAGATTTCTTGCTTTAGAATATGAAGAATGGTCGGGCACTCAACAAGGGCTCACCGTTAGCCAGGGATGAGACGTGAAAGCTCAAAGTCCTACATGATGCATGTTGGGCTAAAGAAAAGAAATCATCAAATCAAATGCAAAGAAAAGGGGAAAATAGAAAAAAAATATATCAAGGATAATATTGTTAAACGAGACAAGAATGGGTCAAGAGTCTTCCTGCAACCACTGTGCAAGACAGAGTCCGTCGTTCCCAGACTTATCTGACTTAACGGCCTATCCAACGATTAACAATGTGCACCTAGATTATTACTGTTTTTGGTAAAGGGGAACTCAAATCCCAGAGCACATTGAGAACCAGCTGGTCCTTGAAGCGATATAATAAGTAGATACCATATAGTAATGCGAGGGAGTAGGGATAAGGATACTTACCTGAACTTACCTATAATGTCCCATTTTTTTGATTTTTTGATTTTCTGATTTTTTGTGATTTTCTAACGAATAATCAAAGCAATAAGCACAACAATAACACATAATACATACACACAATCAACTAAGCAAATAAACTATGAACAGACACAAAGCAACACACATAAGATAAAGAGGCGACGCACATGGGGCCCGCGACATAATAGCGACGGCCTTTATGGTCGGGACCTGAACGCGGCGTATCGCGGCGTCGCGACTCCGACCGAAGTGATAAACATAGAAAATCTGTGTTTATCCCCATCCTAAGACCACCTAGACTAACACTAGGACTCCTAAACCCACCCTACTATGACTCTATCACCTAGGTACGGGATTAGCTTGGATTAGCCCCCCTAGAACTCTATAAATAAGGCAGTTTAAGGGAGTTAATCCTGCAGCTCTCTCCCTCTCCCAGATTTCTCTTTGTTTTCTCTCTCCTACAGCCATGAAGAGGTCTTTCTCCGCCTTCCAGGATGATATCAAGCCCTATGGCGGCTCCAAAGCAGCCCGAGTCTCCCACGCCGAGCTACAACGCCTCTCCTCCATGCGCGGGCACATTTGCGCAAGGTCGGAACTCCAAGTGCACTTTCTCTCTCTAGTTCTTCTCTTTCTTCATGCTCTTCTTCTTCTTCATGCTCTTCTGCTACTACCAACCCTCTTCTTCTTTTCTTATGCTATTCTAGATCCTCCTGGGCCATAGGAGATTTTCCAAAGTCCCGTGGTTGGCGCCCATGATAGAGATGCTCCCTCTAGCTTCTACTCGGCATTTGCGCTAATGAGGGCTCTCAACGGTGCTGGTTCTAGCGAAACAGTACCACAAGATCGTGCATGTGTGGGACAACATCACTGCACTGGCGGAGCTGTGGCACCCGCAGACACACACGTTCATCTTCCCCGGGTTTGAGGCCACTATACTATTGGAGGAATTGGAGCTGATGTTGGGTCTCTAGAAGTACAAAAGGGGTGAGGAGCATGCCCTTTCCTACACAGTGGTGCCTATCAACACATGGAGCATTCTCGGCGAGATTACTACCAAGAAAATGGATTTGCACAACATGACTAGTCAGAACTACATCCATCTCCTTCCCATCTCCCAGTGGGTGGTCTCCCAGTGCAAGCGCAAGACTGGGAACTACCCATAGCCAAAGCCTCCGCCATTTGCATCTGCAGCGTCATCCTTTTCCCAGCAGAAGACGGTGCCATATCATTTTCCAACCTGAGCATAATCGATTCCGTATCCGAAGATATGAGTATTGCACAGGCCGTCCTTGGTTACCTTTACACTGGACTATCTTCTGCAGCCACCGAAGGCCCTTTCTACGGTTCTGTCGTCGCCCTTGAGCTCTGGATGGGAATGCACATACAATTCCGGGCGATGGACAACCTCTCCACTGAGTGCAAGAGCATGCTGCATCATCCATTAGCTTTTGTGGGTGCACCCTTCTACATGACACTGCAGGCGTGGTGCAAGACGGCACAAGTGAAGGGGCTGAAAGGATGGCGCGATTACTTCAAGGCAATGACGGTGACAGAGTTCGACATGCGCCCACGCTACCTCCATAACAGGATGATCCGCCTACCACAGTGCACGGGACTAGCTCTACGGCTCATAGGCAATGAGGCATTGGCCCTATATAACCCGGATCGCTGCCACCTTCAGTGCGGAGCTGCACGTACGGTGGTTCCTCTGCTCTCACACTACCCGCCCATTCAGAAATGGAAGAGGGGTGATGACCAAGATGAGCGAGATGTGAGAAGCGCCATCGTCCACTAGGAGGGATGCGCCGTGGGGATCCTTCAAGCGGAGGTAGTGGAGGACGAGGACATGACCCGAGAGTACCTCGAGGCACTGAAGAGGGTTCGTCCAACTGAAACAGGGGCTTGTGATGGATTAGATTAATGTAGGCATTGTATCAGATGGTAATTAGGGCAGAAGAGTGCATTTGATTGAGTGTAGGAAAGATTAGGCATTGTATGGAATGATTTGAATGAATAAAATCAGACTTTTGATCTGTTTGTGCAATACTCTGTTGATGATGCGACCTCCAAGGCTGTCACTTTCAGGTAGCGACGTGGCGGGTGGTCGCGACATAGTCGCGGCCTACCTGGCCAACGCGACCGGAACGCGACGCCCCACTGAGTCGTGACTTCAACCGGCGATTCAAATGCACAGAAGCCCCTTTCTTCCCCCTTGCGCATTCAAAATCTCTCTCTTTCCTTCGAGCTCCGAACCTCCTTTTGCACTCTCCCTCTTTCTTTCTTACCCTACACACTCTCTTTCTCCCTCTTTCCCTCTTCTCACTCTTTCTTTCTCAGTGATGGAAGGCGAGAACGGCGGCGGTGGCTCGCCGAGCGATGGACGGAGGAAGCGGCCTATGAGGAGGGGATCTTCTCGGAGGCGCGAAGAGGCCGCTCCAGTGGAGGAGATGGTGGCAGACGTGGAGATGGAGGAAGAGGAAAACCCAATGGCGGACATCGAGGCGGCGGCAAGGGCACGTGAAACGGCCATGAAAACGGTAAGTCTCTCGAACCCAAAACCTTGAATGGATGTGTGGGAGAGGAGGATCAAGCCCCTAGAGGGTGGATGTAGGGCGAAACGCCCAGAGAAAACGGCCCCGAACAATAATGATCCGGGCTGGCCATCGCCTGAGAACACGACGGTCTCCCTTGTCACGATACCAGGTGTCGCGACAAGGTTTAGGGCCGCGATAATGTCGCGGTGACCAAAGAGGTCGCGACCATGTCGCGACGTATCGTGGCGTCGCGACAAGGTCGCGGCCTACAAGGCCGGCACGACTTCAGCCGAGCAACCAAAAAAGGACAGATTTAACTAACTTATGTGATTAAATCGTGCTTGCAGGGAGAAATGAGGGCCCGGGTCTACTGGCTCTTAGTCCTAGCGGTGTACTTAGCCCTTCTTGTCTTTCAGAGAGAGAGGTTAGATGGGATGGGGTTCGGTGAGGTACTCAGGATGGATAGGATGAGGGCGGACCCCGCGCTTACCCAGGCCCTGCGTAGTAGGTGGGACGGGGAGGCGACTGCCTTCGTGTTCCCATGGGGTCACATGATCCCCAGCTTGGAGGATGTGAGTCGGATTATAGGATTGAGGGTGCACGAGCGGCCTGTGAGCGGGTTTACCTATCCTTGCTACCGAGATCTGGCCCGTAGACTACTAGGATGGACAGTAGGGCAGAGGTCTTCCCTTCTCTCTAGAGTTGAGTTGCAGGAGAGCCTAGGACTCTATGAGACGGCGGTGGATGGTCAGTTTTAGAGACTGACGAGAGGCTGCCAGGAGGCTTTAGCGGAGGAGCCAGGGGCCGAGGCAGACCTGGACTTGCGTCGCTTTCTCATCTTGTTCCTGGGTAGACTTCTGTTTGCCACGAGGGGCGACGCAGTCCATTGTCGGTTCCTGCCACTCTTGGAGGACCTGGGCCAGGTGGGGGACTTCGTGTGGGGGGTCGCGTTCTTAGCACACCAGTTCGACAGTTTGGGCGCCTCCGAGCGGCAGACATCCACGAGCGGGTTCTTCCCCTTTCTTCAGGTACTCTTCTTTCCTTTGCCCCTTTACTTTTACTGCACTTGTTATGAATTTAGATCTGACAGCCTTCACATTTTTTTGCAGGTCTAGGCCTACCTTCACCTCCCTGGCCTGAGGAGAGGGATTCTGGAGCGAACGGGCCTCGTGCCCATAGCTCGACGGTGGGAGTCGCACCACGACACACATACTCTGAGCGATCAGCTGGCATCCCTCTAGGACACGATCGACACCTACCCTTAGCTAGATGTAAAGTGCTCTAACCCTTCTCTCTAAGTTCAATGATTTGAATTAATTGCTCGGCAACTAATCAGGTGTGCTTTGATGTGCAGGTGGTGTGGCAGCCATATCTAGAGGAGGGAGATGAGGGACAGCCCTGGTTGGTGCAAGCCCGCCCCTACTTCAGTAGGTCGGTGTGGGTGCATGCACTCAACCTTGTGCAACCTCTTCACCTGCATCTGTTCCAGAGATCGCTCGGCCTACATCAGGGCGCGGTGGAGTTCCCCAGCCGAGACCGGACCCCAAGGCCCGGTCGGAGTTTTCGGGGACTTCACGACACCACCGATTGGCTTGAGCGGGCTAAGGAACAGATCTAGAACTGGGAGCGTCGGGGCAAGTAGGTCAAGTCTACCGCCACGACAGATGACGCGTACCTTCAGGCCTACGCCTTAAAGTATGGGGTGAGGGTTTACAAGGGCGCACGACGACAGCTAAAACTTCTAAACCCCGAACTAGTGAATTGCTTCTTTGATTGAATTGAGCTGACAGTTTTGAAATGAATTGCAGGTCGACGTGGCTGGAGAGATTGCCTCGCTCTGGGCCCTGCTCCACTCGGTGGTGCAGGATCGCGAGGTGGCTCAGCGTGAGGCGGAGCAGTTAGTAAGTACTTACTCAGACTTCAGCACTTTACCCATTTTATAGCTGGCTTGAGGAACTGACGTGTGTTGCATGTGTAGCGGAGGGAGCTGGACCAAGTGAGGAGAGCAGCTAAGGCTGGTGCTTCCTACTCCAGAGCGGCAGAGGGCTCCCAGTCAGATCTGGAGGATCGACTGGCAGCCGCGGTGAGGAGGGCTGAGGAAGCGCAGGCGGAGCTGGCTGAGCGGGTAAGTAAGACAGTGATTTTAAATTAAAGATTATTTAAACTTGGCACTGACTTGACTATTTTTCTGCATGATACAACGCTGCAGACTGCCACTGACCGAGCGACCCAGTTGCAGGGGCAGGTCGACGCAGCGACAGGAGAGAGGGATCAGCTGCGCATCCGGGCGGAGGCAGCTGAGGCACAGGTGGCAGAGGTGACGAGGGAGCTGGCGACATTGCGTGTGCAGGGGTCGTCAGTGGACCATACGGAGATGACGAGGCTGTGTACCGAGGTGGCGGCACAGCAGATCAGGATTGATGAGCTCCGGGGTCTAGTGACGACGCTGGGCCAGGCTGCTCGGAGTAGGAGCAGGAGCAGGAGCGGCACGAGTGGGGCGAGCGGTGGCTCCGTAGGACAGTACTCGGCGAGTTCCTCCAGTCGTAGGAGAACGAGGAGGAGGAGAGACGCCGCCGGGGTGAGACGAGCGCCCAAAGTGGTAGGGGTGGTGGCGAAATGCCACCCCCGCCAGACAGACAGGAGGGATCTGGGGAGAGTGGCGGTGGACAGTGAGGAGATTGTGAGCCACCTCCCCACTTGTACATATTGGTTATCTCTTAGTGGATCTTTCATTTTATGTCAATGTTTATGAAATGAATGATTTTGCAATTGACACGAGTGTGAGATGAGATCCGAATACGAGAGAGAGAGAGAGAGAGAGAGAGAGAGAGAGAGAGAGAGAGAGAGAGAGAGAGAGTACACCGTTATGCATACCCCAAAATTCCCTACCCCTGCACACTTAACAAAATAGGTTAGATCTATTCTTTGGCTCGGCCCCTTGCGTTAAGTATAAAAAATGATTTTAACTTCGTAGTTGTCAAAGGGCTGAGCCTTATTCAAATAGACGATAAATAAATGAAAATGATGCATGCAAAAGGAAAGCGATATGTACACACAATTTTTTTGAGATTTTTTTTTGGATTTTAGGGTTTTCTATTTTTTTTTTTTTGGATTTTGGGGTTTCCTTTTTTTTTTTTTTGAATTTTGGGATTTTCTAATAACGACATCCTTTGCACTTGAGTGATTAGCTATGGATCTCACTCCTCTCTTATGTTTGCCAAACATCCTCTATGTGCAGTGTGCATTTGTTCTTGGCTTCCCTGTAGCTGCTTGCCCCTAGTCATTAGCGTTCCAACATAGACCAGATGTGCAGGTTCTTCAGTCATTAGCGGGGATGGGAAGACTTAAAAGGAGATCAGACTCAGCCTTGAGGCTCGGGATGCAAGCTTGTAAGATTCGCAAGGGTGTGGCTCATATGTAATACGTCTGTTGTCCAGAGACTTTATGGTCATTGCATTTGATTGGGGCATGCGTATGGCCGAGCTCAAGGGCGTCCCGCGGGGAACTGTACTGTCAGTCTTTGACATGCCCCTATTCTCATTTTCTGCTTATTCATCATTTTTATCATTTTTTTTCTTTTCTTTTTCTTTTGAACTGACTGTCTCTCTTTGAGACCTCATGCATATGATCCACACCCTCTCTCGTCTACAAGTGAGCATTCTTTTTTTTTCTCCCCTAGACCTTGTCCGAACAAGAAGAGAATTGACCCTCGTTCCCTTGCACTAGGGCTAAGCAGGAACATCACTAACTAAGGAGAATTGACCTCGGGTTGCTGTGTTGTGTGTGTGACTGAACACAGAAGTTGTTTGACAACAAATGGAAGGGAGTGAGTCACATGGCTGCTAACATTATTTTGCAAATTGATGTCGTTATTGAAAATCCTTTATTAGGGGTAGAATCTTTTAAGATACAAACCATTCCACGGGTGAGAGAGCTCCTCACCATCAGCATTGACTAGCCTATACGCGTTCCCAGGGTACATTTCCTTAACGACGTACGGCCCTTCCCAGTTTGCTTGTAGCTTTGACCTTGGACCTCCAGGTTTTATGAAAATTCGCTTCAAAACCATGTCTCCTTCTTGAAATTTGCACTCAATCACTTTCTTTTGAAAAGATCTTGAGAGTCTATTTTTATATGAAAGTACATGATCGGTCGTGGCTAGGCGTCGTTCGTCTAGGAGTTCTAGCTGTGAAAGCAACGCCTCTCGACGTTCATCGGGATTAAGTTCTTTATCTAGCTGAACTCTTAGCGAAGGAATAAGGATCTCATGTGGACATACCGCCTCCTTCCCATAAGTAAGTGAAAAGGGAGTTTGCCCAGTGGGCGTGTGGACGGAGGTACGGTAGGCCCATAGAGCCTCAATCAATTTCTCAGACCAATCAGCGAACTTATGAGACTCACAAGTTTTCTTTAGAATTTTCAAAAGTGTTTTATTTGTGGCTTCGGCTTGGCCGTTGCCTTGTGGATAATACGGAGACGAATGATGCAAGGAAATGTTGAATTTCTTACATAGGTCTTGAAGCTCTTGTGATATGAACTGGGGTCCATTGTCGGTGATAAAGCTGCTTGGCACTCCGAACCGCGAGATGATGTTCCTCATGATGAATCTGCACACGGTTGAACCTTTGATTTCTGCGAATGCTTCTGCTTCGGCCCACTTGGTGAAGTACTCAGTAGCAGTAAGGATGAAAGATTTTTGTTTTACTTGAGCATTAGGATCACCAAGGGGTCCAATGATGTCAAAAGCCCACATAGAGAAAGGCCAAGGAGAAGATAGTGGATGCAAAGAAGAGGATGGAGCATGGATCTTATCGGCAGACTTGGCACTTGACACACCTACGAATGTAGATGGCACAGTCTTCTTCCAAGATTGGCCAGTAATAGCCCTGCCTAATGATCTTCTTAGCCAACATTTGGCTATTCACATGCCCTCCACATTCACTAGAGTGGGCTCCTTCCACTACCTTCCAGGCTTCTTCGTCCGACAAACATCTGAGGAGCATTCCATTTAGAGCGCGCCTGTACAGCACTTCTCCAACAATGGTATATCTTAACGCTGCTCTACGGATGGCTCTTCTATCCTCTGCTTCTACTTCTTCTGGGAAGGTACCGTCTCTGCAATACAACTCGATCTCGTGGTACCATGGCCTTTCTTCTGCCATCATTTCTCCTAGCTCTACAAGCATTACTTCCTTCGCTTCTCTTCTCTCTGCCTTTAAGACTAAAGAGCTCCTAAGGTTATTGAACCAAGGGTCCTGAGTGGAGGGAGCTTCTAATCTTTGAACAGTGATTGTCTCAGCACTGCGGCTGAGAGGAAAAGAGAGAGATGAGGCCAGGGATGCGAGGGCATCGGCCAGAATATTCTGAGAGCGAGGAGTGTGAATGTAGATGAGTTTACGGAATTGCTTAGCTAGGAGGGTGACCAGATCTTGATAAGGCTTGAGCTTGGGGTCACGAGTACGGTAGGTAGAAAGGACCTGCCAAAGAACGAGTTGAGAGTCTCCTATGATCTTGAGATGGCGTGCGCCTAAAAGATAGGCAAGCTTAAGACCAGCTAGGAGAGCCTCATACTCGGAGACATTGTTGGTAGTAGGGAACTGGAGTTGATATGCGAGTGGAATGGTGATCCCTTCTGGGGTGAGCAAGATAGCACCTATGCCCCGTCCCCTAGAATTGAGAGCCCCATCAAAGTTGAGTGACCAGAAGGGATCGCGAGAGATGAGTGACAGATTTTCATCAGGGAAATCCTCTTGAACCGTGTCACTGTGAGGAAGAGGAAGGTGAGCGAGGTGCTCAGAAATGGCATACCCTTTTATAGCCTTCTAGACTACAAAGGTGATATCGAATTGAGACAAGAAGCTCTGCCAATGTGCCAATCTGTCGGCGAGGACTGGCTTCTCTAGGAGATACCTAATAGGATCTATTTTAGAAATCAAACTCACCTTATGGGCTAAGAAGTAGTGCTTCAATTTCTGCACTACCCATACTAGCGCTGCACACGTTTTCTCCATTGTGGTGAGTTTGAGCTCGGAAGGATTGAAGAGCCTAGATAGGTAATAAACTGCCCTTTCTTTGCCAAAGTCATCATGTTGCGCAAGGACAGCTCCTAGGGAGTCCTCAATAGTTGACGGATATAGGATTAAGGGTTTCCCAGGGACGGGCACCTGCAGCACGGGCGGATTCATGAGATAACTCTTAAGCTCATCAAAGGCCTCTTGACATTTGGGGTTCCATTCGAATTTGGCCCCTCCTTTCAATAGTTCATAGAAAGGCCGACATCTTTGAAAGTGCTGAGATATGAATCTCCTTATGAACTGTAATCGACCAATCAAACCTCGAAGCTCAGATATATTCTTAGGAGGAGGCATCTCATTGATTGCCTTGGCCTTGTGTGGGTCTATTTGAATCCCCCGTTTGCTGAACCCTAGCAATTTGCCTGAAGAAACCCGAAACACGCACTTCTTTGGATTCATCTTCAACTGATATTCTTGTGCGCGGCGGAACACTTTGGCAAGCACGGAGGAGTGTTCTCTTCGAGTCCGAGACTTCACACTTCAACATCTATATGAATCATATCGTGGAAGATAGCTAACATTGCCCTTTGATAAGTGGCACCGGCATTTTTCAATCCAAACGGCATGACCACATAGCAATAAGTTCCCCAGGGCGTGGTGAAGGAGGTTTCCTCTTGGTCCTCTGGGGCTAGACGGATTTGATTATATCCTGAGTATCCATCCATGAACGACAGAGTTTCGTACCCAACGGTGTTATCAATCAACACATCCAAATGAGGTAAAGGGAAATTGTCTTTTGGACATGCCTTATTCAAGTGCTGGAAGTCTATGCAAATCCGCACTCTTCCATCCTTTTTCATTACCGGGACTATGTTCGCCACCCACAACGGATAGAGGACTACACGGATGAACTTGGCTTTGTGTAGTTTATCAATCTCCTCTTTCATCTTCAAAGCAATGTGGGGGAGGAATCGTCTCAATTTTTGCTTAACGGCAACTGCCCCTGGCTTCAAAATTAACCTATGTTCCACTAATTCAGGGTCGATGCAAGGCATGTCGTCGTACAACCAGGCAAAAGAATCCTTGAACTCCCTTAGTATTTCTACGAGTGCTTCTTCTTCCTCAGGAGGGAGACCGGAAGCTATGGTTAGGGGCCTGGGGTCTTCTTCGGTTCCAACATTTACCTCTTTGGTGGGCTCGTCCACTGCCGATGTGGGTTCATCGAATCTTCGTATACCACTCGCATACATCTCGGCAGTGTCCTCTATCTCACCATCTTCTTCATCCGCTGGGTCTTCTTTGGTTAGGATTTCATATACTCCAAATCTGTCGTCTAGTCCTTCCTCTTTGTGCTGAGCTTCTATGCTGAAAATAACTACTTCTTGGGTAAACTCTTCAACAGCTAGAAGAGCGCCACACCTTTGCACTAGATCTAACAAATACCTACGGGGTATGCCACTACCCTTTTTCTTCCTAGACGGGGACGAGGACTTGCTAGATTCTACCCCTGAGTCTAAACTAGGGTTGATATTTACAAGAGGCTCTGGAGAAGTGTCCAGAGGCTTATTGGAAGGGAAAGAGACATGTGAGGCAGGGCCGCACGAATCCTCCGATGGGTCTGGAGGTGGAGGCGCGCCACCCGAGCCCAGGGTGCCCGCAGCAAAGTTGGGGTGCAGGGGAATAGAAGACCCCTCACCGAGATCGCCCAAAATGACCATGGCGGTCGGTGGGCGAAGATCGCGGCTCAAACAAAAGGAAGGAAAAGGCGGGGATCGCCGCCAAGGAAGGGGAGAGTGTGACGGGGATCGTCGTCAAGGAAGCGAAGGAGCGTGCGGGTGACGGGGATCGCCATCGACAGCAAGGGAGCACCGGGACAGGGATCGTCGTCCGAGTGCTAGAGCGGGGGTGACGGGGATCACCGTCAAGCGCGGGGATTGCAGCAGAGTGTTGGGTTGAGTGTGGTTTTGATGTATTTCACCTTATAGTTTTGATGATGACATTTTGTGATTTTAATGCTTAATGGGTGGAACATGTTACATACCTCATTTATGCAATAACAATGCTCAAACAACATGTTTCAAATACTTTACACCTCATACTTTGATGATAATGCCTTGTACTAATGTCCTATGTGTTAAATTCTCAGGGATATACAGCTCTTATAATGGTAGTGTCGACACATCCATTGATGGTGTCGACACTGGGTCTTTATCCCTGAAGCCTTTTTATGAAGACAGGGTCAAGTGTGTTGACACAGTCAATGGTAGTGTCGACACTAGACCCAATTTCCAGGAGATCCGTTTGTCTGACTGGGACAGTGTGTCGACACACTCAGTGGTCGTGTCGACACTAGACCCAGCATCCAGAAGACCCTTTTTTGCACAAATGGGAGAGTGTGTCGACACACTCCGACTGAAATTTCAACTTATGATTCATCTGGACACGTGGCTGCCTGGGGTTCAATAGAATCTGTCTTGGATCATGTGCCCACGCACTCCAAGGGTACAATTGGACATGTAGGGCTATATACACCCCACTAATTGGCCCCCAAGCTAAGAAGAGACCTCCAGAAGATTCCAGAAAAAGCTTTTGGCGGCAAAAGGGGAATCTCCTGCTCCTGCTCATCTCGTTGCTGTGGTGATCCATCTACCTCCCCGGAAAAGCACGAGGAAGCCAAGAAGAGCTCTGCAGAAGGAGTTGGAGCACTTCGCAAAGGATCAGATCCAGCAGAAGCAAGCAATTGAAGAGAGAGTTTCTGGCGATTCAAGGCAATTAGAGCAGAGCATCGCCAAGTGACTGAGAGCAACTCCAAGACTCTTCAATTCAACCTTCTGCAAGGAATCTTCATCAAAGAACACAAAAGTTGTATTTATCTCTTACTATTCTGAAGTCGTTCTTCTGATTCATCCATGAGATTTGTGCATGAAGGGTTGCACAAATGTCTGTGATCGAATTCACCTTGGATCAGATCATTGCTAGAGGATCTGATTTATGTTGGTCTTGATCTAGCTCGTGTTTTGTGAGCCATTGTGCTCGGTGTTGGTGAGTTGAACACTCAGTGTGTGTTTGAGCAAGTGTGCTCAGTTTCTGGAGTGGTTGTACTCCAGAATTTGTGTGTGAGTCGTTGAACTCAAGTGTGTCGGAGTCGTCGTGCTCCAGTGTGAGTTGTACTCGAATTTTTCAGTAGTGTGTCCTCACTGTGTGAGGGGTGGACGTAGGGATCATAGGAGTGATTTCCGAACCACCTAAAAAATCCTATGTGCAATGGTTTGACTTGTTGATTTGCGCTAGATGATCGCATAGGATTGCGGTTTCACACTAATTGCTCAATTGTTTCACACCTCCTCTTACACACTCACACATCAGATTTGGAAATTATTGTGGTGGTTAGATCTCTGAGTCAAAGTAATTTTAAGTCTCATTAAGCTTTCGCAAGAATTGGCATCAGATCTATTCAACCCCCCGCCTTCTAGATCTGTTTCCCCTAATCACTCGATCCTACAATTGGTATTAGAGCAAGTTCATAATTGTTCTGATCTGATTTGAGTGTTTTTGTCTGCTTTTTATGTGACACTTGATTGAATTGGTTGATTGTCTTGTTTCTATTTTGCTTCCTACTTAATGGATTCTCGAGGTTTTATTGCTGAAGGCCATTCCATTAATAGGCCACCATTTTTCAATGGGTCTGATTACTCCTATTGGAAAAATCGCATGCAAGTTTTTCTTTGGGCTCAAAACTATGAAATCTGGAAGGTAGTTGAAGTGGGTCCTTATGAAAATCAAGGAGATGAGGAGAATTGGACTAGAGAACAGATTAGGAGGGCCACTCTTAACTATAGTGCCATGAACATGCTTCAGTGTGCAGTCCATCCTAAAGAATATTCAAGAATATCCATGTGTAAATCTGCTAAAGAGATGTGGGATAAACTTGAATTAATGTATGAGGGAACATCTCAAGTTAGAGAAACTAAAGCAAACATACTTGTTTCTGAATATGAATTGTTCATGATGAAATCTGATGAATCAATTTCTGAAATGTTTGCTAGGTTTATGACAATTGTCAATGGACTGAAGGCACTAGGTAAAGAGTACACTGATGCTGATTTGGTAAGAAAGATTTTGCGCTCTCTCTCATCTATCTGGCATACTAAGGCCACTGTGATTGGGATTTGTCCAAAATCTCTTTGGATGAACTCATAGGATCTTTAATGACATGAAATAAATTTGAAAAGAAATGAAGAGCATATGCTTAAGACCAAACCAGTAGCACTTAAAGCCTCATCAAGTAACAAAGAGAAAAGTCAAGAGAAATCAAGTTCTGAAGAGTCTGAGTCCAATGAGGATGAACTTGCCCTCATGACTAGGCAATTCAGAAAATTTCTAAAATCAAGAAAATGAAGATTCACTGGAAAGAAGAAATTTTCTTCTGGCAAAAGGAACATTTCTTTTTCAAATGCTAATTCTAATAGAAATCAAAAAACTGATGAGATTATTATTTGCTACAGGTGCAACAAAGCAGGACATATGAAAGGAGAATGTCCGGAGAACAAGAAGGACAAGTACAAAAAGAGCAATAAAATGAAGAAGCCTAAAGCTATGGTAGCAACTTGGTCAGATGATGACCAAAGTGAAGATGAAGAAGAAAAGTCCTCAAGTTCAGGGAATGAGGAGTTATGTTTTATGGCCAACAGCAGCGATGGAAAGGTAAGCACTTCCTTTGAACAATACTCTATTGAAGATTGGCAAGATGCATATGCCGAATTGGTTGAAAAGTTTTCTAAAATAAGAAAGGAAAACAAGTATTTGAAAAGGAAATTTGAAAATGCCATGCATGATACTTCACTGAATAGAAGAATCACTGAACTTGAAAGTGAGGTATATGAACTCAATAAAGAAAAGGAAGAATTTTTGAACCAAATTGATGAACTGAAAATTGCATCTCAAAAGGCCAATAATAACTTTGAAAAACTCTCTGAAAAAATAGAAGTGTATCAAAAGGAAAAGCAACAAGAAATTGATGAAATCTAGAAACTTAATAATTTGTTGGAAGAAAAGGAACAGGTAATTGAAAACTTCACAAAAGGAAAAGATAATCCCGATGCTTTGTTAGGAGCAAGAATGAGATCTGAGAAACATGGACTAGGTTTCACCACACAAAAATCCTTGAAAAATAAATCTGGTGAAAAGGAAGAAAAATCTTCAAAAACTCCCTTGATAAAATTTGTTAAAAGTGCCAGTCCAGAAAACAACAATAAACAAGTGTCAATTAATACATCTAAAACTCTCAAAAAATAGAACAAAAAGAATGTTTATAACCAAAAGAAGCAAAACAGGTCGACACCAACCAACCACAAGATGAAAGCTGTTGCTGAGTCGACACCAGTCCAAAACCCTGTCCAACTCTGAAAATCAACAATCAGCTAAACAAAAAATCAAACAAAAATTTGAAAAATCATCAAAACACAAAAACAAATTTTCATGATAATTCTTGGACATCCAAGACAACACATCAATCTGATTGGATCAACTCTTGGAATCATTGGTATCACAATCCTTATTGGTACCATTCACAATTCTTTTATCCAAAATTTCTAAGATACCAACAGAATCCTTGGTTTGAATTTCCATACATGAATGATCATGCCCAATTTCATAATCTCCATGCTCATGAAAGAAAGAACACTGGTGTTTTCATTCCAAAAAGAAATGCTAGGTTGACAAAAAGAAAAATCACTTCTGAAACCAAGGAAATGCCAAAAACAACTCAAATATGGATTAGAAAAGATCTATTGTCTTTACTCAAACAAACTAATGGTCCCAACAATGTTTGGGTACCAAAATCTTTTCTTCTCTCATCTGATTTTTACAGGAAGGTCGTGCACCCAACTCCAACACTTGGTTTCTTGATAGTGGGTGTTCACGACACATGACAGGAGACAGAACAAAGTTCTCATTTTTTATTGTAAAGGAGGGAGGATCTGTCACATTTGGAGGTAAAAATAAAGGGAAAATCATTGGATTTAGAAAGGTTGGTAAATCCTCATCAAACTTAATTGAAAATGTGCTGTTAGTTGATGGCTTGAACTATAATTTGTTGAGTATTAGCCAACTGTGTGACAAAGGTCACAAGGTTGTGTTTGAATCAGATTTTTGCAAAATAATTGATTCCTCAACTGAAAAAATAAAAATTTTTGGGAAGAGAGAAAATAATATCTACATGATCAATCTTGATAAAAATTTTGTTGAAAACATCTGTTTAGTTGCAAATAAAGATGAAATTGCATGGACATGGCATAAAAGACTTGGTCATGTAAGTTTCAACACAATAAACAAACTTTTAAGGCTAAATCTGGTTAAAGGACTTCCTGAATCTTTTCCAAACATTGAAAATCAACTTTGTGAGATATGTGCTCAAGGAAAACAAACCAGAAAATCTTTTAAAACCTTCAATGATGTACTCACATCTAAGCCACTAGAGTTACTTCATATGGACCTTTTTGGACCAACAAGGATTCTTAGTCTTAGTGGCAAAAGATATGGCTTTGTCATCATTGATGATTTTACTAGATATACATAGGTTATTTTCCTATCCCACAAGAGTGATGCTTGTCTAGAATTCAGGAACTTCTGCACCTCTGCCTTAACAGGTTTTTCACATAAAATAAAATCCATTTTGACTGATCATGGGGGAGAATTTGAAAACAAAACCTTTTCTGATTTGTGTGCTGAACTAAACATCTTCCACAGATTCTCTTCTCCAAGAACTCCAGAACAAAATGGAGTTGTGGAAAGGAAAAATAGAACACTTGTGGAAATGGCTAGATCCATGCTCTTGGAAAGCAAACTGCCCAAATCCTTCTGGGCTGAAGCTGTAAACATAGCAAATCACATTCTAAATAGAGTATTGGTCAGACCAAAAATCAGAAAAACCCCCTATGAACTGTTGAAAAACAAAAAGCCAACTTTATCTTACTTTAAAGTCTTTGGTTGCAAATGTTTTGTACATAACAACAATAAAGAAAATCTTGATAAATTTGATGCCAAAAGTCATGAAGCCATTTTTCTTAGCTATTCAGAAATTTCTAGAGCTTTTAGAGTGTACATTCTCAAAAATAAAACTGTAGAAGAATCTCCACATGTAGTTTTTGATGAAAACTCTTTCTCAACTGATGATTCTACATCTTGCAGGGTTCCTCAAAACAAAGAAGAAGATGATTTTATTGTTGACCCTTCACCAACTGTTGAGGAAAACAAAGACTCTCTTGAAACTCTAGACAACCATTCACCTACCACAAGTGGATCAGGTAATATTGTTCCAGACTTGAATGCATCTCAAGAGGTAATTCCTGAAAATAGATTCTTGAGAGATCATCCAATTGAGAATGTAGTTGGTAATGTGCATGATAGAGTTAGAACTAGATCATCCGTTCTGAATGCAATAATTCAAGACCCTCTAGCACTAATTTCCCAAATTGAACCCAAGTCAATTGATGAAGCTCTAATGAGTGAGGATTGGATCAATGCAATGTATGATGAACTTCATCAATTCGACAGAAATCAAGTATGGGAATTAGCACCTAGACCTAGTGACCAATCTGTTATTGGCACTAGATGGGTGTTTAGAAATAAATTGAATGAAAATGGACAGGTTGTTAGGAATAAAGCTAGACTAGTTGCCAAGGGGTACAATCAAGAGTTTGGCATTGATTTTGAAGAGTCATATGCCCCTGTAGCTAGGCTAGAAGCTGTGAGAATATTTCTTGCTTTTGCATCATCTCTAAGATTTAAAGTTTACCAAATGGATGTCAAAAGTGTCTTTTTAAATGGATACATCAAAGAAAATGTTTTTGTAGAACAACCTCCAGGATTTGAAAATAAAAATTTCCTGATCATGTTTTCAAACTTCATAAGGCTCTTTATGGTCTTAAGCAAGCTCCAAGAGCTTGGTATGACCGTTTGAGTTCATTCTTATTAGAGAAAGGATACACTCGTGGTAATGTTGATCAAACTCTATTCACAAAAATAGTAAATAAACAAATAATTGCTATCTAAATTTATATTGATGACATAATTTTTGGATCCACAAATAAAGGGTTGTGCACTGAATTTGCTGACCAAATGCAAACTGAATTTGAAATGAGTTTAATGGGTGACTTACAATTCTTTTTGGGACTGCAAGTTAACCAAACCAGTGAAGGGATCTTCATAAGTCAAACAAAGTATGTCAAAGAACTTTGAAAAGGTTTAACTTTCAGAACCTCAAGCACTCAAGCACACCAATTGCAGTAAATGTAAAACTAGAAGAAGATTCACTTGGTAAGTCAGTAGACCCAAAGACATACAGAGGTATGATTGGATCTCTACTTTATCTTACTACTTCTAGACCTAATATTCAATTCAGTGTATGCTTGTGTGCAAGGTTTCAAGCTAATCCTAAGGAAAGTCACATGTTAGCTGTCAAACAAATCTTTAAATATCTTGTTGGAACATGTGAACTTGGCATTTGGTATCCTGCTGGTTGTAAATTAGATTTAATTGCTTATTGTAATGCTGATTATGCGGGTTGTAAGCTTGATAGAAAAAGTACTAGTGGCTTGTGCTTATATCTAGGTGGATGCCTGATTTCTTGGGCTTCTAAAAAGCAACACTCAGTTGCTCTATCCACTGCAGAGGCTGAGTATGTTGCAGTTGGTTGTTGTGGCACTCAAATCCTTTGGGTGAAACACCAGCTCCTAGACTATAATCATGAGTTAGGATGCATTCCCATTTTATGTGACAACACTAGTGCTATCAATTTGTCTAAAAACCTAATTCAGCATTCACGCACAAAACACATTGAGATAAGATATCATTTCTTAAGGGATGAAGTGGGTAAGAAATCTTTTGAACTTCTTTTCATTGAAACTGAAAAACAAATTGATGATATCTTCACTAAACCTCTTCCAGAAAACATATTTTCATCCTTAAGGAGAGAGCTTGGGTTATGCAAATGTCCTTATTCTTCTTGACCTCTCTATCATTGGGTTGAGTGTTGTGTGTGTCCTTGTTCAGGCACACTCTGAGGGGGAGTCATTGCTTCATGGTGTAAATATTTCCTTCTTTTTACATTCTTATATCTATCTTCTTTTCAAATTCAACACTCTCCACCTTTTTAAATAAATTCATCACTCTCACATTGCATTGAAATTCTTAGTATATCAAATGGTGATTTGAAGAAAGACAAGTTAGGCTTGTCTGGACACTTTCACTATGCGAGAGTATATGTATCCGCCAAGTATCAAGAGTCATATATGCAATTGTTAAGGGGGAGTCTTTGTTCTTCAAAAAGATCATTTCAGTCTTCTTTCAAAACCTTTGATTCTCTTTTTCTTGATGAAGGATTTCTGGGATCAACAATTCAGGGGGAGTTAAAGAATTCATAACTCTTTTCTTACATAACTTTAGGATTAATTCCTTGAGTTATCACAACTCCTATTCATGACATGTTCATTAATCCTTTCAAAAGAAACCCCAGAATGAATTTTTGACTGATCTACTACATCCTTACAGTCAATCCTCTACTATATTCTAAAATCCTACAGTAATTTAATTTCTTTCAAGACATGAAGATCATTTGTGCATTAAATTTAGACATTTCTTTTACAACTGATGTGGGAAAAGGTTGCTTTCAGTTTTATAACATTCTCCTTAACTCTATCATTCAATAGAGCAATGGCACTAATGCTAAGAAACTACAAACCTTCACAAAGAATGAAGTGCCATGTATGTCATGAAGTGTTTTTTCTATCTCTGTTCAAAGGGGTTAAACAACAAAATTTTTTTTGACAATATTGATGATGACTGAGTACTTGGAAATATTGGCGTCTGATAAACGTATATTTTCGTGTCCAAAGGTTATCATTTGCCCCTTGAAACTGGATAATGGGCAAATCTTTAGTAACCAGGGACTATGGTGTGTAAAAAGTATTAGTTCTTGTGTGAAAAAGATTTACTACATTTTATAGATTGATTTAAAAAAAATAAAAATAAATGTCCAAGGAGAATCCAACAAAATAAACAACCTTGCCCCAACTCAGCTTGCTTAAGACTGTTTAGTTTCATCACAATTGACTTCAATCTAAAAGAAATTTTCATTACTTTGGATATGAATGATTGCCATTAACTGTGCTGAATGTTCTATTTTATTCAGAATGTCATTTCAGTGTTTCATTACAATTAATGAACATATCTTATAGGTTGTTGTTTAACACGAATTAATATTGGACTTTTGTTAAGAAATGACAAATGAATTCTTTGACATATTAAAAATCCTTGACAAGTTGATTCTATCCATCTTTCATCAATCTAAAGGATTCATTTCATTTCATTTCATTTTTTTTTACATATCATCAGTGGTTCTTCAATCAGGTCGACACCGTCCTTCTCATGTGTCAACACCATCCCTGATCAGGTCGACACAGTCCCCTCCTGTGTCGACACTATTGCTTCTCCAGGAGGTTTTCTTTATTACCCCCTGTTTAGGTTAAAGTGTTCCGGCGGCACATCCCACCTTTTCATCTCTTGCGTGGGACCTTTTTATATGCCTTCTTGTGTAGGTCGACACACCGTCCCATTTCATACCCACAGAACCAGGCGATTTCTTCTTGTTCCCGCCATCTCCTCCTCCTTTCCATCATTTTCCTTCTCTTCTCCTTCTTCCTTCCCTACTTGCTGCGATGCCTCCCAAGGAAACGCCAAAACGGGGAGCGCAGTCTAGGGCTACTACGCGCAGGGTTGTCATTGAAGAGCCTCCATCTGAACGCAGAAGCAAAAGCCGCCATGATCCGACACAACCATAGGTTGTGTCCTCTTCCTCTGCAACACCCTCCAAGCGAGGTAGGCTGTCATCCTCTGATCGTGGCAAATCCCCCAGAGTGCCTCGACATCCTCGGCGGAAACTTCTTTCCAATTCTTCAGACACTTCAAAGGAATCATCTTCCACCTCATCCGGTTCCTCTCATCCTTCTGAGGCTACACCCTCCAAAATGATCACTGAAGGAAAACCTATTCTCAAGCCATGAGCCGTTGACTTGCAAGATGAAGCTTTTCCCAGTGCATTTCCTGACTTCATTAATTTTTTCAAGTTTCAAGGCTGGCTGCATTTTATTTCTGCGTTCTGCACTTTCTATCCTCGATTGGTACAAGAATTTTACATGAATTTGACTGATGTACCAGAGGGCTTTAAATCTGAAGTGAAATGGGTTTCTATTCTCCTAACTACTGAGTTGGCCTCTACACTGTTCAAGTTTCCTGATGAAGGGGAAGACTACCATGATTTTGCATTTGATTTGCATGAAGCATACACATTGCTTACTGGTCTTCCTCATGATCAATCAGACTCCAGGCAAACCTATGTCACTAGATTCAACACAAACAACTTTCCACCTGTTCTTAGGTTGATTCATCACATTCTCACCACAATCATCACACCACAGGGTGGTGGAAGAGACAGGCTCACAGACATTCAGAGATTTGTTCTATATTGTATAAAGAAGGATATCAAAGTCAATTTGCATGTGATCATGCACCAAATTCTGTCAAAAACAACCAGGAAGGATCTTCATAGATCACTGCCCTATGCTGCTCACCTGACTACTGTGTTTGATCATTTTGGTGTTTCTTTTGCACATGAGAAAGTTCAGTCTATTCCAAAATCAAATATTTATTGTTTGAAACATTTTCAAAAATTTATGGGCTTTCGGATTGAGGGTGCTCAAGTTTCTCGAGGACCAATTGTTGAGCCTCCTGCTGCACCTGAAGTAGAGGCACAGCCTCCTGCTGTTCAAACACCAGAAGCTGCTCCAGAGATTCAACCCCCATCTAAGGTTGAGGTCCAAATTCCTCAAGATACACACCATTCACCCACTCAACATGGCTCCTCACCTCTACATCATGATGTGAATCCTCCATCTTTCTTTCATCAATTCCCTAGTTCAGCATCAACTTCTTCTAGTGGACCTTCTGTTCCTCCAGAATTATACAACTTTCTTGAAGAAAAATTTGCAACCCTCAACTCCTCTATACAACAGCTGGCTGACAGATTTGAGCTCAGAATTTAGAGGTTTGAGAATACAGTAAATGGTAAATTTATTCGACAACAAGAGCTGGCAGAACATGCAACTCATAGGTTCAACAGGCTTATTGGTACCTTGGGAGATGCATGTGGCCAACTGAAAGAACTTCAAGATAGGCTTGAAGTAGTTCTCCAAGGCATTTTAGCTAACTCTCGAAAAGATCTTTTCAATAGTCAAGAAACAGTACACAAGTGTCTAAGACTAGACTGTCATTTGCTCACTTGGTTGATGATATGGATAGAATGAAGATAGTCTTAGTTCACATTGATGAGGAAATGTCAGAAATCAAGGGTGTTCTCAGAAATGTCCAACCATCAAGCAATGTGCCAAGCTCATCTTCCACTGCATCTCAAGTTCCAGTTAATTTCAGTACACTTCAAGAGCACATTCATGATAATCATCAACAAATGGAAACTTTGCTGCATACTCGTTTGGCAACCATGAAAACACAGCTACGATCAAACTTATCTACTATGGAGACCAGGATGAAGTCTATAGAGTCTATTTTAATTCCTATCCCTCCTCCACCTCCATCTTCTTGATGGATGTCTTGTTTTGATGATGTCAAAGGGGGAGAAGGGTTTGGTTCATTTTGTGAAAGGAGTGTTTGTCACAGAAAATACTCTTTAGATGTGAATGTCATATCCTGTTTGGTTCATTTTGAAAAGAGATGGTTGTTAGTAATATTTTGTTCTGGTTGTGACAACTGTCATATTTTGTAAAACCTCTTTCAATGACATTTGATGAAGTTAATCAAGTTGTTGATATTCATTCAGTGTGTGTGCTTGGATTTTGTGAAAGAATGGCTTAAAATCACATCCTTAAGAAAATCAAAATTTCATGTTGACTTAATGTTGCCATCATCAAAAAGGGGGAGAATTTTGGGTTGAGTGTGGTTTTGATGTATTTCTCCTTATAGTTTTGATGATGACATTTTGTGATTTTAATGCTTAATGGGTGGAACATGTTACATACCTCATTTATGCAATAACAATGCTCAAACAGCATGTTTCAAAACTTTACACCTCATACTTTGATGATAATGCCTTGTACTAATGTCCTATGTGTTAAATTCTCAGGGATATACAACTTTTATAATGGTAGTGTCGACACATCCATTGATGGTGTCGACAGTGGGTCTTTATCCCTGAAGCCTTTTTATGAAGACAGGGTCAAGTGTGTCGACACAGTCAATGGTAGTGTCGACACTAGACCCAGTTTCCAAGAGATCCATTTGTCTGACTAGGACAGTGTGACGACACACTCGGTGGTCGTGTCGACACTAGACCCAACATCCAGAAGACCCTTTTTTGCACAAATGGGAGAGTGTGTCGACACACTCAGTGGTAGTGTCGACACACTCCGGATGAAATATCAACTTATGATTCATCTGGACATGTGGCTGCCTAGGGTTCAATAGAATCTGTCTTGGATCATGTGCCCACGCACTCCAAGGGTACAATTGGACATGTAGAGCTATATATACCCCACTAATTGGCCCCCAAGCTAAGAAGAGACCTCCAGAAGATTCCAGAAAAAGCTTTTGGCGGCAAAAGGGGAATCTCCTACTCCTGCTCATCTCGTTGCTGTGGTGATCCATCTACCTCCATGGAAAAGCACGAGGAAGCCAAGAAGAGCTCTGCAGAAGGAGTTGGAGCACTTCGTAAAGGAGCAGATCCAGCAGAAGCAAGCAATTGAAGAGAGAGTTTCTGGCTATTCAAGGCAATTAGAGCAGAGCATCGCCAAGTGACTGAGAGCAACTCCAAGACTCTTCAATTCAACCTTCTGCAAGGAATCTTCATCGAAGAACACAAAAGTTGTATTTATCTCTTACTATTCTGAAGTCGTTCTTCTGATTCATCCATGAGATTTGTGCATGAAGGGTTGCACAAATTTCTGTGCTCGAATTCACCTTAGATCAGATCATTGCTAGAGGATCTGATTTATGTTGGTCTTGATCTAGCTCGTGTTTTGTGAGCCATTGTGCTCGGTGTTGGTGAGTTGAACACTCAGTGTGTGTTTGAGCAAGTGTGCTCAGTTTCTGGAGTGGTTGTACTCCAGAATTTGTGTGTGAGTCGTTGAACTCAAGTGTGTCGGAGTCATCATGCTCCAGTGTGAGTTGTACTCAAATTTTTCAGTAGTGTGTCCTCACTGTGTGAGGGTTGGACGTAGGGATCATAGGGGTGATTTCCGAACCACGTAAAAAGTCCTATGTGCAATGGTTTGACTTGTTGATTTGCGCTAGATGATCGCATAGGATTGCAGTTTCACACTAATTGCTCAATTGTTTCACACCTCCTCTTACACACTCACACATCAGATCTAGAAATTATTGTGGTGATTAGATCTCTGAGTCAAAGTAATTTTAAGTCTCATTAAGCTTCCGCAAGAATTGGCATCATATCTATTCAACCCCCCCCCCACCCTTCTAGATCTATTTCCCCTAATCACTCGATCCTACACGGAGAAGGATGGGGATCGCCGTCAAGAGTTGGGATGGAAGTAGGGAGATCGGCGCTTGGAAGGAGAGGAAGGACGGGGATCGCCGTCTGATGAAGGGGGAAGGAGAGAAAGACGGGGATCGCCATCTGAAGAAAAGGGGGAGAAAACGGGGATCGCCGTCCGATTGATGAGGGGATTGAAGGGAGGAGGCACACCCATTTTTTTGATTTTTTTTTTAAATTAAGCACAACATACTAGACTAAACAAAGGAGTTAACTATCCTACAGGTAAAAGCATCGGGAGATGGATAGAATCGAGCCATTGAAAGAAAGGGTGAAAGAGGACGAAGAGATGGTTAACGCTTTGAGAGCGTGGGGGGAGAATTGGAGGATGAGAGGGGGAGAAGAAGGGATGAAAGCAAAATTATAAACAAGGATGGAAGATACAAAATGACTAGAAGGCCGGGAATACCCTGGCCAGAACTCCTTTGCTGGGTTGATGGGGGTTATAACTTCAAAATCCTCACCAGGTCCAAGCAACTGTCGCTTGGTGGTGACTGCTGATATAGACTGTTCCATTGCTGGAGAGCGTGGAATGCTGTCCTCACTGAATAACTGACCGACTGCCAAGACAAGGTCTTCGAGCTCTTGCTCCTCTGCCTCTGCTACCGGGGACTGCACAATGTTGTCCTCCTTGAACAGAAAACTGACGGCTGAGATTAAGTCTTCCAGATCCGGTTCTTCTGCTCATGTTTCTTCAGGCTTCCTCTTTTTGCTGGGCCGCTGGGCCTCCAGAACTTGATACGGGGATAATTGTGCTTCCGTCATGATGGTATTGTAGCCTGGCTGTATGGGCCCTCTGACAAAATGATCATAGAGTGTCCAGATGAGAGGGTCTTGGTCTGACTTTGGTGCAGATGAATATGCCGCCCATGGTTTAAGTCCTTCTTGGTATCCAAGACCCCTCTTTGTGAATTTCTTGGGGTCATTGATGATTTGAGTCCGCCCCTGAAGGTGAGCACCAAGACCTTTTCCTGGTTGATATCCAATCCTAACCATGATATTCCACCCCTTGGTATTTGAGAGTGTGCCCTTCTTGACAACTGCCACTTATGGGGATATGATCTGGCAGCTGTTGGAAAATGTGTAAGCCCAAGGAAAGTTCACATCAAGGACTGAGATAATGGGCTTGTTGGATGGCAGACTAATGGCAATACTTTCTCGATGGCCTCCACTGTGTGAGTTGTCACTGCACTCTTAACCTTGACTATTCTCCCTTGGAAGGGGAACTTCAAACATTGATGAGCAGTAGAAGGCACCACCCCTAATGCCTCAATCTAGGGGCGACCCAGAATGGCCTTGAAAGTAGGATCTATGTCCAGCACATAAAAATCTACAGTCATGACAAGTGGGCCCAATTCAGCTTGCAAAGAGATGATGCCATGGCAAGCCCGCTAGGAATTGTCGTACGCCGCTATGGTTGTAGGGGTAGGCTGCAGTTGGCGTTCGGAAATATTGCAGGCCCTTAAAGTGCTCAGTGGACATACATTGATAGAAGCTCCTGTATCGACCAACGTGGCATCCACAACCACTTTATTTATGGTCAAGGTGACACACAAGGGCATTCTCCTGGCCTCTGGGGGAGCTAACTCACCATCTGAGAAGGTAATTGTTGGCCCCTTGTTTACAAGAGAGAGCACGGAGGGCAGATTGTCGGGGTTCATGTCTTCACTCACCATGACTCTTTGCAGGAAGGCTCTCAGGGCGTCTTGGTGTGTTTGCGACCTTTTGATTAGCTCGAGGACGGATATTTTTGTCGGGGTCTGATCTAAGTGCTTCAAGATGTCATATTGGGTCCCCAGGACCGGATCTATCTCTTCAATCTCTTGCTGCTGCTGATTGTTGGATGGCTGGGTTGGCTGACTTAGCATAGATACGGATGCATTTGGGTACATCCGATGAAACATTCGCCCGCTCCGTAGGGCGAGGTTATGGTGAAGTGGCATCTGTTGCCCCAGTTGACGAGCCCAGAGGGGGGGGTGAATGGGTCTTTAAAATTTATTTACTTAATACCTGTACTTAAAATATGCATACAAAAATATTCTTCGATGAAGGTTAGTGAAGGTAGTGTTAAACAACAAACACACAAAAAAACAATCACACAACGCAAGGAATTATCCTGGTTTGGAACTCCTCTCCTTAGGAGTCCTACGTCCAGACCCTGAGCAACAACTCAGGATTTCACTATCTAGGGTACAGTCCCCCTATGGACACTACAGCACACAGCCACAGCTGGTCTTCCTTCACACGAAGGGAACTACACACCCTGGATCCCACCATGTGACGGACCAGAGTATTTATGCCCAATAAGGCTCCATATCCAGATCCGCATCCCGCGAACGGACTGAAGTCTCGCAAGGGATATCTCACACACGTGTCCAGTAAGAGTATAAAAGACAAACCACAAGAATATAAGACACAAGAAAGTACATGTGCTCATATCTGTTCACTGATTTGTACAACTGTCCCATTACATTAATACATGTCCAATTAAAAGAGTACAACTACCTGGGGCATACCCCGAGGGAGCACAAGCTCACACATAAACTAACTACTAAACAACTGCTGGTGGTACAAGTCTGACACAACGCCGCTGCAAGCCAAACACACGGCAAGCCCTGAAAAGAACTGTAGGGGAGTGAGCCTCAACAAGTCACTGGCTCAGTAGGGGCTACCCAAAACAACACCGTAACCACAAACACCTCAACCCCAATGGGTCTCACTGGCAACATCAATAGCCAAACCATTTCATGCTCACATCATGACAATAAATAACAATTAAACATACTCATGATAATAAACACAATGTCCTCAGAAGGAAAGTAGGACTACAGGACTAACATAATATTATTAGTCAGCCCAACTACTAAAGTGCCTAAACCACAGTCACACTGGCACACTGCTACAACAACTAGTTACCTAAGCTATAAGCCACACAGGCAAGTCACTGCCTAGGCTACAAGCTTCATAGGCAAATCTCGAACACTTAAGTAACAGGACTGCTAACAAAGAGCTGGTCCTTTATACTCTAAATCACACTACGTCGAGAGCCACACATAAATGGTAGGACTGGCTACATCTAGCTAGTCCATCACACACTAAATCCATAATCGAAACCATGCCCAAGAAGGGTAAAACTCAACAAGTGGAAGGTCTTACACGGCCTCCACGGAGCATAGCTCTACTAAACCACAATATGCCTAAGCCACAAGCCTCATCGGCAAAATACCCACAAAGGTAACATAATTAATAATCACAAACTAATCCACAATAAAATATAAACAAAGATCTACTTAAAACAGTTAGGATACAACAAGTGGCAGGTCAAATCACAAGACCTCCACAACACACGAGAGCCTGAAAAGGGTTGGTACACAATGTACCACCACAAAACTATAAAATAACCCATGAAGGGTACAAGTACCTGCTACTCTGAGGTACCACAACACGAATATCCGAACAAAGGGTACAAGCAGGTGGTAGACACCACACTGAACCACAATTATATTATACCTTTATTTAAGCACAATATTACAAGTAAAACCTCAACCGGCAAATCACATAAATTACAACTCAACCACAATTGTGCCAACACCAGGGCACACCTCGAACTGGTCAAACCTCGACCACGAGTCATAAACTCACAAACCACAGCCAGTGGCAAAGCACGAGTCAAACTACAGCCAGAATAGGCAAAGCATGAGTCAGAAAGAACGACGCCACCACACGGGAACGGACTACTAGCTGATCAGGCCAGTATCCAACCCGGACAACACAACACAAGAACAACCTCTCAGCCTCGCAGTCACGGACGAAAGGTCCAACTGCCGCTCCACAAGGAAGAAGTCAAACAACTGTGGAGACCAACCAACACCACACCTGCAGACACACAACTGCAGGCCCATGCCTGGCACCTCTAGGGTCTCTGGCCAGAGCACCCTAAAGTGAGGCACTGAAAAACAGGACTAGCTGGGGACCAGTGTCGACTACTGGTGTCCGTACCCCCAACTACGAGCGCGCTACAAGTGACACAAGAACAAACTCTGGGAAGTCGCTGCCCCACTGCCGTCTTTCCCTCAGCCGGACGTACAACTCAAACTCAGGAGTGAGGTGTCCAGGAAGACGACACAGACCTCGACGGTACAACACCAGTACCGGGACAAAACCCCGAGCACAACAAACACACGTGCCTGGCTCACAAAGAACCTGGGGTACCCGACTAGAGAGGCATTCTGGAATAGGCGCCGGACCACCACACTCGGCTAGCACAAACCACGATACTTACACATATAGCCTTTACTTATAATTTACGATATACAAGTGTTAGGATTAGCTTAACATCGGTCACCATATGACCCCAAAGCTATCCCACACCATCACATACCTAAACCACAAACTTGCCTATCATTGGTCACCTCATGACCTCCGTGGCAACACACACACCATTTAATACGTAAATCAATATAATGTTATTCGAAAGACAACAATGAACCAGGGCTAGGTCGGTATGGACCTTCACTGCCCAAACACCACAAAGTCATGGCTAGGCTCACACAGGAACCTCACTGCCTAGTTACTACGACAAATCATAAGAATTACATTACAACAAAGTGTGTAGTATACACACACACTCAAACCACGTAGACAACACGTGTATATAACACCCTGGTTGGTGTACCACACGTCTACCACGTGAACCACATGTCCAACACATGGACAACGCACTCCAAGAGTGCCACGGGTGCCAACGCACCACACATACTGCGTAAAGAAATTACGTACATCACACATCATTCACGTAAAACATGCCCATTACATGAGCAGTATGCTCCAAGAGCATAACAAGTGCACTGGCTCACACTGGTCATCGCCATGCACACACAAACACATAATATTCATAATCAGAAAAGCTACGTAAACCACACTGCATGAATACATGCACAAGTTGGCGGCAACATCGACTGTCGCTTACAGGAAGTAGGCGGCAATGGATCTGGCCGTCTATATCCCGGCTGATGAACCTGGCGACCAACGATGTTGACGCCAAGATCTTCAGCTTCTACTCCTGCAGAAACCCTAACCGATCCCACGTGCATTCCTGATCCCGAAACCATTAAGAAAATAGGAGGAAACAGTTCCTCTAACTCCCATGCATTATAATTAAACTAAAACAACATGGTTTACTACATAAAATCATCAAACCACCCATTATCCCCGCATGGGTGCCATGACCCGAAATCACCATTTTCATGCAGATTCATGTTATCTAATCTAATTACATTAACACGACCTACAGGAACTACAAGGGTCATTCCCTACCTCAGAACATGCTCAAACCCTGCGAATTCTCCCAGTTCACACCGAACCCTCCGCGAGCTCCCACGGGAATTGCACCACGCCACAGCGTTTCCTCGTCCGATTCGACAATGCCACACGCTCCACGATCCTCCAACCACCCTTCAGTACCTGCTGGAAACTTTAGAAACACGGGGACACGAAGCTAGGGCAAGGGGAAGAGAGAGACAGGAGGGAAACCTGCTCTCGGGTGACCCTATAACCTGCAGAATTCTCAGGTTGGCATCAACCCCTCTGCCGCCAAAGAAAACCGCCACCCTAAACGTCTACATCTAATGCCGCCAAGATCATGCAGTCAACGGCCACTTACCTGGACGCCAACAAGTCAACGACCACCCCTGGCCGCCAACTCCTACTCAACTGCAGCAGGTCCTATTTCATTTCGGGACCTAACCTGCACCACACCTACACACACCACGCGTCTACACCACACTGGCCTTACAACAGCCATCACAACCACAACACACACGATCCAAAAGGATCCGAAAATAAGCGACGTTACATTATTATCACCTAAAAACAAATGTCGTCCTCGACATATAAAACAAATCACAACAATCCGGATTATCACCTAAAAACAAATAAAGCCGAACACAGAACAAGTAGGATACTCTTTCTCTGCTTCAGCTTTTCAATTCATCTCACAATTACTCTGTTCTGTCGATTCCATTGTCTTTCTTTAGCTTTCAACCGTAGGCGATCCTACCTTGCCAATGGTGCTTTATCTTTTTGGACGGAACCTGCTTCCACAATTTTCCAGCTGTGTTTGCAATATTTCTTTCGAGGCCGCTTTATCTTTCTCAAATATCTTACACTGTAATATTCTTTCATGCCATCATTTTCTTTTTCCATTTATCACTGCTTGTTGTTATCCTGCCTCATCTGCATTTACATTCACAACTGACACCTCTTCAAAGAAAACCAATCACCATCTTTGAATTTCCTGCTCTTTTCATATTATTCTACTCATACTACTTAAAGTCAATCTCTGATTAAAAAAAACATAATAAACTCTGTTTCCTTTATTCCACTGCATAAAACTTTACACTTTCTCCTTATTCAAGCAAACTTAAACAATCTCTGAATATTAAATCTTTCTTTGCTTCCGCTTCCGCTGCGCTACTCTGATCACACTTAACATTTTTTTTTCAAAATATTCCACAATTTCTGCTTACATTATTACTTTCAATTACTTTCTTCTGGCTTCAACTTCTTTTCAAATTATCTCATTTAATTAATTCATGTTGAAGAAATTACTGCAATTTCTGATCTGCCAAACCGCTATTGACATATTGTGCTTTTCATATATTTTTCCTGCTTTACTAACATTCTCTGGCTAATTCCCATAATTCTGGGGCATAAACTTTTCAAATATTCTTAATCAATCTGCTCCAGCATTTAAACCCTGAAATATCTTAATAACAATTCCTTTCTGCTCAATTAAATCATTTCTTTGCACCAATATGCAAACTTTAACTGATATTTCCTGACTCATCTGATCTTATTCACTTTATCATTTGCTAAATTCTTCCTTTCTCTAATTCATATCTTTTCTGCAAAATACCTCTTTTTTTCCATTAAATGTTCTTTCTGAAAAACTTTTCATAATCTGCCATTCATCAACTAAATATTCCTCTTGTGCAATTCTCACAAATTCTTATTGCACATTAATCCCTCTTTTCTCTCTTTCTTTATTCAACTGATCTTTTCTATACTTATTTATACAAATCTTCATATCACACTTCCTGTTACCATTATCATCCATAACAACACTTTTCCTCAAATTTCTGATCTCAGGCATACTTAATTTATCTGCCATAAATCACTGCTCTTTTATGTACTGATACTTTTTTTTTTTTTAAAGCTGATCTGCCTTTTTAATCATATCAAACTCTTCATAACACTAATCACATTTTCATCCACACTGTTTCTTAATATCATCTGACTCAAATCTCTAATGCCACAATACTTGTACTGAGGTTCTCAACTGCAACTTATCACACACACACTGACCTGATCCTTATCACCTTGTTACCATGCACCTGTCTCTGCCAACTTTCTATCTCATTATAACTTACTTACTGAATTCCATATCCAAACTTTTTAATCTCTTCAATTCCTTTAACTGCAAATCTTTAATAACCAAACTGATCTATCACAGAAATACTCTATACTTGTCTCTGCTAACTCTGTACTTTACTAACATATAACAGGTATATCCCTCTCAGGGCACTACTTTACCTTTCTCCTCTAATCTCTGCAACTGAAAACTTTTAAATACTATATTTAACTGCTTTAACTGCACTAGTGCCAGGATGCTACCACACAACTTATGCTACTATCCACATTGTGGCACAACAACTGCTCACAACTGCCAATCTAACAAACAGAAACACACGGTTTACGTGCCAAAAGCTCACGTAAAAACTACTTTATATCACACAAAACCTCACACTTACTACCAGCAGTGAACATTAATCCATGTATTGGGACATTGTACTTTCAATGTCTTTTCATATTCTAACTGGACATTGCTTTGATACCAACTGTGACGGACCGGGGTATTTATGCCCAATAAGGCTCCATATCCAGATCCGCCTCCCGCGAACGGACCGAAGTCTCGCAAGGGATATCTCACACACGTGTCCAGTAAGAGTATAAAAGACAAACCACAAGAATATAAGACACAAGAAAGTACATGTGTTCATATCTGTTCACAAATTTGTACAACTGTCCCATTACATTAATACATGTCCAATTAAAAAGTACAACTACCTGGGGCATACCCCGAGGGAGCACAAGCTCACACAAAACTAACTACTAAACAACTGCTGGTGGTACAAGTCTGACACAACGCCGCTGCAAGCCAAACACACGGCAAGCCCTGAAAAGAACTGTAGGGGAGTGAGCCTCAACAAGTCACTGGCTCAGTAGGGGCTACCCAAAACAACACCGTAACCACAAACACCTCAACCCCAATGGGTCTCACTGGCAACATCAATAGCCAAACCATTTCATGCTCACATCATGACAATAAATAACAATTAAACATACTCATGATAATAAACACAAAGTCCTCAGAAGGAAAGTAGGACTACAGGACTAACATAATATTATTAGTCAGCCCAACTACTAAAGTGCCTAAACCACAGTCTCACTGGCACACTGCTACAACAACTAGTTGCCTAAGCTATAAGCCACACAGGCAAGTCACTGCCCAGGCTACAAGCTTCACAGGCAAATCTCGAACACTTAAGTAACAGGACTGCTAACAAAGAGCTGGTCCTTTATACTCCAAATCACACTACGCGAGAGCCACACATAAATGGTAGGACTGGCTACAGCTAGCTAGTCCATCACACACTAAATCCATAATCGAAACCATGCCCAAGAAGGGTAAAACTCAACAAGTGGAAGGTCTTACACGGCCTCCACGGAGCATAGCTCTACTAAACCACAATATGCCTAAGCCACAAGCCTCATCGGCAAAATACCCACAAAGGTAACATAATTAATAATCACAAACTAATCCACAATAAAATATAAACAAAGATCTACTTAAAACAGTTAGGATACAACAAGTGGCAGGTCAAATCACAAGACCTCCACAACACACGAGAGCCTGAAAAGGGTTGGTACACAATGTACCACCACAAAACTATAAATAACCCATGAAGGGTACAAGTACCTGCTACTCTGAGGTACCACAACACGAATATCCGAACAAAGGGTACAAGCAGGTGGTAGACACCACACTGAACCACAATTATATTATACCTTTATTTAAGCACAATATTACAAGTAAAACCTCAACCGAAAAATCACATAAATTACAACTCAACCACAATTGTGCCAACACCAGGGCACACCTTGAACTGGTCAAACCTCGACCACGAGTCATAAACTCACAAACCACAGCCAGTGGCAAAGCACGAGTCAAACTACAGCCAGAATAGGCAAAGCACGAGTCAGAAAGAACGACGCCACCACACGGGAACGGACTACTAGCTGATCAGGCCAGTATCCAACCCGGACAACACAACACAAGAACAACCTCTCAGCTTCGCAATCACGGACGAAAGGTCAAACTGCCGCTCCACAAGGAAGAAGTCAAACAACTGTGGAGACCAACCAACACCACACCTGCAGACACACAACTGCAGGCCCATGCCTGGCACCTCTAGGGTCTCTGGACGGAGCACCGTAAAGTGAGGCACTGGAAAATAGGACTAGCTGGGGACCAGTGTCGACTACTGGTGTCCGTACCCCCAACTACGAGCGCGCTAAAAGCGACACAAGAACAAACTCTGGGAAGTCGCTGCCCCACTGCCGTCTTTCCCTCAGCCGGACGTACAACTCAAACTCAGGAGTGAGGGTGTCCAGGAAGACGACACAGACCTCGACGGTACAACACCAGTACCGGGACAAAACCCCGAGCACAACAAACACACGTGCCTGGCTCACAAAGAACCTGGGGTACCCGACTAGAGAGGCATTCCGGAATAGGCGCCGGACCACCACACTCGGCTAGCACAAACCACGATACTTACACATATAGCCTTTACTTATAATTTACGATATACAAGTGTTAGGATTAGTTTAACATCGGTCACCATATGACCCCAAAGCTATCCCACACCAACACATACCTGAACCACAAACTTGCCTATCATTGGTCACCTCATGACCTCCGTGGCAACACACACACCATTTAATACGTAAATCAATATAATCTTATTCGAAAGACAACAACGAACCAGGGCTAGGTCGGTATGGACCTTCACTGCCCAAACACCACAAAGTCATGGCTAGGCTCACACAGGAACCTCACTGCCCAGTTACTACGACAAATCATAAGAATTACATTACAACAAAGTGTGTAGTATACACACACACTCAAACCACGTAGACAACACGTGTATATTACACCCTGGTTGGTGTACCACACGTCTACCACGTGAACCACATGTCCAACACATGGACAACGCACTCCAAGAGTGCCACGGGTGCCAACGCACCACACATACTGCATAAAGAAATTACGTACATCACACATCATTCACGTAAAACATGCCCATTACATGAGCAGTATGCTCCAAGAGCATAACAAGTGCACTGGCTCACTCCGGTCATCGCCATGCACACACAAACACATAATATTCATAATCAGAAAAGCTACGTAAACCACACTACATGAATACATGCACAAGTTGGCGGCAACATCGACTGCCGCTTATAGGAAGTAGGCGGTAATGGATCTGGCCGTCTATATCCCGGCTGATGAACCTGGCGACCAACGATGTTGACGCCATGATCTTCAGCTTCTACTCCTGCAGAAACTCTAACCGATCCCACATGCATTCCTGATCCCGAAACCATTAAGAAAATAGGAGGAAACAGTTCCTCTAACTCCCATGCATTATAATTAAACTAAAACAGCATGCTTTACTACATAAAATCATCAAACCACCCATTATCCCCGCATGGGTGCCATGACCCGAAATCACCATTTTCATGCAGATTCATGTTATCTAATTACATTAACATGACCTACAGGAACTACAAGGGTCATTCCCTACCTCAGAACACGCTCAAACCCTCCGAATTCTCCCGGTTCACACCGAACCCTCCGCGAGCTCCCACGGGAATTGCACCACGCCACAGCATTTCCTCGTCCGATTCGACAATGCCACACGCTCCACGATCCTCCAACCACCCTTCAGTACTTGCTGGAAACTTTAAAAACACGGGGACACGAAGCTAGGGCAAGGGGAAGAGAGAGACAGGAGGGAAACCTGCTCTCGGGTGACCCTATAACCTGCAGAATTCTCAGGTTGGCGTCAACCCCTCTGCCGCCAAAGACAACCGCCACCCTAAACGTCCACATCTAATGCCGCCAAGATCATGCAGTCAACGGCCACTTACTTGGACGCCAACAAGTCAACGACCACCCCTGGCCGCCAACTCCTACTCAACTGCAGCAGGTCCTATTTCATTTCGAGACCTAACCTGCACCACACCTACACACACCACGCGTCTATACCACACTGGCCTTACAACAGCCATCACAACCACAACACACACGATCCAAAAGGATCCGAAAATAAGCGACGTTACACACCAGGTCTTCCTTCACAACCGAAGGGAACTACACACCCTAGATCCCACCAGGTCTTCCTTCACAACCGAAGGGAAACAGCCACAGCAAACAATGAAAAAGGGATCAAGCCCCTAGATCAAGGTTTAACAAGCCAAGATCTGAAGCTAACAGAACTGAGAGCACAAGATCTAAACAATGCACACACTCTCAGAACTTCACAGGCTCTCTTAGGATTTGAATCACAGCGCAAAGAGCAAAGAGCTATGAACTGATGGGAATGAGGCTAGGCTCTTTTCTGGAGAACTCGCAGAGAACCTGAACTCAGTTGCTTGGAAGCGATGTCTCTAAAAGATTGTCCACTCCGGAGTTTCACTCTTGCTTATATATATCTCTTGTTTGAAATTTGAACGTTGAGAAGTCTGTTGTCTCTATGCTTTGTTTACGTTAGACTGCTTGGCACTTGGAAGCTTCCAGTCAACAGTCTTTTATCCATTTGTGCACGCAAAGAGATAGGATCTTCTGGCATCTATATTGTCCAACGTTGTATGACAGAATGTCTTCAGGGACCTACACACATTTTCAAACTTACACAGTAGACAACTTGGCTGTCTCTTGTTGTCAGTTAACGTTAGGGCAAGAGTTCATAGAAATAGTAATGCCATTTTGCTGTATCTAAAAGATGCATACAGAGTAAGCATGATAATGGACGATATCTTCTGCATGCATGCAGAGATAAGTTCAGTCTTCATTAAATGCACAGATGTCAGAAAGATATGTGCGAAGACTTTGACTATTCAACGCTGTTAAATATCAAGTCATTATAAACATAAAATCGATGCATTCATGACTTATGAAATTGTTATGCACTAACCGCCAAATCGTTGTAACTTAGTATCAAATCGTTATGTTTCTACAAAAGAATCGTTATGAACAAGACGATATAATCAAATCGTTATGAGTTACAAGAAAATCGTTATGATCGATAAAGAAATCGTTGTAGAAGGCAAATCGTTGTGTTCATTAAGGAAATCGTTATGAACACTTAAGAAATCATTGCGCAAAGCAAATCGTTATGACGTTTTAAGGAATCGTTGTGATGAGCAAATCGTTACGACGACTTAAGAAATCGTTGCGATGACCAAATCATTACGATAACTAAAGGAATCGTTGCGATGAGCAAATCGTTATGATGACTAAAGGAATCATTGCGATGAGCAAATCGTTATGATGACTAAAGGAATCGTTGCGATGAGCAAATCGTTACGATGACTAAAGGAATCGTTGCGATGAGCAAATCGTTACGATGACTTAAGGAATCGTTGCGATGAGCAAATCGTTACGGTGACTAAAGGAATCGTTGCGATGAGCAAATCGTTACGGTGACTTAAGGAATCGTTGCGATGAGCAAATCGTTACGATGACTAAAGGAATCGTTGCGATGAGCAAATCGTTACGATGACTAAAGGAATCGTTGTGATGAGCAAATCGTTACGATAACGATTTCTGTTTAAATCTAAACGATGTAGCATAAGGAAAGTCGATGTGAAATTTCATGCTGAACTTAATATTGCTTCATACTTACCAAATTTGCTTCATTTTCCTGTAGTATTTCCTGTGCTCAAGACTTATGAAATATGTGTTAGTAATCTTTGACATGGTTTTGTTAATCATCAAAATAAATATATAATTAAGTAAAATTACATGGGGACAGACTGATCATCAATCTCCCCCTTTTTGGTGATGACAAAACTTAACAAAAAAATATGAATAATCGAAAGCTTTTGGAAATGTATTTCAAAAAATCTAGGTAGTTCTCCCCCTTTTTGTCATTAAGCAAAAAGATAAACTGAGACAAAGAAGAGGGAAAAAAAAAGATGTAAGAGAGAAGCACATAGCCAAATATATTGGATTAAATTTGAGGAGGTACAAGAAGATGGACCAGAGGAGAAAGAAGAGAGGCATGCTGAGAAATAATAGCCCAAGCCTTAACCTCCTGGTCTTCAAAAATTTGTTGGAAAACCCCAGACTCTATAGAAAATGAGTCACCCATGGAAGGGATCATGCGCTTAATGTAAAGCTGCCGCTGATCTTCCAAGAAGAGCGCATACTGATCCTTGTCAAGAGTAAATCTGAAGTGACTGCTCTTCCCAAAACTGTCACGCTGAAGGAAACAATCAAGAGTGATAGGATAGAAGATCTGGTGATCATGCAGGTCCTTCTTCAAAGATCTGAAAGCTGAATACCTGGAAGCCCATTGAACATACAGTTCTTGAACTGGATTAATGGAATTCAGGTCCAAGAAGGCTTCAGCAGATAGACGAGGCTTGCCTGCCCTGACGAAGGAACTATTTACTGATTCCAACTGGAGTGCGGATTGATGGTAGTGCTTTCCCAGTCTGTGGGAGAAAGCCTTTCACATTCGGAAATTAACGGAGCTAGAACTTCAGAGGAGAGGTGGCCCAAGTGATATTCTCTGAAGATAAATCTCTGAAATGAGGGGAAGCGACCCTACTTAGCTGACAGTCATCCCATTACACGAGCAAATCTCTCAAAAGCATGAGAGCCAGCGGAGGAGTCAAACACTAAGGAGTGTAACTTGGGAAGGAAAACTATATCAGGCATTTTGAGGGTTGTGAAATCCACTTTGAAAGAGCAATTTACGGGGTGTTCTGTCCGGAGGAGAGTAAGAGCTCCATGGAATTGACCAAACTGTACCTCAGGGATCTTGTTTAGATAGCAGTAATCGCTATAAAGCTGAAAATACCTTGCTATTCTGATTTCTTTAAGAATGAACGACGCCCAAAGAGTTTGATGATGAAGAACAAACCACTCAGAGAGAGTGAGTGGGTTATCTCGACGAGAAATGCTATCTGCTCTGGCAGCGAGGTATTTATTGTAGAGAGACTTGTGCCCTTTTGCCCACTAATCTTCACTCTTGCACTCAGCCAGATGAAAGATTTTTGATTGGTCGGCTTTGGACATATGGTAATAAGGAAGAATAATGTGTAGGTGATCAGTTAGGTTGAGATGGGGAATGCCAAAAGTGGTGGAAATAATGTATTTTTGAAGATATTCACAGTAGATTTGTCTCCTTCGGTTTTCAACAGTGAGGGAGAACCAAAGAGGAGGAAATTTGGGTGTAGAGAGTATAGCTACAGAAGTGGAGAGTTTCCTCTTTTTCTGAATAGGACTGGGGGGATTAGGCCTGTGAAAATGAGTGACAACTGCCAGGACTGAGGTGAGTGTTGAGCGTTCAAAACCATCCTCAACTTGGGTGAAAAAAGCGCTGGCAAGTTGTGGGTTTTCAGGTATGAATGTAATGGATGAAGGTGGAGTAGGAGGATGAATAAATGACCTTGGAGTAATGGTGGAAGAAGGTCTTGTGAAAGAATGACCAGATGAGGAGGAGGCTCCAGCTGATGAGGAAGCTGGAGGATTTGCAATGATAGATGGAGGTGGAGGAATGATTGGAGAAGAGGTAGGAAAGAAGGGAGATTGAGATGGAAAAGGAGTTGGTGAGGATATGGTGCGGGGCATAGGTTGTTTAAAAGTGGGTGGTGCTTGAGGTGCTGTGGATGAGGATGGTGGTGAAGAAGGGGCTGGTGTTGCAAGGAATGAAGGCTCAGGGGCTTCAGGAGCAACTGCTGGCTCTTCTACACCAGACTGCACATCCTTGGAGATCACTGGCCCTGCTTGTTCCATCTGAACTGCCTGAAGCTTCGACAGACCTCCTGGTTCAACCACAATGAGCCCAGATGGCTCGACTTCTTCTACTTGCTGCCTGGCCTGAGAAGGCTCTAGCTCACTGACCTCAGCTGGAGGGGCTGCTTCTGCCGGCCCTGGTGGCCCTGCCTCTTGCTCACTTGGCCCTGATGGCCTTGGAACATCTGCCTTCAAAATTTCAGAAAGCATTGTCTTCATGGTGCCCATTTCCTTATTAAACCACTTCATGGCATTTCTTATCTGAGATATTTCTTTGGAGGTTGAGGCTTGGCTCATAAGGAGGGAATTCACGTTTGACTGTACGGAGCACAGGATCTCACCTTGAGCATCCAACCTTTTAATGATAGGCTTCAAATTTACCTTCTTCTCTATATTTCTTAGCCTTTTGAGTGCTATTCTCTTCCTTTTGCTTGCCCTGCCAACGGGCTCCTCAAAGTTAGCATGGTCTGCATCTGATCTTTCATTCACAGGAACACCTTCAGTGTGCTCCCCTTGAGTCTCACCAACATTCAAATTTTCTTCTTCAGTAGGCACACTTTCTAAGAGAATATCAGTGTGTGCTGCTGCTGCTACTGCTGCTTGGGCTGGATCTTCTTTTTCTACAGGAATATCAGTGTGGCCTGATGTCACACCAATCACTTCTTGAATTTCCTCTGACACTGAATGCTCCCCCTCAATGAGAGCATCTTCCAAAACAACATCTTCTTGAATAGTTGTTTGCTCCTTCTGAATGGGAGCTTCAACCAAAGCTTCTTCAACAGTGTGGCCCACTGCCACGGATTCAGATAATTGAGGCCCACTAACACTTCGCTCCCCCTGGCTGGGAGCATCTGCTAACAAAGTTTCTTCATGGTGGCCTGATGCCACAGTTTCTTCTACAGAACTGCCATCACCTTCTGGAATAACTGGAGTGCTTTGGATGGAATCTAGGACATCTCGAAGCACCGAAGCTACTAAGGAGGAGGGTAGAGGTTCCTCTGATATTGATCCAACAGGGACAATAATCTCAGGAGGAATGCCCTCAATTCTTCTATCAATTTCTTCCACTACTGCTCCTGCTGGAGCTACTAAAGCTTCCTCTGCGCCTACTCTTTCCACTACTACTGCTTCTGCTGAATCTTCTGCTGCTGCTGCTATTTCTGCTACTACTTCTTGCTGGACTTCTTGGGCTTCACCAATTATGGTCTCACCCTCAGCCACAAAGGTTTTGGACCATACACCATTTACTATTGAAAAACCACTCTTTCTCAAATTTCTAGACCTAATTGCTTGGCCCATCTTCTCAACTACTGCTCCAGACAGATATATGCCATAATGTTTGAAAATCTTGGTGAGCAGGTGGGCATAGGGCAAGGATACATTTAACTTGCTCTTAGTATCCCAAACTTGATCATGAGCAAACTTCATTCTTTCAATAATCACTGCAGCCATATTTACCTCCTGGTTCTGAATTGCCCAAAACATCATATCTGAATCTGCTTTAGTACAGGTTGAAAAGGTAGCACTTCTAGGAACCAAAATTTGACAGACTATAAAGTGTAGAAGGCGATTGAATGCATTCAATTGATTGATATCCAAGTTACCATCTTTCAACCTAAATCATGGACCAACAATTCCTAGACCCTTTGCCTGGGTATCCACAGAGTGGATCCCACTGTGACCAAACGTGCTCACACCAAACAGGGTCTTCAGAAGCTCATGGTCAATCTTGATCTGGACTCCCTTGACAGAGGATGTCAAGGACCCATCTGCCTCTGATCGCAAACACACATAAAAGGCCTTCACGAGGTCTGGATAGCTTACCTCTGAGAAGGTTGAAATTTCCGTCCACTGCATCCTATTCATAGCGGCCACTATGTTGTGCATACCATTCTTCTCAAGATCTGCAACATCTACTACCTTATTTCCACATAGCTTAGTTTTCACAAAAGTGAACCTCTCCTGCTGCTCGGCTGTGAGAAACTCAGCACTGTAGCCTCCAAGACTGCCGAAAACAACTGATGCGGCCATGGATTCGGGTGGAGAAGGGTTTCTAGAGGGTGGAGATGGAAGTAGGATAGAAAGCCCTCAAGAAATTCTTCGCGGGAAGAAGAGAGAGACTTCAAACTTGCAGAGAGTCGATGCCGGAGTCGTTAGGGTATCGGCTCGGGCAAGCGAACGAAAGATGGAAAAAGGGTAAAGGTTGGAGGTGAATTGATTCTACATCAATTTCGGAGTAAATAAATGCTTTATCGAGAAAGTGAGGTGCCAACCGAGAAGGCAGAAAATGACAAAAGTATTTGACCAGTTTGAAAGCCTTTATAAAAGAGAACTGCCAAGGAAAGATAATATGAATTTTTCTTTTGCTTAAAAGCCAGGGAGAGAAATTTACTTAAATTCTAAAAATTTATGTTTCAGTTCTAAGCAGAAATCTCTTCACAAATTACACATGCCCAATTCCCTTCTAAGAGATGTGAATCTCTCTTCGGGTAAGGCTTTTGTGAAGATATCTGCTAACTGACCATTTGTATCAATAAAAGAAATTTCTAAATTGCCATTAGCTACATGATCCCGAATGAAATGATATCTAACCTCAATATGCTTGGTCCTTGAATGTTGTACTGGATTTTTGGTGAGGTTTATTGCACTGGTGTTGTCGCATAATAATGGAATTGTCTTGATATGTAGTCCATAATCCTCAAGTTGTTGCTTGATCCACAGGAGTTGTGTACAATAACTTCCAGCAGCTACGTACTCAGCTTCAGCTGTTGACAGTGCTACTGAGTTTTGTTTCCTGGAGGACCATGATATCAAGCAACCTGCAAGAAATTGACAACAACCACTGGTGCTTTTTCTATCTATTTTGCATCCAGCATAATCAGCATCTGAGTATCCCACTAAGTTAATTTCACATGATTTTGGATACCACAGACCTAAGTCATGAGTTCTAGATAGGTATCTAAAGATTCTTTTAACTGAGATCAGATGTGATTCTCTAGGATCAGCTTGGTATCTAGCACACATACATACACTAAACAAAATATCAGGTCTGCTAGCTGTTAGGTAAAGTAAAGAACCTATCATACCTCTGTAGTTCTTTTGATCTACTTTCTTACCATTCTTGTCACTGTCCATCCTTGTTGATGTGCTCATAGGTGTTGACAGTGGCTTGGCATTGTCGAATCCAAATTTCTTCAGAAGCTCCTTGGTGTATTTTGCTTGACAGATGTGGGTCCCATCTTTTCCTTGCTTGATTTGTAGTCCAAGGAAATAGTTGAGCTCCCCCATCATGCTCATCTCGAATTCTCCCTGCATCAACTTTTCAAAATACTTGCAAAGGGATTCATCAGTAGATCCAAAAATTATGTCATCTACATAAATTTGAACAAGTAGTATATGGTTGACCTTTGACTTTATAAAAAGAGTGCTATCTACTTGACCTCTATTGAATCCATGGTTTAAAAGAAAAGAGCTAAGCCTTTCATACCAGGCTCTAGGTGCTTGCTTTAAACCATACAATGCCTTATGAAGTTTAAAAACATGATTAGGAAATTCTGTGTCATCAAAACCTGGGGGTTGTTCCACATAAACTTCCTCCTTGATAAAACCATTTAAAAAGCAGATTTGACATCCATTTGAAATAGTTTTAAATCCAAAGCTGATGCATAAGCAAGTAAAATTTGATAGCCTCAAGTCTAGCTACAGGTGCATAGGTTTCGTCGAAATCTATGCCTTCCTCTTGGGAATAGCCTTGAGCTACCAGTCTGGCCTTGTTTCTTAAGATCACACCAGTCTCATCCAATTTGTTTCTGAACACCCACTTGGTGCCAATAACTGGATGGTCTGATGGTCTGGGAACAAGTGACCATACTTGGTTTCTCTTGAATTGATTAAGTTCATCTTGCATGGCTATAATCCAAGATTCATCAGTGAGAGCTTCATTGACTGTCTTAGGCTCAATCTGAGAAACAAATGCTAGATAATCACAAGGTATTACATTACCTCTTGTTCTTACCCCTACAGATGGATCACCAATGATGTTCTCGGATGGGTGATCCTTTTTGTATCTCCACTCCTTTGGAAGATTTTCATTTGTAATGTCCTTTTGTTGCAGATCTTCCAGAGGTGGATCATTCTTGTCTTCAATTGATGTATCCTTTAATTTCTTAGACAATTCATCTGCATCATCAATGTCACTATCTTCTTCCTTTCTCAAGGAAGGGTTAGTTTCATCAAAAATAATATGTACAGACTGCTCAATTAATAAAGTGTGTTTATTAAACACTCTATAGTCTTTGGGTTTAGAAGTGTACCCCATGAAGATGCCTTCATCTAATTTGGCATCTAACTTACCAATATCCATTTTTCTATTATTGTGGATGAAGCAAGGACATCCAAATGTTCTAAAGTGACTGATCTTTGGCTTCTTTCCTTTGAATAGTTCATAGGCTGTCTTCTTCAGGATTGGCCTGATCATTACCCTGTTAATGATATAGCTTGCTGTGTTCACTGCTTCAACCCAAAAAATATCTTGGCAGGTCACATTCTGATAGCATTGTTCTTGCCATGTCCAATAAGGTTCTATTCTTCCTCTCAGCAACTCCATTCTGCTGTGGTGTCCTTAGTGCTGAGAAGTTGTGCTCAATCCCTTGGTCATCACAGAATTTTGCAAATTTTTCATTTTGAAATTCTCCTCCATGATCTGACTGGATTCCAACAATGCAGTACGTCTTGTCTTTTTGCACCTTTCTGCTGAAACTTACAAAACTTTCGAATGTGTCATCTTTGTGTTCCAAGAATGACACCCATGTGAATCTGGAGTAATCATCCACTATTACGAAGCCAAAATTCTTTCCTCTAAGACTCGTGGTCCTCATTGGCCCAAATAAATCCATATGAAGGAGTTCCAAGGGTTTAGAGGTGGTTACCACAGTCTTTGACTTGAAGGAACTCTTAGTGTGCTTCCCTTTTGCACACGGTCTGCAGATTCCATCCAATTTATTGCTGACCTTTGGCAGACCTTCCACAAGGCTTCTCTTTCTGAGCTTGTTCATGCCGTCCAAACTGCAGTGGCCCAATCTTCTGTGCCATAGCTCAGTTGACTACTCTTTACTGGCTGCTAAACAGATGTCTTGGTCCTTGAGTTCTTCAAGATAGAGCACATACAGATTCTTTTCTCTATTGGCTTCCAATATTACTGCTCCATCCTTCAAGATACTGCACTTGGATTCTTGAAACTTAATCTGATGGCCTTTGTCACAAAGCTGGCTGATGCTTATGAGGTTGTGCTTCAGACCTTTTACACAAAGAACATCTTCTATTATTGGTTTTCCATTACCGCCAATAGATCCAGTACCAATAACAGTCCCTTTGCCATTGTCTCCATAGATAACTGTTCCTTCTTCAGCTTCTAGATGAGAAAATAATCTTCTATTTCCTGACATGTGTCTTGAACATCCACTCCACTATCCAAATACCATTTGGATGGTCGAAGATTTCCCTGAAATAAAAACATTAAGCTTTAGGTACCCAAGTTCTTTTGGGTCCTGGTTGGTTAGTATCATCATTTTTCCTTTTGATTATCCACCTTTTATATTTAGTTGGACATGTAGTCTTGTTGTGACCTAATTTGTTGCAGTGACTGCAGCATGTTGTTCTAGTTACTTTTTCAGGATATTTAAGGTGAGCTTTGTATGCTATGTCTTGTTCTGGTACAAATTTTGGAGTTGGATATGTCTTAGGGTATACTGTTGTGTCTTCATTATCTGGGGGCGTATAGCCTAGACCATGTTTCCTTTTTCCTGACCGTCTAGCACCTCTCAGTATTAGAGAATTCTTACCATTAGTGAATTTTTCTAAGGTATTTGATAGTTTATCATTTTCTTCTGTTAAAATTTTGATTTCATTTTTTAGTTTATCTGAACCTTCTTGTTTTTCTAATTTTGTTATTTGTTCATTTTTATCTTTTAGATTTTCGCATAGCAATTCATTTCTTCTTTTGAGTTCATTATGTTGCTTTTCTAGTTGTTCATTTTCTGATTTTAAGTCTGAATTGGTATTCTCTAGACATGTAACATTTTTCTTACTAGCTTTTAGTAATTTAGATATTTCTCTATATTTATCATATAATTCATTAAAAGCATCTTCTAAGTTATCTGAATCAGAATCATTGCAGGAATCAAAGGATGAGTCAGAGGTTACCTTTTCTGTGACGTCTGCCATGAAGGCTAGGTTAGCCTTTTCTTCTTCCTCGCTGGTTGAACTTGACTCACTGTCTGAGTCACTGCTGTTGTCCCAAGCTGCTGCCATGTCTTTCTTCTTATGTCTTCTGAACTTTCTTGAACTGTCCTTCTTCCTGAATTCAGTTTTCTTGAGTTTTGGACACTCTGCCCTGATGTGTCCTGGCTTCTTACACTCATAACATAACGGCTCAGCTTTCTTCTGCTCTTTTCCTTCTGACTTCTTGAACTCTTTGTGTTTCTTGAAATGCCTTCTGCCAGATTGGAACTTCTTCTTTTTTGCTAGAATCTGTTGCAGTCTTCTGGATGGCATTGCTTCTTCATCATCATTGTCCTTGCTACTCTCACTGTGGTCTAATGATTCTTCTGATGAGTCTTCGTCGGCCTTGAGTGCATTTGAGTGCTTCTTCCTGCTAGAGGATTCTCCTAATCTCTCCATATTAATCTCATGAGCCATAAGGGACCCAAATGAGTTTTTCCAGAGACATTCTCTTTAGATCATTTGCCTCCTCAATAGCTGTCACTTTAGGAGTCCATGTAGAGGGTAGAGATCTAAGAATCTTCCTGACCATATCTCCCATTTCATAAGTCTTCCCTAGTCCAGTCAACCCATTTGTAATGTCTGTGAATCGACTGAACATCTGGATTATGGATTCTCCTGACCGCATCTGGAACCTTTCATATTGAGTTACCAGAATGTCAATCCTGGTTTCCTTGACCTTGTCCGTGCCTTCATAAGTGATTCTCAATTTTTCCCACATCTCCATTGCGGATTTGCAGGTTGACACTCTATTGAATTCTTTCTTGCTGAGAGCACAGCACAATATGCTTTTAGCCTTACAGTTTAAAGAAATCTTCTTTCTGACATCATCTGTCCAATTAGCCTTTTCGTTGGTGACTAGGAGATCGCCTTCTTCAACTATGGACCATATCTGGTAGTCATTACCTTGTAGAAAATACTCCATTCTTGTTTTCCAGTAAGCATAGTCTTCTCCATCGAACAATGGTGGTCGGTTGACAGATTGACCTTCATTGTGACTTTGGGCTGCCATGGATCTTTACTCTTCAGATCGTTGGATCTTCTTCTTTATCGAAGAGACTCTCTCTGATACCACTTGTTGCCCCAGTTGATGAGCCCAGAGGGGGGGGTGAATGGGTCTTTAAAATTTATTTACTTAATACCTGTACTTAAAACATGCATACAAAAATATTCTTCAATGAAGGTTAGTGAAGGTTAGTGTAAACAACAAACACACAAAAAAATAATCACACAACGCAAGGAATTATCCTGGTTCGGACCTCCTCTCCTTAGGAGTCCTACGTCTAGAACCTAAGCAACAACTCAGGATTTCACTATCTAGGGTACAGTCCCCCTATGGACACTATAGCACCCAGCCACAGCTGGTCTTCCTTCACACGAAGGGAACTACACACCCTGGATCCCACCAGGTCTTCCTTCACAACCGAAGGGAACTACACACCCTGGATCCCACTAGGTCTTCCTTCACAACCGAAGGGAAACAGGCACAGCAAACAATGAAAAAGAGATCAAGCCTCTAGATCAAGGTTTAACAAGCCAAGATCTGAAGCTAACAGAACTGAGAGCACAAGATCTAAACAATGCACACACTCTCAGAACTTCACAGGCTCTCTTAGGATTTGAATCACAGTGCAGAGAGCAAAGAGCTATGAACTGATGGGAATGAGGCTAGGCTCTTTTCTGGAGAACTTGCAGAGAACTTGAACTCAGTTGCTTGGAAGCGATGTCTCTAAAAGATTGTCTACGCTGGAGTTTCACTCTTGCTTATATATATCTCTTGTTTGAAATTTGAACATTGAGAAGTCCGTTGTCTCTATGCTTTGTTTACGTTAGACTGCTTGACACTTGGAAGCTTCCAGTCAACAGTCTTTTATCCATTTGTGCATGCAAAGAGATAGGATCTTCTGGCATATATATGGTCCAACATTGTATAACAGAATGTCTTCAGGGACCTGCACACATTTTCAAACTTACACAGTAGACAACTTGGTTGTCTCTTGTTGTCAGTTAACGTTAGGGCAAGAGTTCATAGAAATAGTAATGCCCTTTTGTTGTATCTAAAAGATGCATATAGAGTAAGCACGATAATGGACGATATCGTCTGCATGCATGCAGAGATAAGTCCAATCTTCATTAAATGCACAGATGTCAGAAAGATATGTGCGAAGACTTTGACTATTCAACGCTGTTAAATACAAGTCGTTATAAACATAAAATCAATGCATTCATGACTTATGAAATCGTTATGCAGTAACCGCCAAATCGTTGTAACTTAGTATCAAATCGTTATGTTTCAACAAAAGAATCGTTATGAACAAGACGATATAATCAAATCGTTATGAGTTACAAGAAAATCATTTTTATCAATAAAGAAATCGTTGTAGAAGGCAAATCGTTGTGTTCATTAAGGAAATCATTATGAACACTTAAGAAATCGTTATGACGTTTTAAGGAATCGTTGTGATGAGCAAATCGTTAGGACGACTTAAGGAATCGTTGCGATGACCAAATCGTTACGATGACTAAAGGAATCGTTGCGATGAGCAAATCGTTACGATGACTAAAGGAATCATTGCGATGAGCAAATCGTTACGATGACTAAAGGAATCGTTGCGATGAGCAAATCGTTACGATGACTTAAGGAATCGTTGCGATGAGCAAATCGTTACTATGACTAAAGGAATCGTTGCGTTGTGAAAATCGTTACGGTGACTTAAGGAATCGTTGCGATGAGTAAATCGTTACGATGACTAAAGGAATCGTTGCGATGAGCAAATCGTTACGATGACTAAAGGAATCATTGCGATGAGCAAATCGTTACGATGACTTAAAGAATCGTTGCGATGAGCAAATCATTACGATAACAATTTCTGTTTAAATCTAAACGATGTAGCATAAGGAAAGTCGATGTGAAATTTCATGCTGAACTTAATATTGCTTCATACTTACCAAATTTGCTTGATTTTCCTGTAGTATTTCCTGTGCTCAAGACTTATGGAATATGTGTTAGTAATCTTTGACATGGTTTTGTTAATCACCAAAATAAATATATAATTAAGTAAAATTACATGGGGATAGATTGATCATCAGCGTCAAGGATGGAGGGGTTGGCTATTATGGATGCCGGCGCAGGGGAGAATGGGACATTGAGAGGTGATGGGATAACCGGCGGCAAGATGGTGGAGTCGTGGAGTGGCGAGGTGATGGTAGCAATTGTGGGTATGGAGGAGGCAGGTGTGGCGGATGTAGATGTGGTGGTAGTAGGTGGGGCATGGGTAATGGCCAAGAGCTGGCCCACTTCGTGCTCATCGTCGAAATCCCACACGGCTACTGGTGGTGGATGGTGGATGACAGGATTAACTTGAGCGGGTGGAGGAGGTGGTGGAGCTGGTTGTGGGTTCGGAGCGGGCTGATGTTGCGGCATAGGGTTACGAATTATGTCGAGCTCATTGGCTGGCTGCTGGGGTTGTTGTGGCTGCTGCTGATGGTACTGCTGCTGGAATTACTGTTGCTGAAACGGCTACTGTTGCTGCTGGAATTTCTGCTGTTGTTGCTGAGGCTGCTGTCGCCTTTGCTGCTGCTGCTGCTGTCTTTAACCCTGTTGGTCCCTCAGTGTCTAGATCAACCTTTTCATCTTGGACCAATCAATTTTATTTTGTTCATGAAGATCATATATAATGTCCCGAAATTGGAAGTAATCTGACACATTGTGGCCTGGATGGCGATGGTACACACAGTACTTTATTTGATCTGCTGCCATGTTCCAGTTTGGCTTCTCGGGAGGGAGCCTAAGAGCATTTAAGGACATGAGGGCCGCAAATATATCAGCAAGACTCTCTGGAAGAGGAGGGTATTGCGCCCTCTTGGGCCTATTAGGCTTCCGAGGAGCATAGCCATTTTTGGGTCGAGGGACTTGGTTGTATTGGCGCTGATCTTGCTAAGGACTTTGGTTTTGAGGAGGCGGCAGCCTATTGTTCCAGGGTTGCTGGGGTTGCTGATTAAGGGGTGCCCTTCCTACTGGGCCTTGGGGGTTGTTCACTGCACTTACCTGCTCATTGGTTTGGATTCCCTCAGTAATAGGTCCCTGGGGCTTCTTGGGATAGCGGGATTTAGGGGCCTCAAACATAGAGTGGATGGGTGAATCCTTGAGCTGGGTATGGATAAAACGGGCTCGGCTGTATAGCTGGTGCATGGAAGTGATGTCTGTAGACACCCATTTCTGACCCATAAGTCGAGCCAAATTCCTTGTCATATCATTAATGCCCCATGTTGGCTCATCATTGCCAAGCTGACTTTCTCCGATTATAACATCCTTCTCATCAGTTCATTGCCCTAGTGGGGCACCTTCCTGGTCGAAATCAATCCTCTTCATCATCATTTTATAGCTCTCTATGTCAAGAGTCTGGCGTTTCAAACCGCATGTCATTCTGATGTCGCGCATGGAGATCAGACATTTTGCATGGTCACATGCTAGAAGGTCCTTGAAGGCGACAGTCTTTCTGTCGCGTCCAAGAAGGCGACACCTCGATATGTCGCGTTCATAAATTGGCATTTTATTCCCAGAAAAATCACCAGAAATAACTTGAAAGCCCTTCCTTGTAAGGAAGGCGATGTATCGAGGCGTCGCCACCTTGGTAGCGACCAGGAGGCCGTCGCGTTCTGGACCTCATGCAGAGAGTCCTTTCCGAGCATGACTTGGATACTTGCCATACATGGATATTCCCTCTTTTGGTCGACCAAATCACGTCCAAATCCTTCCAAAACTTGAAGAGACCTTCCTTAGACCCTCCTTTCTGAGTCCCAATCGCCCAAGCGCGGCCATACCTACCCAAACCCGGACTCTTGCCCATTATTCTTCTCACAGCCCTTCCAAGAATAATCACCTATAAGTCTCTTGATACTACACCTTTTTGAGCAGGACCAGCGTCTGCTGCTTCCCCTACAAGAGAGCTTTAACTCCGAAGAAGAGAGCTCTCCCTCCAGACGACCAGGAAGTACCCTCTAGGGCATTTTCCCACCGGCTATCCTCTCTCTCCCATCTTTCCTTCACCTTTTCTCTTCATTCATGCATGCTTAGATCGTTTCTTTTCGTAGTTTTGCATTAGATCACACACCACACACCGTTTTTAAACACCCAAAGGGGTCAAAACCCCTCCCACGTGAGTTCCCTCCATTATGGTGCATGTTTACTTGTTTTCTCTTGAATAGATGCTTCATGCACGAATTTCTAATGGGTTTTCTTGATGTTTCCATGACTTTGGTAGGTGTTTGAAGACAAGGGAAGCATGAGGCTCTTGCCCCTTGGCCGGCTGAGGATCAAGAAGAAAGAACCTGCAACTTCCATCCATTAAAGAAGAAGGCGACCACAAGGCTGTCGCGACCAAGAAGGCGCTGCTCTTCACGTCGCGTTCAGGAAAGAGGGAGGTGACTGTAATCACGGGATTGTGCTCCCCTTTGAAAAGTTATGAATATGGAAAATTAAGGAAAACGTACCGTGATCGCCACCAAGTAATCGCCCTAAGATGTGGATGATGGGACGGCTGACTACGTTGGAAAAGGAAAGGGAAGATGAAGGCGTACCTGAGAACGCGACGGATAGGGCGTCGCTATGCGTGTACCTGAACGCGACGGAGGGCACGGTGCCTTCTTGGTCGCGACAGCCGGTATGTCGCCTTCTCTTCAGTGGATGGGAGTTGGGGTTCTGGTCTTCCTGCTCCTCAGCCGGCCGAGGGGCAAGAGCCTCACGTTGCTCTAGTCTTCAAACACCTGCCAAGATCACGAAGACAAAGGAAAACCCATTAGAACTCGTGCATATAAGATCTATTAAATGAAGAACATGTAAACATGAACTATTATGGAGGGAACTCACAAGGTTGGGGTTTTTAACCCCTGTGGGTGTTGAAGATGGGTGTGTGTGATGTGTTCTAATGAAAATCTACGAAGAAAAATGAACTATGCATGCATGAATTGAAAGAAATAATGCAAAGAAGGGGAGAGGGATTGTATAGCTGGTGGAAAAATACCCTGGAGGGCTCTTCCTGGTCGTCTGGAGGGGAAGCTCTCTTGCACAGGAAGAAGCAGACTCCGGCCTTGCCCAAAAAGACGGAGTATTGAGGTAGTTATAGGTGATTATTCCTGGAAGGGCTGTGAGAGGAATAACGGGCAAGAGTCCGAGTTTGGGTATGTATGGCTGTGTGTGGGCGATTGGAACTCGGAAAGGAGGCTTTAAGGAAGGTCTCCACGAGTTTTGGTAGGATTTGGACGCGATTTGGACGATCAAAAGAGGGAATATCCATGTTTGGCATGAGTCCAAGTTAGGCTCGGAAAGGATCTTCTGCATGAGGTCTAGAACGCGACGGGCTTATGGTCGCCTTCAAGAACGCGACGCCTCGATACGTCGCCTTCCTTATATGGAAGGGGACTTTAAGTCATTTTGGCGATTTTTTAGGGAATTAAAATGCCTTTTTATGAACGCAACGTATCGAGTGATCGTCTTCTTGAACGCGACAGTGACGCTGTCACCTTCAGGGCCTTATCAGCATGCGACCATGCAAAGTGTCCGATCTCCATGCACATGCATCAGATTGACGTGCGATTTGACACACCAGACTCTTGACTCATAGAGAAATACAAGATGATGATGAAGAGGATTGATTTCGACCAGGAAGATGCCCCATCAGAGTGATGAACTGATGAAAAAGATGTCATGATCGGAGAAAGCCAGCTTGACGATGACGAGCCAACGTGGGGCATCGATGATATGACAAGAAATTTGCTCGACTTATGGGTCAGAAATGGGTGTCTACAGATTGCCCCTCCTTGATGCTTGCTTTGCAAGGGAGTGGAGCGGTAGTGGAGTGAAGGTGGCATGAAATGATGATGTGGCGGAATGAAGCGAAATGAGCTGAAAAGCGGGCATCAAGGTAAAGAGACACCCATTCTGAACGAATAAGCAGCGAGAATTATCCGGCTAACTTTGAACACGGCTAGGAACAGAATGCGAGGATGGTTCCAATTTGGGACGAATAAAGATCAAAAGAAAAGAAATGATCAACCTCTGATTCAAGAGGTACCCTGGCTATCTTTAGCGTGCAGGTTTCGTTCATTAGGGTATAGGTGCTGCCATGCGGGTCGATTCGACTCTAGCCTTTGAGCGATTCACGACTAATGAGCGGATCGGGGAATAAAGGATGACTGTTATAATGAATGGTGATGAGAGGAATCCTGAATGGGAACCATACTCACAAACTGGACCGAGCAGCTAGCTCGAGGGAAGCTTTCAAATTCGGAATGGAATGCAATTCTTGTCCGAGAATGAGGATCTGTGAAACATTATTGGGAAGCTGACTTTGACAAAATCATGAAGCATGAAGCTCAAAATTCCTAAATGATGTATGCTGGGCTAAAAGAAAAGAAATCATAAAAACAAATGCAAAGAAAATGAGAAAATAACAAATATTCAAGGATAATATTGCTAGACAATATAAGCAAGAGTCAAGACACTTCGCATCCCCGGCGTGCGATAGAATCCATCGTCCCCAAGTCATATCACCTAACGGCCTATCCAGCGATTAGCAGTGTGCACCTAGATCATCCTTGTTTTTGGTGAAGGGGAACTCAGATCTCAGAACACACTGAGAACCAGCCAGTCCTTGAGACGATATAATAGCGTAGATACCATATAGTGATGCGGAGGGATTAAGGTTAGAGATACTTACCTGCACTTACCTGACGAACCATCTCTTTCTGGATTTTCTGATTTTCTGATTTTTATGGATTTTCCTACATTTTCTGATTTTTATGGATTTTTCAATAAAGAAAGCAATAAAGATAGGATACGAAATGAAATGCACCAAATAATGAACAAGAATTGAAGCATACGTGCAAACATCGTGAGAAGCAATTAATCACAAAGAAATAGGCGTAATAGTGTGCTCTGATCAGAACGCGACATGGGGGAGGTCGCTACCCTTGTCTTAAGAAGGCGACACGCTCTGTGTCGCCACCCTGAAGGCGACATATCGACATGTCGTGTTCACAGGTTTCTCAGCCCGAGCTCAAAAACTGTAACCTGAGCATTGCAACTTGACTCCCATTAGGACTCCTAATGTTCTCTAATCAAAGTCCCACTCCTACTAGTTCTTCTCTACCCTTTCCAACCATGAATAGGAGTCTTATGGCTCTATAAATAAGGGGGAGGAGAGGCCAAATTCGCAGCTCACCCTTCTCTCTTCTTCTCTTCAAGCTCTCATGGCCATGAAGAGAGCTCTAAGTGCTTCCATGGGTGAGGAGGCGCCCTACGAAGGTCCGAAGCGAGCCCGGGCGACCTATGATGCTCTCGTGAGGTTGACGGACATCCCCAACCATCTGAGCAAGAGCAAGGAAGTGAGAGAGGTAAGTTGTTTGATGTTTTCAATTTTCCATGAATTTTCCTGTGAATTTCATCATTAATTTTGTTCTTCCTCTTCCTCCCTTCTCTTTGCCTTCTTCTTCGTCTCCTCTAGCTCTTCCCCGGCTCTCGCCGCTATTCCAAGCTAACGTGGATCACCCCCATGATAAAAGCCTTACCTATGTTTGTAATCTGATTCTTGAGAGAGTGGGGTTTGGGTGGGGTTTTGATAGCGGCCCATAACTACCACAAGATCTCCTTTGATTGGCATAGTATCACGGCCCTGATAGAACTTTGGCACCCTCAAACCCATACTTTCATTTTCCCAAAATTTGAGGCGATCATCCTTCTTGAGGAGGTCGAGGCCTTCTTGGCTCTCCCTAAGACCAAGCGAGGGGATGAGCAAAATATTTTCTATACTGTCGAGCCTATCAACCCAAAGCTGATCTTAGGTGAGTTCATGACCGACCCCGGGGATGTGTATACCATGATTAGCCCACAATCCATCCATCTCGTGCCGTTGTCTAAGTGGGTCATATCCAAATGCAAGGACAAGAGCGTAGACTACCGTGAAATAGAGAAGGCCGTAGCCATATGTTTATGTGGGGTGGTGCTCTTCCCGTCTATGGATCACCTCATAGACTACGCGAGTCTTAGTGCTATAAGCGGGGTATGGCGGGGACTCTCACTCTCTCATGCGGTTTTGGCTTACCTATACTCAGGTCTCACCTCGGCTTCTATGGGGGGTTTCCTTTACGGCTCTATGATCCTTTTGGAGTGCTGGTTGGGTGTGAGAATAAAGTTCAAGCCCGTAGACAACCCTACCACCGATAGCCGGATTTTTGGGTGCCATCCACTATGCTTCATTGGCGGGGCAGCCAAATTCCCCGATAAGGTTGTGTGTAGGACGGCGAACAAGAAGACGAGGAGTGCATGGCGCCTCTACTTCAGTACCCTCCCGGTGGAGCATTTCACCTTGGACATAGCGGCACTGTGCGGAGCGGAGATCCGGCTTCCGCTTGGGCGCGGATTGGATTTGCAACTTATAGGGAACATGGTGACAGTGCTCTACAACCCGCAACGGTGCTACCTCCAAATTGGGAAACCGAGGACCAAGGTACTCCCGCCGTCTCACTTGCCTCCGATGAAGAAACAGCGTTTGGGAGATCCGGAGGACGAGCAAGCTGTGCGGAGCGCGTTGGCTTTGTGGCGGGTGTGTGCTACCCATGTACTTCCACCGGCACTGCAGGAGGAGCGGGAGACGTACCAAGCATATCTCTGGGAACATGAGAAGCTTCGGCCGCTCGAGGACCGTGAGCTTGAGAGAGAGAGTTGATTGTACTTTTGAGAGTTTTTTGAGGTTTTTTGATGTAATGAGAGTGAGAGACATGTTGCTTCTCCCTTTTGGCTTTTATTTGATGTAAACATTGGAAATTTATGATAGAAATTGAATTTTTCAAGGGTTCCATGCACAAACTGGGAAGGCGACATAGGGGGTGTCGCGACCTTGAACGCGACCGGTCAACGGTCGCCACCTGTAAAGTGAACGCCACACATAGTGCGTCGCGACCTGATCAAGAGGCGACAGGGACATTGTCACGTTGACAGGGCCGAACGCGGTTTGAATTTGGGGCCCAGCGCCCCTTCTCTATTCACGCTTCCCCCCCCCCTCTCTCTTCTTCTTCCACTCTTCCTTCTCCGGAGACCGAAACCCCCCCTCTTCCTCTTCTTCTCCGGCCACTCCTCCTCCGGCGATCGCCGGTGATAGCCGCGGCGGCCTCTTCTTCCTCTCCTTCTTCCCCCTCTTTTCCCTCTCTCTTCGACTTCTAGGAAGCTTGTAATGGAGGGTGAAGGGGACGGAGGGGGGAACGGCGGTGGCGGCTGGCGCCGCGTGAAGAAGATGATTTGCCGTCGCCAAACGGGCGAAGGATCATCCGGAGTGGCGCACGAGGACCCTCCGGTGGTGCCGATGGAGGAGGATACCGCGGCGGAGGTGCCGGGCGAGGACGAGCCCGTCGGACCGAAAAAGGTAGGTCCCCGACCCTCAAACCATGTATGTGAGGTGGCAAGAGTGCAAGGCACTCAGATGTAGGGCACTTGCCCGAAGAGAAACGGCCAGGAAACGGGTGATGCCCGTCTCTCGGTCACCCTGGTAACGTGACAGCATGGCTGTCGCTTTACCAGTGGGGTCGCGACAAGCCTTGTGTCACCTTCAAGAAGGCGACAGGTCGACATGTCGCCACCTGGATCCCGAAAGCGACAGGCCTCCTGTCGCCTTTAAGAAGGCGACAAGAGGCCCTGTCACGATGATAGGACTGAGAGTTGTTGCTACGGTTCCCCAGTTGATTTCGATATTTTCTGTGTTTGTTTTGCAGAGCGAGTTGCGGTCCAGGCTTGGGTGGGAAGTTGTCCGGGCGATCTACCGTGGATTGCCGGACTTTCAGAGGGCCCGATTGGAGGAGATGGGTTCGGCCCTTTTCTCAGACTGGATGAGCTGACTCCCGATGTGGCCCTGATCCAGGCCCTGAAAGAGAGGTGGGACCCCAAGTGCCACGCCTTCCTCTTTCCATGGGGTCACATGATCCCCACGTTAGAGGACATGGTACGTATCACCGGCCTACGCGTGGACGGCCAGGCGGTGACGGGGGTGACCTACACCAGCTACCAGGAGCAGGTAGAGAGGCTGCTCGGGCTGGAGGTGACGAGGGAGAGGTCGTCCCTGGTGCGGCCGACGGCGCTGCAGGCGAGCCTCGGGGTGGCGAGTGCGCGCCACCAGACGGGAGAGGGCCAGGCAGACTACATGGCCCGATTGACGAGGGATGCTAGAGCGGTGCTGGCAGAGGAGGAGGGAGAGGCCGCAGATCGAGATCTGAGACGCTTCCTGATTCTCGTGATCGGGAAGTTGATTCTGGGGACCAGAGGGGACCCAGTTAGCTACAGGTGCCTACCCCTGCTGGAGGATCTGTCTCGCATAGGCAGTTATGCTTGGGGTGCGGCCCTCCTGGCCCACCTTTTCGACAGTTTGGGCACCTCCAGCAGGGTGACAGGGGTAGCCGGGTTCTTCCCACTCCTACAGGTACACTTCTCTACCCTTATCCTTCACTTTTCTTCTGCTTGTTTTTGATTAAATATGGTACTGACTGAGTTGTTTTGTAGGTGTGGGCATATCACCACCTCCCTTCCTTGGGTCGTGGTGAGCCGAGACGGGCTGGGGTCGTGCCCCTTCTACGACGCTGGAGGTTCTGTCGGGACGAGCAGTCATTGCACCGGCAGGTGACTATGATCCATGATGCATTGGACAGCGTGCCCTTCGGCCATGTAAGTACTTCTAGCCTCAGCCCTTTTCCTTTCCTTTGCTTATTTGATAGTTGACTGACAGATTTTTCTTCTTGCGGCGTGCAGGTTCAGTGGACTCCCTATGTCGGGGAGGATGACGCCGCCCAGCCGTGGGTGGAACAGGGCCGTCCCTACTTCGGTAGGGACATTTGGCTTCATTCATTCAACATGGTGGTACCGCTCCACCACCAGCTGGTCGTGAGCACCCTGGGGCTCCTTCAGTCAGTAGTGGAGTTCCCCACCCGACAGAGGCCATGGGAGAGACCGGGCCGGAGCTTTCGTGGGATCCAGCAGGAGACCGACTGGACGGTCCGGGTCCGCGAGCAGCTCACAGACTGGGAGCAGCGCGGCAGGGAGGTGGCTTCGGAGGCCACCAGTGATGAGGACTACTTCTGTGCCTACGCACGGAGGTATGGGGCCCAGGTCTACAAGGGGTCTCGGCGTCCGGTGAGTTTTACTGCTTTAGTTCTTTTAAGTTTGGTTTGATTGATTAACTGCTTGACTGACTTGACTTATGTTTGCAGTTTGATCCCGAGGAGCAAATTGCCTCGCTGGAGGGCATCTCGACCATCCAGCAGAGGGACGACCTCCAGGCGGTCGTGGACCAGCTAGTGAGTACTTCGCACCCTATCCCTTCTATTTCTAGCTTTGGTTGACTGACCCTTCTCGTTTTCTTTTGCAGCGGGCGGAGTTGGACAGGGCTCAGCAGATGGTGGGAGGTGCTTCTTCCTCCCGAGAGGACCCCAGCCGCTCCGTGTTGGAGGGCCAGCTGGCAGCGGTGGTGGCCCGAGCGGAGGATGCCCTCGCTCAGGTGCAGGAGCGGGTAAGTCACTAACTAGATGCCCCTTGACCCTTTGCTTCCTTTGGTATTTTGATAGGGTATTTGATGTTTGCAGGAGACGGAGCTGAGAGCCTCTCTAGCGCGGACGACCGCGCTGGAGGTGAAGATGGCGGAGCTGCGCCTACGCCCGGAGGCGGCGGAGGTGTCGAGGTGGCGCCAGGAGGTAGAGGAGGCGGCGAGGTGGCGCCAGGAGGCCGAGGAGGCGATGCGACTGCGCACCGAGGCCGGGGACCTCCGTACACAGCTGGGAGAGGAGAGGCACCACTGTGAGCTGCTGCGGTCTGAGATGAAGGGCCTGGAGAGGGCCCTGGCTTTAGTCGGACGCAGCCACTCAGCGGCTAGCAGGAGCGGCATCCCGAGCAGGTCTGCCGGACATTATCTTACTTGTTCCTCCGGACGGCGGAGGAACAAGGAGGAGGCACGACGGCACGAGAGAGCGCCGGAGGGGAGTGAGACAGGTCCGAGGGCGATGGCCCCTCCGTCTCCCCGCCCGCCTGAGGGTACAGGGGAGAGCGGTTGAGGGTTTGTACTTTCTTTTGCCCCTTTTGTACATGTATGATATGGAATGGAATGGAATGGATTTATGTTTTGCGACTGAGTGAGAGTGAGAGCGAGAGTGACGGGTGAGATACGAGTGCCGCTTTCCTTCTTTTGCGCCCTTGCACACTTAGACAATCACGAAACATGTTAGATCCATTCTTAGGCTTAGCCCCTTGCTTTAGAATATGACGAGTGACCGACCTTGATAAGTAGTCAAGGGGCTAAGCCTTATTAAATAGGCAAAGACATAAGTAAATAACATGCATGAGCAGGTGAGTGGAGCGGTTGAAAACATTTTTTTTTTAATATTCTTTTTTTTTAGTTTGAAATATTTGATTTTTTTTTTTGAACTATCTGATTTTTTGGGGTTTTGACATATTTGATTTTTTTGGAGTTTTGAAATATTGATGATTTTTTTTTAGTTTTTGAAATATTTGATTTTTTTGGAGTTTTGAACTATTTGATTTTTTTTTTGAGTTTTGAACTATTTGATTTTTTTGGAGTTTTGAAATATTTGATTTTTTTTTGGAGTTTTGAAAGACGCCTAAAGCCGGCGTTGGCCCCTCCTGAAATAAGATGCGCGAGACGGAAGGTACTCACCCCTTTGGGCCACAACACCTAGACCGGTTCGAGCTGCTGGTTTGGGGTCTTGATCACCTCTGGTTCTCGTCACGGACCTCACTAGGCTAGGACGTGCGCTGAGGGGTGACAATGCCTCGGGAACTACCCTTAGTTGACACTGCGACTAGTTAAGCCATACCCAAGAGGTGATTCGGTCTTATAGGGAGAAATGGAAGGTTATTTAAGAAAAGTCTTGTGTAGGTTTAGAGATGTTGGGTTCGACTACTTCCTACAGCATACCCTTCAGAGATTGGGTCTGTTGTGGAGGGACTTTATGGTCTTTTGGTATGGACTTGCATTATTTGGGGCATGCGTACGACCGGGCTCATGAGCGTCCCGCGGGGACTTTGCCACTCTTTGCCATGCCTCTATCGAGTTATGGATTTCCTTTTTCTTTCTTTCGTTTCTTTGCTTCTTTTCTATTTTGACCGTCCCTGTTTGAGACTTGATCTCTTCGGAATATGCTTTAGGTTGACGACCTTACCCTTACAATCCTCTACCCCTACACTTCGACCGACTAGAAGAGAATGACCGACGCATCGCTAGAGTAGGACCCACACAATCGCGGCCTCTACCAAGTACAGCTACATGGGCTTTGCCGTGTGTGTGTGTCAATCCTGACTTAGAGCGACCCTTGACGATTAGGGAGGGACTTTAGACTCTCAACACGGGGTTATTCCCCGATCTAGGTGTTGTGGCCTCACACCTATAGGCCTAAGGATAGAATCGTTTGAGGTACAACCCGTTCCATGGATGCGACAATTCGATGCCCTCAGCATTGGTTAAGCGATAAGCATTTCCGGGGTACACTTCCCTCACAACGTACGGACCCTCCCAATTAGGTTGCAATTTGGACCTAGGACCTCCGGGTTTGATAAAAATGTGTTTCAAGACCATATCACCCTCTTTGAATTTTCGCTCAATTACCTTCTTTTAGAAAGACCTTGAGATTCGCCTTTGATAAGAGAGCACATGGTTGGCTGCCATAAGTTGTCTTTCATCTAATAGCTCCAATTGGACTAGCAACGCCTCTCGACATTCATCAAGATTTAGTTCCTTGTCTAATTGGACTCTTAGCGACGGGATTAGAATCTCATATGGAACTACCGCCTCCATCCCATAAGTGAGGGCGTACGGGGTTTGTCCCGTGGGGTTGCGGACAGAGGTACGATAGGCCCATAGAGCCTCTACTAGCTTCTCTGGCCAATCGGCGAACTTGTGCGACTCACAGGTTTTCTTTAAGATCCTAAGAAGGGTTTTGTTAGTTGCTTCAGCTTGGCCATTGCCTTGTGGGTAGTATGGAGATGAATGATGCAGAGTGATGTTATATTTCTTACAGAGGTCCTGATGTTCCTGCGAGATGAACTGTGGTCCGTTGTCTGTGATGATGCTGCTTGGCACTCCGAACCGCGAGATGATATTCCTCATGATAAAGCGGCACACTGTGGATGCTTTGATTTCTGCAAATGCTTCAGCTTCTTCCCACTTGGTGTAATACTCAGTAGCTGTTAAAATAAAGGATTTCTGCTTGGTTTGAGCATTAGGATCACCAAGAGGGCCAACAATATCGAAAGCCCACATGGAGAATGGCCAGGGTGTGGAGAGTGGATGAAGTGAGGAGGAAGGAGCATGAATTTTATCGACATGGAGTTGACACTTGACACACCTACAGACGTAGATGGTACAGTCTTCTTCTAGGGTTGGCCAGTAATAGCCCTGCCTAATGATCTTCTTTGCAAGCATTTGACTGTTGACGTGCCCTCCGCACTCACTAGCGTGGGCTCCTTCCACCACTCTCCAAGCCTCATCGTCACTTAGACACCTTAAGAGAACTCCATTGAGAGCCCGCCTATACAAGACTTCCCCAACGACTGTATACCTTAAGGCGGCTCTTCTCATGGCCTTGCGATCTTCTGCATTTGCCCCTTCGGGATAGGTACCATCCTTGCAGTACTGCTCGATCTCAAAATACCAAGGTAGCTCTTCTTCATCCAAAATTTCCTCGAGCTCAGTTAGCATGACTTGCTGCGCTCCTCTCTTCTTAGCCCTCTCTTCTATGGTTGTCCTAAGGTTGTTGAACCAAGGATCCTGAATAGATGGAACATCGAGCTGTTGGACGACAATTGTCTCGGTCCGACAACTCAGAGGAAAGGATAGAGATGAGGCTAGTGACGCCAGAGCGTCAGCTAGGATATTCTGTGAGCGAGGAGTATGGATATAAATGAGCTTGCGGAACTGCCTTGCCAACAGCGTGACCAGGTCTTGATATGGCTTAAGCTTTGGGTCACGAGTGCGATAAGTTGAGAGCACCTGCCGCAAGACGAGCTGAGAGTCTCATCTGATTCTGAGGTGCGATGCCCCCAACAGGTAAGCATGCTTGAGACCAGCAAGGAGAGCTTCATACTTGGACATGTTATTAGTAGCGGGGAAGGTGAGTTGATAGGCAATGGGGATGGTAATGCCTTCTGGGGTAAGCAGCACGACTCCAATGCCCCGTCCCTGAGAATTGAGAGCGCCATCGAAATGGAGGGACCAGAAGGGGTCTTTGATGATAACCGAGAGCTCCTCATCAGGGAACTCTTCTCGGAGGGAGTCGCTGTGAGGGAGTGGTAGATGGGCCAGATGCTCAGCAATGGCATAACCTTTGATGGCCTTTTGGACCACAAAGGAAATGTCGAACTGAGAGAGGAAACTCTGCCAGCGTGCCAGCCGATCAGAGAGGACGGGCTTTTCTAGAAGATATCTGAGTGGATCCATCCTCGAGATCAGCTTGACCTCGTGGGCAAGGAAATAGTGCTTGAGCTTTTGGACTACCCACACGAGTGCTGCACAGGTTTTGTCCGCAGTGGTGTACTTGGATTCGGTGGTGTTGAAGAGCCTAGAGAGGTAGTACGCTGCCCTTTCTTTGCCAGATTCATCATGTTGCGCAAGGACAGCACCTAGGGAGTCCTCAATGACCGAGAGGTATAGGATAAGTGGTTTCCCAGGTACAGGAGGCTGAAGAACTGAGGGGTTCATGAGATAACTCTTCAATTCATCGAAGGCTGCTCGGCATTTATCATTCCATTCGAATTTTGCCCCTCCTTTCAAGAGATCATAGAACGGGCGGCATCTTTGCGAATGCTGGGATATGAATCTTCTGATGAACTGCAAATGCCCTATTAGCCCTCTTAATTGTGAGATGTTCTTTGGAGGTGGCATTTCTGCTATAGCCTTAGCCTTGTTATGATCGATCTCAATGCCCCGCTTGCTAACTATGAAACCTAACAGCTTTCCCGATGATACTCCGAACACCCATTTCTTTGGATTCATTCTCAGCTGATACTCTCTAGACCTTTGCAACACTTTGGCAAGGATTTCAGGGTATTCTCTCCTGGTTCTTGACTTCACCAAGATGTCATCCACGTATACCTCTACATAAACATGGATCATGTCGTGGAAGATGGCCATCATCGCCCTCTGATAAGTAGCGCCGGCATTCTTTAGCCTAAACGGCATGACTACATAACAGTATGTTCCCCAGGGTGTGGTGAAGGATGTTTTCTCTTGATCTTCAGGAGCTAGACAGATTTGGTTATATCCTGAATATCCATCCATGAATGAGAGTGCCTCATACCTAGCAGTGTTATCAATCAGCACATCAATATGAGGAAGCGGGAAGTCGTCTTTCGGACATGCCTTGTTCAAGTCCCTGAAGTCGATGCAGATCCTGACTTTACCATCCTTCTTCATGACAGGGACTATGTTTGCCACCCAGTTCGGATATAGCACTACCCTGATGAACCTGGCCTTATGGAGTTTATCCACTTCATCCTTCATCTTCAAGGCCATGAGTGGGTGGAATCTTCTGAGTCTTTGCTTTATGGCCTTTGCCCCTTCTTTCAATATCAGGCGGTGCTCCACTAGTGAGGGGTCTAGACCGGGCATGTCCTCGTATGACCAGGCGAATGTATCTTTATACTCCCTTAAGATTTGCACCAAATCTTCTTCTTCATCAGGAGGGAGGTTTGCTGAGATCATCACAATCCTGGGCTCTTCTTCTGTTCCGAGGTTGACTTCCTTAGTAGGTTCATCCACTACCGTGGTGGGCTCGTCGAATCTCCTTATGCCACTAGCGTACTTTTCGGCAGCGTCATCTACTTCGCTATCCTCTTCATCGATTGGGTCCTCATCATTCATGATCTCGTAAACTCCGAATCCATCGTCCATGAACACCCCATCCTGCACAAATTCTTCTTCTAACACCAGCGCTTCTTTTGTGAACTCCTCTATCAGCAGTAATGCTTGACATTGCCGAGCTAGCTCTTGAAGGTATCTCTGGGGAATGACCTTGCCCCTTTGCTTCCTAGGGTGACATTTGGACTTGGTGGGTGCTGGGTTGACCTGACTCTCTAACCTAGGCCTGTCTAACCTAAGACTAGACTCTTCTACCCTAGACTAGACGACTCTACAGGACTAGTGGAGGACATGGTGTCCTCGAAGAGGATGGCCCCTAGTGAAGGAGCAGGAGGGGAAGCCCCAGTCGCAGGGCGCCCCTGATCAGAAGGGTGAAGGAAGTATGCCGGCTCCTTGACCTCAATATGCATTTGAAGATTGGCATTTTTTTTTGGAGATCAGTGGAGAGCATGCAGCAAGAGAGGGTGACCTCGTGGTCACTTGGGTCGGTCTGCAGGGCAGAGAGGACTGTAGGTGGGAGCTCAGGTGTGAGGAGGTTGTGTGCAGCCGTCAGAAGTTGGGGAGTCAGCTGAATGAGTAGGGGAGGAGAGGAAGGGACAAGACCGGGAAGCAGGGAGTCCAAGAGGGACGGGTGGATGGATAGGCAGGTGCCCCTCCAGAGTTCATCTACGGTCTTCCCCTCTTCATAGGGGATATCCGGCTCTCCTATGTCTGTGGTGTCGCTCATGAGCTGCCTTTTGGACGTGATGGCTATGGGTGGATCTAATAGGTCTACCGCAGCTGGCGGCCACATCCTTTCTTCTTCCCAGAACAGACGGCTGAAGGCAATGGTGATGTCTTCTATGTCAAACCATCGGTACCATTCAGCCTCTGGGTCCCCTGTCTTTCTCCTCTTGGTTGGACGGAGTGCTTTTAATGCTCTATAGGTTAGCAGAGGGGCCATGTGCCGAGAGAAGTTTCGGCCATGCACCTCGTGCTGCGACAGCTCCGCCTCAACTACCACGGTGTTATATCCAGGTTGGGTAGGCCCCCTAATGAAGTGACACCAAAGTGTCCAGGTGAGTGGCTCTCGGTCGGCCTTGAGAGTGGATGTGCTGGATGACCATGGTTTGGATTTCTCCCTGTACCCCAAGCCCCATCGACTTTTCATGACACTGTCTGGGATAGGCTTGACTATGCCTTGCAGTTCTGTCCCTAGACCCTTGCCTTCCTCGTACCCGAGCTTCATCATGATCTGCCACCCTTTGGTACTTAGTGGCTCCTTTCTTTTGATTGCATGGACTTGCGCCAGATTAACCTCTCGCTTGGACTGGAACGAGTAGCTCCAGGGGTAGTTGATGTCTAGCACCGAGACTACAGGCTTGTTAGCGGGCCATACGGCTGGGAGGTGGGTGTCATGGATGGCATCTACTGAGTGGGTGGTGGCTATGCTCTTGACTTTGATGATGCGCCCTTGAAAGGGGAACTTCAGACATTGATGTGCGGTGGATGATACAGCTCCGAGTGCTTCCAACCATGGATGTCCCAGAATGGCCTTGAACATGGGATCAATATCAAGGACATAGAAATCCACCGTGACGGCGAGCGGTCCCAGTTCGGCTTGCACCGTCGCCATGCCGTGGCAGGATCTTCTAGAGTTGTCGTAAGCGGCTATGGTGGTGGGTGTTGGCCTCAGCATACCTTCTGACAGGTCACAAGCCCTCAGGGTACTCAGCGAGCAGACATTTATTGATGCCCCCGTGTCGACCAGTGCTGCTCCCACTGCCACATGGTTGATGACGAGAGTCACGCAGAGAGGGAGCCTCCTGGCTTCTGGGGGTGCTAACTCGCTTTCTGCAAAGGTAATTGCTGGCCCGCGAGTCACCATGGCTAGTGCACTCGGTAGTTTGTCAGCCAGCATGTCCTCATTTACTACCACCTTCTGCAAGAAGTCCCTCAAGGCCTCCTGGTGCTCCTTGGATTTCTTTATCAGCTCTAGTATGGAGATCTTGGCTAGCACGTGATCCAGGTGCTTGAGGATGTCATAGTGGGTTCCTGGTAACGGCTCAATCACCCTCTCGTCTTGTGTCTGCTGCTGAGCTTGCTGTTGCTGAGGCGGTTGCAGGACCTGGGGGTTGTTTTGGCTAGTGGAGGTGGTGGAGATAGGTGGGTACGGACGGCGAAAGACCCGCCCGCTCCGCAGGGTGGTTGGATGGGTGGCCGGTTGCCTGGCTGAGGATAGCGTAGTAGCGGAAGGTTGGTCTGGCCCAAGTGGTGGTAGGATAATGGTGGATGGAGTAGATATGATGGGCGGTGGACGTACGGAGACAGGTAGAGCGAAGGGTAAGATAATGGGTGGACTAGCGACTGGCGCGGATGTTGAACCGACGGGCAGAATGACGGCGTTGGCCATAGAAACTACAGGAGGGATTGACTGGGGAGCCGTGTAGGCTGGTTGTATTGTTTGGGATTGAAGGGGATATTGGTGGTTAATGGCCATCATCTTCTGAACGTCTAGTTCATCATCATACATCCATCCAGTTTGCTTGAGGAGGAGGGTGGTGGACGATGGGATTCACCTGGGCTGGTGGCTGCGGTGGGTTTGGAGCTGGTGGATGGTTTGGTAGGGGGTTGTGGACGATGCCGAGGTCCTGCAACGGCTATTGTTGTTGCTACTGTTGTTGTTGCTGAGGGGGTGGTTGGCACTGTTGCCTCTACTGCTGTTGCTGTCTCTGCCTCTCTTTGATGTCTCGATCACCTGCCGGAGGGCTGTCCAGTCTATTCTATTCTGCTCATGCAAGTCATACACCAAGTCCTTGAATGTGAAGCATTGGTCGATGGTATGACCGGGCTGCCGATGGAAGACACAGTACCGGGTTTGGTCCACACTAGGATTCAGTGGCCTTTCAGGAGGGAGTCTAATGGCTTCTGTGGAGAGCAAGGCCAAGAATATGTCGGAGAGTGTCTCCAGGAGTGGCGGGTAATGAGCTCTTCTTGGACCTAAAGGACGCCTCTGCTGAGAGCCATCAGGAGGTGGCACCTGGTTGTATTGGTGTGGTTGTTGCCCTTGTGGAGGATTGGTGGGGTTCTGACCCTAGGCAGCGTATGGTTGACGGTTTTGGTTCTGGCCAGCAGGGTTCAACGCACTCACTTACTCGTTCTCTTGGACTCCTTCAGTGACTGGCCCCTGAGGCTTTCTCTGGAACCTGGACTTCTGGGGTTCGAACATAGAATGGATGGGAGAATCTTTGAGCTGAGTCTGGATAAACCGGGCCCGGCTGTAGAGCTGATGCATGGTGGTGATGTCATTCATCGCCAGGATGTTTCTATAGGCAGGCGTTGCATTGGAAATGATGATTTTCACCTTCTCTCCCTCTGGAAGGTACCCTGGAACTCGCATGGCCATTTGTCTCCACCTATCGGCATATGCGGCGAAGTCCTCATCTGACTTCATCTTTTCGGCCATGAGATCTGTGAGAGAGTATTCAGGCCCAACTCTGTCTTGGAACTGTTCAAGGAATTTGGCCTTCACAATGGCAAAGTCCTCTGCATCCTCAGGTAGCAGGGAGTAGAACCAATCTAAGGCATGCCCGTCCAGCGACCGGCGGAACAGATAGGCCATCAGGCGGCGATCATGCTGGTAGGGGGCGGACTCATAGATGAAGTCTTTGATATGGATGTAGGGATTGCCTGAGCCGTTGTATTTGCGGTACTTCAGCAGCTCGGATGGAGAAGGGACCCATAGGCCATTGAAATTAGGCATATGCACGTCATGGTGCTGCCTAGGGTCGACTTGCTTTCGGAGCTCTTGGAGCTCCTTCTTGATGGACGCCCACTTGGACATCATGTCCGGGGCGGCGGATGGCTGAGCGTACATGGAAGAAGCACGGGAGGTTGGCCTGGCGTGTGGCTCAGGGTGATGAGGGGAATAGCAGGGTTGATATGGCAGAGATCGGGGCCTCGACTCACGGGGATGGTAATGATCAGACTCAAATGGCGTGAATCGGATGGCCCGCAGCCGAATAGGAGTGTTGTCGGATTGTCCCATGACAACATGGGGGCCGGATGTAGCTGCTACGGGGCGTGACGCACCCGCTCTGGGCGAGGGTGAAGAAGCGGCCTTTCCTTTGAGGGCCATCATGAGGGTTTGGATCTGGGATTGATCAAGCTGGGGAATTAAGCGCAGGAGTTGAGTGGCTTGATCGTCTGACTGGGGGGGGGGGATGGTTTGAGGTGGGCCACCATCGTCGGGATGGTGGTTCTCGGTAGTGCGTGTGATTTTGTTCTTTATGATGTAACTTAAATTGAATATTTTGTTTCATGTGTCGCATCAATCTCATAGCAAAAGCTAAGTCTTTCATTGATGCAATATTGGCGCACTAAAATGATAAAATCGATGTTTAATCATATACATCGATTTCTGTTTAAAGTGCCAAAGTATCAAGCGCCGCAACGATTTGCTAAGAAGTCGATGCCATAACGATTTGATAAGTGGCCATAACGATTTCTTCTTTGAGCGTATTGATTTGATAAGAAGTCGTTCCCATAACGATTCCTTAAGTGACCGAAATGATTTCCAAGAAGTCGATGCCATAACGATTTGATAAGTGGCCATAACGATTTCTTCTTTGAGCGTATTGATTTGATAAGAAGTCGTTCCCATAACGATTCCTTAAGTGACCGAAATGATTTTCCAAGAAGTCGATGCCATAACGATTTCATAAGTGTTCGCAACGATTTCTTCTTTGAGCGCAGTGATTTGGTAAGAAATCGTTCCCATAACGATTTGTTAAGAAATCGTTCCATAACGATTTCATAAGTCATGCTCATAACGATTTCTTCATGGATTCTGTTGAAACGCAGATTGCCTTTATATTTCAAATATGCTTGGCGCTTAAATAAAAAGTCAAATATCTTCTGACAAAAAGCTGCATGCATATTTCAGAATCTTGTCAAAAGATATGACCTACTATTTCAGTATGTTAGCAGAAGCACAGTACCATGCATCGTTTATCATAAACACTCTTTTATGCTAACACTCTCTTCTATGCTCACAGACATCGAAGACCATTAGAGTCTGATTAAGACAAATGAAGAGAAAGATCAGCAACGACTAGAAGAGCTCCAACGGATCTCTTCAACGGATCTATTCTAAAGCTGCTCAATATAAAAGATGGAGCATGCTGAAGAACATAAGAGCCTTTTCTTGAATATCTTTGAAGGAGTGTACATCTGTGAGAGCACCTTCACGCCACATACACTCAAGGAAAGAGAGAAAGAGCCTGAGCCAAGAAGAAGCATTCAAAGCATTTCAAGCTCTCAAGCTTCCAAGCTTTCAAGCATTCGAGCCTTCTTTTCTCTCTTCTGTTTCTCTCCGAGCTTATTGTATCTGGGGAGAGTTGGGACTGTGAGCTTTACATGAGTGTTCATCTTGTAAGGTCTCTCAGTCTGATCTTTCTAAGAAAGATCTGTGTCCAGCTGTAGGACTGTATACAGTTGTTAACCCAGCTAGGGGTTGGTGTCTAGCAGAACCTAACTGGGGTTTGTACCAGTTGTTAACCCAGCTAGGGGTTGGTGTCTAGCAGAACCTAACTGGGGTTTGTACCAGTTGTCAACCCAGCTAGGGGTTTGTGTCTAGCAGAACCGCACTGGGGTTTGTTCCAGGAGGTTGGCTTCTTTACCTGTAAGAGAAGTGGGCTGCCTTCTTGCCCGGGAAAGAGAAGAAGACCTGGTGGGGGATCCAGGGTGTTGTAAGGTCCATAAGGGGGACTGTACCCTTGGTTAGTGAAATCCCAAGAGTTTGCTTGGGGACTGGACGTAGGACTTCCATGTGGAAGGGCCGAACCAGGATAATCTCCTGTGTCCTTGTGTGATTGTTTATTTGCTTCCGCACTGCACTCTCTATCACACTGAACTAACCAAGCTTTCAAGTGTTATTTTTCTGTGTTTAAGATTCTATTTCAGATTTCAGAAAAACCTATTCACCCCCCCTCTAGGTTGGCTTGCTGCCGTACCAAAAGGGCCAACAGTGCGGACTGTGGCGACCCAAGGGCGGGCCGACTCCCCAAAGAGATCGTGAGGAAGGGAGTCCTCGTAGTCTTGGGAGGTATAGAAGGCAGGGTCCGAATTCTCATCGTAGACCGGGTTCAGATATGACTCCATATTTGGCAGGTGGGTATGCCAAAACGAGGAAAACCTGTCCAGACTTGAAAGACTAACCTAACCTAGACAGACACCTAGTTTCCTAAACAGATAATCCTATGCAAACAAAAGGAAAGGAAAAACGTCTCACCCAAAACAAGCAGTTGGCAATGATGATGGTTTCTTTTATTTGCTTCGAGTTTGCCTTTTAAGGAATTGATTTTTAACAAGTTCTCTCCAAAATAAGGAAAGTTCCTAATGGGAGAAGGCTTCCAATCTTCGGGTGTGACTATGGGATCTCTCAACCTTGCCAAATGAATGAGCCTAGAATCTAAGTGGCGACAGGTACAACCAGCCCGGCGACCATGTGGGAATCCACGGTCAGCAGGGGCTTATGGAGGCCCACAAGCGAGTGCTCTAGTTGGACACAAGGAATATGTGGCCGAGAGAGCGGGCGTCGCTGAGGAGGACAACCTATACTACGAATATGAAACGTGTATGCAGATCCTATGTGCACCGGAGTGCATGCAAAATTCTAACCTAAAGCTAACAAGACAGAAATTAGGCTGATCTGCTCTCAGAAGCAGAAGGCGACGGGTTACCTATCGCGACCCAGATCGTGACAACTAGCCAGTCGCGTTCCTCTTCGTAGTGGACAGAGAACAAACCAGACCTAATTATGCATGGAAATCAAACAATCCTATAACAAACAAGACTGGTTGACTCTCAAGATCATGGAATAAGCATGGTATGACATGGAATATGGATGGAGTATATAAAATGAACCCAAACTTTCAAGGAAAGCCAGAAACTAGAGTACTAACCTGATAGCGACGATATCCCTATCGTCTCCTTTATCGCGACGAATCCAGCATCGCGTTCTCAACAGACGCAGAAATCTTAAAGAATTCAAAACCAAACCGAGGACGTACCTCGTCGCGACACTCTTCCTGTCGCTTCCTTTATCGCGACACTTCCTACGTCGCCTTTGCACACAGCACCATAGAACCACAAGACAGGGACGAGAGGAGTACTGTGTACTAACCTGATCGCGACACGGTCGATGTCGCTACATAGATCGCGACGCCTGGTCCGTCGCCTTCTCACCCAGAGCAGCAAACTCCAAGAACCTGCTAAGAGAGGGAACAAAAAGGAAAACTACAAACACACCACACCCATGAGGGAATAAGAACGGCAGGGAAAGAAAAGAGCAAGCGTGATGGGCACAACTTGTCCCACCGTGATCGCCAAAAGGTTTAATCATGGGATTGTGCTCCCCTTTGAAAAATTATGAATATGGAAAATTAAGGAAAACGTACAGTGATCTCCACCAAGTAGTCGCCCTAAGATGTGGATGATGGGACGGTTGACTACATTGGAAAAGGAAAGGGAAGATGAAGGCGTACCTGAGAACGCGACTTATAGGGCGTCGCTATGCGTGTACCTGAACGCGATGGAGGGCACAGCGCCTTCTTGGTCGCGACAGCCGGTATGTCGTCTTCTCTTCAGTGGACGGGAGTTGGGGTTCTGGTCTTCCTGCTCGGAAAGGAGGCTTTAAGGAAGGTCTCCACGAGTTTTGGTAGGATTTGGACGCGATTTGGACGATCAAAAGAGGGAATATCCATGTATGGCATGAATCCAAGTTAGGCTCGGAAAGGATCTTCAACATGAGGTCCAGAACGCGACTGGCTTATGGTCACCTTCAAGAACGCGATGCCTCGATACGTCGCCTTCCTTATATGGAAGGGGACTTTAAGTCATTTTGGCGATTTTTTAGGGAATTAAAATGCCTTTTTATGAACGCGACGTATCGAGTGATCGTCTTCTTGAATGCGACAGTGACCCTGTCGCCTTCAGGGCCTTATCAGCATGCGACCATGCAAAGTGTCCGATCTCCATGCACGGGCATCAGATTGACATGCGATTTGACACACCGGACTCTTGACACATAGAGAATTACAAGATGATGATGAAGAGGATTGATTTTGACCAGGAAGACGCCCCATCAGGGCGATGAACTGATGAAAAAGATGTCATGATCGGAGAAAGCCAGCTTGACGATGACGAGCCAACGTGGGGCATCGATGATATGACAAGAAATTTGCTCAACTTATGGGTTAGAAATGGGGTCTACAGCGACCACCATCTTGTCGCTTTCCCAGGAGAAGGTACGCCCTCTCTCTTCTTGTCCTTTTCCAAAGTAGTCAGCCGCCTCTTCATCCATACATCCTTTGGCGACTACATTGGTGGCGATCATGGTACATTTTCCTATCCTTCATACATACATATTTTTGGGAGCAAATCCCGTGATTACACCTTTTGGTGATCACGGTGGGACATCTAGTGCCCATCACGCTTGTTCTTGTCTTTCCCTGCCTTTCCTCTTCGTTTATATGTGTGGTGTTATTTTAGTTTTCTTTTTTCATTCACTTTCTTTGAGTTTTTTAGTTCTGCTACTCTGCGTGAGAAGGCGACAATCAAGGAATCGTGATCAAAGTAGCGAGGAGGAGTAAGTCGCGATCAGGTTAGTACACAGTGCCCTCCTCGTTCCTTTCTTGCGTTCTGTGGTGCTGTGAGGAAAAGCGACGTCCAAAGTGTCACGATAAAGGAGATGACGGGAAACGCGTCGCGATCAGGTGCGTCCTCTACCCGTACACTTGTTTTCATTATTCCTATGTGTCTGTTGAGAAAGCGACGCGTCTTTTGTCGCGATAAAGGAGGCGACAGGGAGATCGTCGCGACCAGGTCAGTATTCCTGATTTTGCTCTTCTTTGAAATTTGGGTTCATTTTACATACTCTATCTGTGTTTCAAGTCATATCATGCCTGCTCCATGCTCTTGAGAGTCCGTCAGTCTTGTTTGCTATAGGTTTGCTTTGATCTTCGTGCATAATTAGAACTGTCCTGCTCACTACCCACTGCGAAGAGGAAAGCGACTGGCCTCTTGTCGCGATCCTGGTCGTGACATGTTACCGGTCATCTTCCGCTTCTGAGAGCAAGTCGGCCTAATTTCTGTTTTGTTAGCATTAGGTTAGAATTTGCATGCGCTTCGGTGCACATAGGATCTGCATACACATTTCATATTCGTAGTATAGGTTGTCCTCCTCAGCGACGCCCGCTCTCTCGGCCACATACTCCTTGTGTCCGACTAGAGCACTCACTTGAGGGCCTCCGTAAGTCCCCGCTGGCCGTGGATTCCCACATGGCTGCCGGGCTGGTTGTACCTGTCGCCACCAAGACTCTAGGCTCATTCATTTGGCAAGATTGAGAAATCCTAGTCACACCCGAAGTTGGAAGCCTTCTCCCATTAGGAAACCTTCCTCCTGGAGAGAACTTGCTAAAAGAATCAACTCATTAAAAGGCAAACTTGAACCAAATAAAAGAAACCATCATCATTGCCAACTGCTTGCTTTAGGTGAGACGTTTCCTCTTTCCTTTTGTTTGCATAGGATTGTCTGTATAGGAAACTAGGCGTCTGTCTAAATTAGGTTTGTCTCTTAAGTCTGGACAGGCTTTCCTCATTTTGGCACACCCACCTGCCAAATATGGAATCATATCTGAACCCAATCTATGATGAGAATCAGGACCCTGCCTTCTACACCTCTCTGGACTACGAGGAATCCCTCCCTCATGATCTCTTTGGGGAGTCGACCCGCCCCTGGGTCGCCGCAGTCCACGCTATCGAGAACCACCATCCCGACGATGGTGGCCCATCCCAAACCATCCATCCCCCTCAGTCAGATGATCAAGCCACTCAACTCCTGTGCTTAATTCCCCAGCTTGATCAGTCCTAGATCCAAACCCTCATGATGGCCCTCAAAGGGAAGGCCGCTTCTTCACCCTCACCCAGAGCGGGTGCATCACTCCCCGTAGCAGCTACCTCCGGCCCCCATGTCATCATGGGACAAGCCGACAACACCCCCATCCAACCGCGGGCCATTCAGTTCACTCCCTTCGAATCTGATCACTACCATCCACGTGAGCCGAAGCCCCGGTCTCCTACATACCATCCATGCTACTCACCCCATCCTCCTGAGCCACGTGCCAGGACGGCGTCGCGTGCCTCCTCTTTATATGCTCAACCGTCTGCCACTCCGGACATGATGTCCGAATGGGCATCCATCAAGAAAGAGCTCCAAGAACTTCAAAATCAAGTCGACCCTAGGCAGCACCATGACGTGCACATGCCAAATTTCAATGGCCTATGGGTCCCCTCTCCATCCGAACTGCCAAAGTACCGCAAGTATAATGGCTCGGGCAATCCATATATTCATGTCAAAGACTTCATCTATGAGTCCGCACCCTACCAGCATGTTCTCCGCCTAATGGCTTACCTATTCCGCCAGTCGCTGGACGGGCACGCTTTGGATTGGTTCTACTCCCTGTTACCCGAGGACGGGGAGGACTTCGCTATTGTGAAGGCCAAGTTCCTCAAACAATTCCAAGACAGGGTTGGGCCCAAATACTCTCTCACGGACCTCATGGCCGAAAAGATGAAGCCGGATAAGGATTTTGCCACATACGTCGACAGGTGGAGGCAAATGGCCACGCGGGTCCCGAGGTACCTTCCGGAGGGAGAGAAGGTGAAGATCATCATTGCCAATGCAACCCCTGCCTATAGAAACATCCTGGCGATGAATGACATCACCACTATGCATCAACTGTACAGCCGGCCCGGTTTATCCAGACTTAGCTCAAAGATTCTCCCATCTATTCTATGTTCGAACCCCAGAAGTCCTGGTTCCAGAGAAAGCCTCAAGGGCAAGTCACCGAAGGAGTCCAAGTGAACGAGCAAGTGAGCGCGTTCAACCCTGCCATCTAGAACCAAAACTGCCAACCTTACACTGCCTAGGGTCAGAACCCTACCAATCCACCACAAGGGCAACAGCAGTGCCAATACAACCAAGTGCCACCTCCCGATGGCTCTCAACAAAGGAGTCCTTTAGGTCCAAGAAGAACTCACTACCCGCCACTCCCAGAGACACTCTCCGACATATTATTGGCCTTGCTCTCCACAGAAGCCATTAGACTCCCTCCCGAAAGGCCATTGAACCCTAGTGTGGACCAAACTCAGTACTGTGTCTTCCACCGGCAGCCCGGTCATACCATCGACCAATGCTTTACATTCAAGGACTTGGTATATGACTTGCATGAGCAGAATAGAATAGATTGGACAACCCTCCGGCAAGTGATCGGCGACATCAAAGAGAGGCAGAGGCAGCAACAGCAGCAGAGGCAGCAGCGCCAACCACCCCCTCAACAATAACAACAGCAACAACAATAACAGCCGTTGCAGGACCTCGGTATCGCCCACAACCCCTATCAAACCATCCACCAGCTCCAAACCCACCACAGCAACCAGCCCAGGTAAACCCCATCGTCCACCACCCTCCTCCTCAAGCAAACTGGACGTATGATGATGAGCTCGATGTCCAGCAGATGATGGCCATTAACCACCAGTATCCCCTCCAATCTCAAACAATACAACCAGCCAACACGGCTCCTCAGTTTATCCCTCCCTTAGTTTCCGTGGCTAATGCCGTCATACTGCCCGTCAGTTCAACATCTGCGCCAGTCGCTAGTCCACCCATCATCCTACCGTTCGCTCCACCTATCTCCGTACCACTACCACCCCTCATATCCGCTCCCTCACCTATTATCCTACCACCACCTGGGCCGGACCAACCTTCCGCCGCCACGCTATCCTCCGCCAGACAGCCAGCTACCCAACCAACCATCCTGCGGAGTGGGCGACTCTTTTGTCGTCCGTACCCACCTATCTCCACCACCTCCACTAGCCAGAGCAACCCCTAGCAGGTCCTGCAACCACCCCAGCAACAGCAAACTCAGCAACAGCCGCAAGACGAGGGGGTGATTGAGCCGTTACCAGAGACACACTATGACATCCTCAAGCACCTCGATCATGTGCCAGCCAAGATCTCCATACTGGAATTGATAAAGAAATCCAAGAAGCACCAAGAGGCCTTGAGGAACTTCCTACAGAAGGTAGTGGTGAATGAGGACATGCTGGCCGACAAACTACCGAGCGCACTAGCTATGGTGACTCGTGGGCCGGCAATCACCTTTGCGGAGAATGAACTAGCACCCCCAGAAGCCAGGAGGCTCCCACTCTGCGTGACCCTAGTCATCAACCATATACCGGTAGGGGCAGCGCTGGTTGACACAGGAGCATCTATTAATGTTTGCCCACTAAGCACCCTCAGATCCTGTGATGTGTCGGAAGGGATACTGAGACCGACGCCAACCACCATAGCCACCTTCGAAAACTCTAGAAGATCCTGCCACGGCATGGTAACTGTACAAGTTGAACTAGGGCCACTCGCTGTCACTGTTGACCTTTATGTGCTTGACATTGACCCCGTGTACAAAGCTATCCTGGGGCGCCCATGGTTAGAAGCACTAGGCACTGTACCGTCCACCGCACATCAGTGTCTCAAATTCCCCTTCCAGAGACGGATCATCAAAGTCAAAAGCATAGCCACTGCTCACACTGTCGATGCCCTTAATGATACCCTCCTCCCGGCTGTCTGGCCCACCAACAAGCCCATCATCTCAGTGCTGGACATTAACTACCCCTGGAGTTACTCGTTCCAGTCCAAACGAGAGGCCAATCCAGCACAGGTCAATGTGGTTAAAAGGAAGGAGCCACTAAGTACCAAAGGGTGGCAAATCATGATGAAGTTGGGGTATGAAGAAGGCAAGGGTCTAGGGGCAGAACTGCAAGGCATAGTCAAGCCCATCCCGGACATTTTCAAGAAAAGACGATGGGGATTAGGTTACAGAGAAAAGTCTAAGCCATGGTCATCCAGCACGTCCACTCTCAAAGCCGACCGAGAACCACTCACATGGACACTCTGGTGTCATTTCATTAGGGGTCCTACCCAACCTGGATACAACACTGTGGTAGTCGAGGCAGAATTGTCACAACATGAGGTACATGGCCGAAACTTCTCTCGGCACATGGCCCCTCTGCTTACTTATAGAGCACTAGAAGCACTCCGCCCGAATAAGAGGAGGAAGACAGGAGACCCAGAGGCTGAATGGTACCATTGGTTCGACATAGAAGACATCACCATAGCCTTCAGCCGTCTGTTCTGGGAGGAAGAAAGAACCTGGCCGCCAGCTGCAGCCGACCTGCTAGATGCCCCCACTTCCATTACCTCTAAGAGACAGCTCATGAGTGAGACCACAGACATAGGAGAACCGGACATTCCCTACGAGGAGGGAAGGATGGTAGATGAACTCTGGAGGGGCACCTACCTAGCCATCCACCCGTCGCTCCTGGACTCCCTCCTTCCCAGCCTTGTCCCTTCCTCTCCTCCCCTACTTATTCAGCTGACTCCCCAACTCTTAACGGCTGCACACAGTCTCCTCACTCCTGATATCCCACCCTCAGTCCTCTCTGCTCTGCAATCCGATCCGAGCGACCACGAGGTCACTCTCTCCTGCTGCATGCTCTCCACTGTTCTCCAAAAAAAAATGCCAACTTTCAAATGCACGTTGAAGTCGAGGAGCCGGCATACCTCCTTCACCCTTCTGATCAGGGGCACCCCTCGACTGGGGCTTCCCCACCTGCTCCTTCACTAGGAGCCATTCTCTTCGAGGACGCCATGTCCTCCACAAGTCTGAAGGATCGAGAAATGATGAGGACAAGATCTAGAAGGGGGGGTTGAATAGATCTAGGCCTACTAATGCGGAAGCTTAACCAATTTTTTAAAAACTCTTGAATCAGAGGCAAATTGAAAAATAGATTTCACAGATCTGAAGATAAATTGAGTGAGTTGAGCAAACGGAGTGTGAGAACAAATTGATTAGATGAATTCAAACGATCCTATGCATGCATCTAACGAAGGATAAATTCAAACCACAATCAGATCAATGCACAGAGATTTTTAGGTGGTTCGGAAATCACACCATGTGATTCCTACATCCACCCCTCACACAGTGAGGATCCACTAATCAACCTGGGTACAACACACCCACTGGAGCCTGACAACTCCAACCACATGAGTTTACAACTCACACAAACTCTAGAGTAAGACTGCTCTAGAACTCTGAGCAAGACTGCTCAACTACAACTTGAGTACGACGACTCAAAACCATTGAGCTCGACGGCTCACAAACAACTTGCTAGAAAAACACAAGACTCAGATCCTCTAGCAACAGATCTAGTCCAACAAGAGTTAATTCATGAGACTCATGCAACAACCCATGCACAATCTCAGAATCACTCAGAAGAGAAAAGGAAAATGAGAATTGTATTGATAATATTTTCTCTTCAGATGTACTCCCTTATAGAAGGTCGAATTGTGAAGAGCTTTGATCTCTGGAAGTTCCTGGGCGATGCTCTGCAATCTAATCTTCAGGATCTTCCTTGAATTCTTCACAGGAGTCGGCTTCTACTTGATCTGCTTCCTTGAGGTGATCCAATTGCTTCTTCAACGATCAATTTCCACTTCTCATACTTGAACATATGAGAATTTGGCTTGAGGAAGCACCAGGAAGGCAAGAACAGGGAGGAGAACTCTTCTAGCTGCCAACAAGATTTCTGGGAGGCTCTGAAAGGGTTCTTGCATGTTGGATAGCCAATAGAAGGGTATTTATACCCCTAATAGTCCAAATGTACCCTTGGGGGTCGTAGGCACACGATCCAAGGCTAATCCAACAATTCCCTAGGGTGCCACGTGTCCAGGACAAAATTTAAGTCACAGAGATTCCGGAGTGTGTCGACCTGCCCATGAGATGTGTCGACACACTGTCCCAGACTGGCAAATCAATTCCCTGGGAGAGGTCTCTAGTGTCGACCTGAGATGATCCAGTGTCGACACCATGTCTCAGACAGCAAAACAGGCCTTCTGGGAGAGCCATCTAGTGTCGACCTGCCTGCATTTGGTGTCGACCTGACTGAAGAGATCTGAAAAACAGGCCTTCTGGGAAGGCTCTCTAGTGTCGACCTGATATCATCTCGTGTCGACCTGCTTTGGCCATCTGAAAAACGGGCCTTCTGGGAAGGCTCTCTAGTGTCGACACTATCTGGTTTAGTGTCGACCTGAGATAGAAGCCTGTTAACATATTTCTCTGGGATCTGACTCTAGTGTCGACCTGCCCTGGTCTAGTGTCGACACTAGTTGCGACGACCCTCTTTATACCGGTACGGTTATACCAACCCACGTTGGTATAGCGAGCGTCATCACAGTGGGACATTTACCCAACAATGACATTCAGCTGAGATACACGTGAATATAAGAACAGAGTAGCGGAAGTAAAAGAACCACTGTCTTCATTCATTCATCATCCACATTTAACATACATGATTTGATAACATTTAGGGAACTAAAAGTCCACAGAATTTAAATTGCTGAAAATCAAATTCATATGTCCACACTTATACATTCTTCCATGATAAAGATAGTACAATGTTCAATTTACATACAATGAAAATCACAAAAAGTCACAAGTACTCCAGCAACGCTCTAATCTCCGCGCTCGGAGTCGGTCTCCAACGTCTCCTCCACTAGTGTCTTGTCACCAACTACACCTGTACGCCGAAGCAAGTAGTGAGTCTAAAAGACTCCGCAAGTACTTCTACACATACCGCACATGCACATATCATAGTAGGTTCCACATACACATTCATAAGACACAACATGTAGCATGCTTGACATTTAATTTTTCAACCTATCATGGTGACTCTACAATTTAAACACATGGACTATGCTTTCAGATTTCCTAAAATAGAATCACCTATCACATGCTTTCTATTCATTCCTCACATAGAAATTATACCTTTAACCAACCAAGACATGAAAGCCATTAACATAAATTTCCGAGCATGCATGAAAGGAACATACCTAACATGGAATCTACACATTCCTACACATATACATAACCATTTTACATGCTTTAAACTTGCTGGTTTTACATGCTTTAGCAACCATAATCTAACACATGAGAGCTACAACAACAATTAAATCACAACATGTGAACAATCAAGCATGGAAGTTGTTTATATATGCTTAACAATTATCCCTAGCATGGATTCTAGGCATTTTGCATACATAAACATGATCATAACATAGTAAAGCTACTGTTTAAGCATGATTTCAGATTGTCCTAACATGGATTACAAACTCACATCCTCACATTTGGTTTCACATTTTTACACAATTTCAAATTCGCATAATTCACACTTTACACATGCACTTTTACACATTGTTCACATTCACATTTTTCACATGAACACATACACATTTACACATTCACATTTAGTGCCGTGACACATAGTCCAAACCACCAAAGAAGGACACAACACATCACATCACATAGATGTCATCTAGGCAATACAATGGCAACTCTTGGACTACGCAGACCGGGAGAACAAGTCTCCACCATAACCAGTGGTACTTGTCCACCTCCAGGATTTCCCCCTAATGCCCTTAGGGTCACTACACATTGAACCTTCTCAACGGGACTTTTCCCTGATACGGTTCCACTGCCCTCTGCGGAAGCAGTGTCACATTTGGCACAAATTACACATTACACATTTTTTTTTACCGATTTTAACACATAGGTTTACACATGTCACTCTCATTTCATTCACTTTCTCTCTCACGTGCACACTTCTCTATTTTTCCCTAACATGGCACTACAATTACAGAATTTAGCACTCAGGAGAATTCACTAATCAGGTTGCTATATACAAAATCAAATCATTTTACAAAGGCATGCATTAGTTTCACATTTTACATGGAAAATCCATATTGCATCATATACTGGTCCAAAGGACCTGAAATTTTAACCACTAGCTGATTTCGGGTTAGGATCCCACATGCAAATTTTCAGATTTTTATAACCTAAAATGTAATTACAGAAAATCTGACATCAAATTCACATGCTATTCACAATTTAAGTTAGCATGGAGTTGAATAACAATCACAAGTTTTAACAACTCACTGTCTGAGCCCTAGCATGCAGAGTCACATGATTTATTCCCAAATTTATTGGGCAATACACAATTTACGGAAGATTTATCGTGACCTACGCATGATTTCTATTTTTCAAAACAGAAAATTCAATAAATCATATAAGCATGGAAAATTCCAGAAATTCAGAGCACAGACAGGGTGGTACATGCTTGGTCTAACAAAATTAAGGCAACATGATTTTACCACGGATTATCAGGATAATGGTGAGAACATACACATGAACACTCTTCCACATGCTTTCAAATATGTAAATAAGCTCTACCATCCACGAAATAAGAGTACATTCCCATCCATCACATTAGCTAGTAAACATAGCATATAAGATATTACATTATATCCTCATCGTGAAACATATCGAAATTAATCATATAAAAGGGTAGAACAGCTTGCTGTTCTGCTCAGATGAACTTAGCGGCAAGCTATGGCTGCTAATGTAATGTTAGAGGCATAATCGATGGACGCTAAGCATGATCTTAGCGGCAAGGGATATTGCCGTTAAGGTCAGGTCTGTGCAAAACACAGACCTGAACTCCAAAGATGGGGTGAATTTGGGGGTCTAGGACACGAGGGAAAATACATAAAAATAGTAAAACCATCCTAGACACATACAGGGACGTTATGGGTAGGGTACTTGCCTCTTGTAAAAACTCTAAAGGGATCTAAATGGCCGGAGAAGCTCTCCTTGGGCAGTCCAAAGAAGCCTCCAAAACACCACTCCTCCGGGTTCTTGGTCGATGCAGGTGCTAAGCCAGTGGTGGGGAAGCCTTCTCCTTGGTTCCCTCTAGCCTCCAGTTGCAAAAGAACGCCGGATGAAGCCTTGGATCGCCAGATTGAAGCCTCCAAAGCTCAGTCTTTGCACAGCTCCGAACTAGGGTTTTCTCTCCTCTTTGCAAAGAGTCAAGAGGGGTTTTCTGGTGCAGGAGGAGTTGGTTTAAAGTAGAGGGGTTTGGGGACCCCGGAGTGGTGATGGGAAAGGCTCAGAGCCGTTGGGGACAGCTCCCCAATGGGTGAGCTAGCTTGCTCCCGGAATTCTAGGCTCTGCAACGCATGCAGGTCAGAGAAGTTGGCGTCCACATCGCTGGACGCTGGACTTAGTGTTGGCGTCCAAAGGGTTGACGCCTACACAACACAAGGGTCCATTGATATTGACGCCAATCTGGCCTTCGGCCAAAACTCTAAAACATACAGAAACCATGCACATTTTACACCTATATACATGCCATATGTATACGTTATCATGTACACACTACCATCATACCATTCATACATTATTTATACTAATTATACACATGCATACATAAGTATACTAACTAGTACTCACGTAGATATTTACATACCTACATACACAACATGAATTATTTACATGCAATACAATAATGCGACAAAATTCGAGGGCCTTACACTAGTTGACCATTTCTTCACCTTTTGCCTTAGAGCTTGGAACATTATGTCGACACCAGTGTGAGGTGTGTCGACACCACCCTTGCAATAAATGTTTGTCCCTGAGAAATAAACACATAAATCATTAGTTAAATATATTATCATGAATATCAATGATAAATGTGCTTAGAAACATGCTTTTTGAATATTGTTATTTCAGGTGTGATGTATTTCACATGTTCCAATAGTTATGCATTAAAATCACAACTTGTCATCATCAAAATGTGAGGAGAAATGTATTATATTCACACTCAACCCAACAATCTCCCCCTTTTTGATGATGGCAACATTAAATTCATATGAAAGTAGAAAGTTTCAATGAAATGTGATTTTAAGCATTTTCATTTCCTTTTATTCATACTTGTCAAAGACCTTTGAACATTTTTTTTTAGTGACATTTGAGAGTTGCACACATGAAAAACACAATGTTACTAGAAATAAGCTATTCTCACACAAAGGTCAAGCAGCTTGACAAGCATTCATCACATTCACATTCATTTAAAAGAGTTTTCAATCACATTGAAGACACAAAGGTTTCTATTCATTTCATTCAAAAGATATGAACATTGCAATCTTCAAAAACACATTTAAAAAGCATTACAATTAATTTCTTGCTATCTTCTCCCCCTTTGACATCATCAAAAGAAATTACATTACTGGGGAGGAGGAGGAGGAGGAATGGGTATCAAAATGGTCTGAATATCCGTTAGTCTCTTTTCCATTGAAGTCAGACTGAACTTCATTTGAGCTTGGATAGTTGAGAGTCTTGTATGCAAAAGATTTTCCATTCTCTCTGAGTTCTCTGACATTGTAGCTTGAAGGGCACTGAAGTCAGTTGACATTGGCTGTGAAGATGAAGAAGAACCAGCTGACCAACCATGTCTATTCAAAACTTTAAATTCCTTTTTAAGTTCAGACATCTCTTCATCAATATGAGCAGATAAGTTTTTCATGCTCTCTAAGTCATCTACCAGATGTGCAAAAGACAGTCTTGTCTTAGAAATATGAGAGAGTGTCTCCTTGGTGTTGAAGACATCAGCTTGGGAATTTGCCAAAATTCCCTTAAGAATTGTTTCCAACTCCTCTTGATGTTCTTTTAGCTTAACTAAAGCATCTGCCAAAGTGCCAATCAACCTATTGAACCTTTGCGCTGCATGGTCAGAAGCTGCTTTTTGTTCAATAAATTTGGCAGACATAGTGTTCTCTAACCTCTGAATCCTCAACTCAAAATTTTCTGACATAGTCTGAATGGAGGTGTTCAAAGCATCAAATTTGTCATTTAAAAAGGTGTATAACTCTGGTGGAACAGAAGGTCCACCAAAGGATGTGGATGCATGAACTGGAGGTTGTGGAGAAAAAGATGGAATTTCAGTTTCAGGGTTCAGGGAGGAGGAGGGCTGAAGTTGAGGAGAAAGAGGGGCATTAATGGGTACATCAACTTCAACTGCCACATGAGGCTGATCCTCATTCACTGGAGGCTGGTCCTCATGCACTTGAGGCTGATCCTCTTGAGCTGGAGGTTGATCCTCTTGCACTGGAGGCTGATCCTCTTGAACAACAGGGGCCTCTATTGTAGCTGGCCCTCTCCTAACCTGATCACCCACAATCCTAAAGCCCATAAACTTTTGAACATGCTTAAAGCAATAAATGTTGGACTTAGGAATTTTCTGGGACTTCTCATTCTCAAGAGACACACCAAAGTATTTAAAGACTTGAGTCAAATGGGCTGCATAAGGAAGTGATCTATGCAAATCTGCCCTAGTTGTCTCAGAGATGATCTGGTACATGATGACATGGAGGTTGATCTTTATGTCCTTGTTCATGCAGTATATCACAAATCTTTGAATGTCAGTGAGTCTATCCCTCCCACCACCTTGGGGTGTTATTGTAAGGCCCTCGAATTTTGTCCTTATTATTTTATTGTGTGCAATTTTATGCTTGTGTATGTATATGCATTATCGTGTAAGTATTATGTATACATTATCTTGGTGTACTTATGAATGTATGTATATACTTAGTTGTATATATATATCGGTTGATTTCGTGACATAGTGAGTGTGTGCATTACACCCTATGTATTGCATGCATGAACTTAGGAGAAATTAGGGTTTTGCATGGTTTTGGGTTCCAGCCGAAGGGTTAGTCGACGTCAACATGAATCGACGTTCACTTATTGTTAACGTCCATATAGGTGGACGTCGATTATTAAGCCGACGGCCATATCGGTGGACGTCTATGTCCTGACAGACCAGTCTGCAGCAGCATGGTGTGCCATGCCTTTGATTGGGGATGCCAACCACCCCAACGGCTACCCCAACCTTCCCACCGACCTCTGCGTGGGTGAGAGGTTCTCCTCTCTAAAATGGCCCTTGTGACAACCCCCAAAGAGCTCTCTTGGCTCTTTGCAAAGAGATAAGAGAAAACCCTAGTGAGCTGTGAGAAAACTTGGAGTTTGGAGGCTTTGATCCGGCGATCCAAGGCTTCATCTGGAGATCTACTTCGACAAGGAGGGAGGCAACACATCCGGCTACACATCCCCGACCCTGGATTGCAGAGGGGAGCATCACAGAGGCCGGAGTGGAGACATCTTGGAGGCTTCTTGGGACTGCCCAAGGAGAGCTTCTCCAACCATTTTGATCCCTTTAGGAGTTTTTCCAAAGGCAAGTAACCCTTTCACCTTGTCTATGTATGTGTCTAGGAGGTTTCTATCATTTTTATGGATTTTCCTCGTGTCCTGGATCCCCTACATTCACCATTCTTTAGAGCTCGGACTGTGTTTTTACACAGGTCCGAACTTGACGGCCAGATCTATTGCCGTTGAGATCTTGAGTCAGCGGCCAACGATGTTGCCGCCAACTTTTGTAAACGTCCATAGTATGCCGTTGAGTTCTTCTTGACAGAACAGTGAACTGTTCTGCCCTATATCTTTAATTTCCGGATTTCTACGCATGAGGATATAATGTAAATTTTATATGTTATGTAAAATAGATAATGTGATGTGTGTGAAATTTCCTGTATTTTTCTGTAGATGGCATAATTTATTAGAATTATTGAAAAGCATGTGTAGGAAAGAGGTTATGCATGTTAAATTTTGTTCCCATGATTTCTGAGGAATTAAATGCTGTAGAATTTTATGAACCATGTTTGTAGGTATCAGTCCATGCCCTGCAAATTTGGGAATTTTCCCATATTCATGTGAATTTTTATAATTCCTACAATGAGAAATAGAAAGCATGTGTAGACCTTGTGAAAATTTTAGTAAATCGTGTGTTGGGAAATAAAATTGGGAAAAATTTCTTGTGCCAATATGTATGTGTGGTTCATGACTGTGCATGATCAAATCTGAAATCCATGTCATGTTCTATGTTAACTTAGTTTATGAATGGCATGAAACTGAATGTTTTAATTTCTATAAATGCATGTGAATTCAGAAAAATGTGAAAATTTGTATGTGTGTTCCTATACCCGAAAACAGTATGTGGTTAAATTTTCAAGAAAATTTGATGACAGTAGCCTACACTATGAGATTTCCATGTGAAAATGAGTTATAAATACATGTACCATGATTAAGGTTAAATGATGTGCGTTCCAATTAATCCGTGAGGGCTACTAAATGCTTGATTTCTGTTATTAGTGGCATCATGCTAGGGAAGAACAGAACCATGTGCATAAACAAGAAAGTGTGAATATCATATGTAAAACGTGTGTTAATCGGAATGTGTAATGTGTAAAATGTGCCGTGTGTGACACTGCTTCCATAGAGGGCTGTGGAACTGTATCATGGAAAGGTCCCCATGAGAAGGTTCAATGTGTTAAGATATCCTAAGGGCATTAGGATGAAATCCTGGAGGTGGACAAGTACCACTGGTTAGGGTGGAGACGTGTTCTCCCGGTCTGCGCAGTGCCAAGAGTCATCACTGTATTGCCTAGGTGATGTGCTATGTGTTATGTGTATGTGATGTGTCCTTCTAGTGGTGGTTTGGACTATGTGTCACGGCAAATAAATTGTGAAATGTGAATGTGAACATGTGTAAAATGTGTATATGTGAACAAGTGAATGTGAAATGTGAAATCATGTGAACTATTTATGTTAGAATGCGAACATGTGTGCATGTGAAATGTTTGAAAAATGAACCATGTGAAATATGATATTTCTAATTCCATGTAAATTGCCATCATGTTATAGTCAAATTGGAAGTGTAGTTTTCATGTGATTAAATGAGTAGAAAGCATGTGATAGGGAGTGTTATGTGAAACATCTTAAGCCATGTACCATGTGTTTTGACTTTGTAGAAATACCATGATAGGTTGTCTCTTATTGATGTTCAAGCATGATGTATGATTGCCGTGCAAATTGAAATAGTAGAACCTACTATGATGTATGCATGAATGATGTGTATGGAGTTACTTGCTGAGTCTTTTAGACTCACTCCTTGCTTCGGCGTACAGGTTTAGTTGGTGACACACTTTTGGAGGAGACCGTGGAGAGCGACTCCGAGCGTGGAGAGTAGCTTGTGGAGTTGACGTTGTGTCCCTTTTTGTTTCATAGTATGTAAATTGTAGCTTGTATTAGAGTTATCATTTATGTAATTGTGGACAAATTATGTATTAAATGTAGAACTTTAATCTTGTGGACAATGTAGTTTGGTTTAATTTCAATTATGAAAGTTTAGTCCTTTAATTTGCTATATGGATCATGTATGAGAAATGTGGATGATGAAATGTGATGACAGTTAGTCCTTTACTTCCGCGACTCTGTGTCTATATTTGTGTATATCTCAATCATGTGATAGTGTTTGGGTAAATGTCCCACTGTGATAACCTTTACTATACCGACGTGGGTTGGTATAACCGTACCGGTATATTGAGGGTCGTCACAGTTATGATTGTGGTGAGAATATGATGGGTAAGCCTCAACACAGGTGGAAAAGTATTTGTGTTGAATTTAGTAACATGAGTTTGCTTGGGATCAGACTCATCTGCTTGCAACCCAGTCAAGATTGTGTATGCTTCATGAAGGTTGAATTCAAAATTATGGTAGTCTGCTCCTTCATCTGGAATTTTGAATATGGTGGCTGCTATGTCTGTAGGCATATCAATCTCAATCCCTTTGACTTTTGACTTGTAGCCCTCATATGTGCATTCCAAATGCATGTAGAATTCCTGGACAAGTCTAGGGTATATGATGCGAAAGTCTGAAATGAAAGATTGCCAAGACTGAAAATTAAAGAAGTTGAGGACTTCAGGAAAGGCAACATTCAATTCACTGTCCTCTAAGTCTACTGCTCTGGGCTTTAGAATGATCTTCCCTTCACGAAGTGGTTTGGAAGGAGTTGCCTCAGAGGAAGATGAAGATGACTGCTCAGAGACTTCAGGAGAAGAATCCAGAATTTTCCTCCTAGGGTACGCAGACCCTCTACCTCGACCAGAAGATAAAGTTCTACCTCTCTTAGAAGATGATGGGGATACAGAGGAAGGCCCTGGCTGCTCCGCAGGGTCATGGCGCATCTTGGTTCTCCTTTCAGAGGGAGGAGCATCATCCGCCGGAATGGGCCTTGCCGTAGCCCTTGACTTTGCTCCACGGCGAGGGGCCTGCTTGGGTGCCATGGGAGCAAGATGGAGTAGAATAGGAGAGGATGGAGAGTGAGGAATGAGAGAAGAAGGACAGGGATGGAATGGAGGAGGGAAGAGGTGGAAATGGATTCAAAGCCTGTCGGATTCAAGGTAGAAGACGACCGTCGGGTCGACCTGGAGAAGAAAAAGGGGTTTTAGGGTACACTATCCCGCAGGAACAACCAAACCCTTAACCGGCGCCCACGGTGTATATGACTCTGGCAGGGGGTCAGTGTCGACACTAGAGGAGGTGAGTGTCGACCTGAGCTAAAGTGTGTCGACACTAGATGAAGGTAGTGTCGACCTGGCCTGATGAAAAAGTTAGATTTGAGTATGGAAAAAATTTGTGACTTTTGGGATATCTTTATAATAATAAGCAATGGGTGGAATAATCATTTCAAGGAGTTTTAAGAGACTAAAAAATTCATGTGTTACATTTTGCAAAAAATTCAACACAATTCAAGTTTTACACAATATCCAACAGGATATGAGCATTCAGTGACTTGAGTCATTAAAATGATATTTGAGGGATATAATACATTTAACAATCAACTACACACTACCATATTCTTCAAGTCCAAGGAAATAAAAACAATCTTTTAGACTGAAATCAAGTGTGTTGAAAGTAAACAACTTTTTAAGAACAACTTGATGATGGATAAAATGATTCTTTTAAAACAATTCTCCAATGATATACACATTTTGTTTTTGAAACAAACTATCAAATGAGATACATCTTGTTCACTCAAGAACTAATGCTTTTCACACACTATAGTCCCTGGATACTAAAGATTTATCCATTATCAAGTCTCAAATGGGGTAAATGATGACCTTTTGACATGAAAATATACGTTTTTTAGACGCCAATATTTCCAATTACTCAGTCATCATCAAAAAGGAATAGGACATATTTATTTTGCTTTGCATTTATTTTTTATTTCGAACCCCTTTGAACAGAGATAGCATTAGTGCCTCATGACATACATGGCACTTCATTCATTGTGAAGGTGTGCAGTTTCTCAGCATATGTGCCATTGCTCTATTGAACTGACAAATTTTGGAGAGTTTGTGACAAAAAAGACATCATCCATATCCAACATCAGTTGCAAACAAAAACATGTTTAAATTCAAAGCACACATTATTCTTCAGTCTTTGAAAGAAATCTGAATTTCTATAGTTTTGAAGAATATAGATGAGAGTTGACAAATGAATATAGTAGATCACTCAAAGGATCATTTTGAGACTCTAGACACCTGAATGAGGACATCATGCAAGGAAATTGATGTAATGCAAGAAAGGTTTTGAATTTTGCAAAGGACATTATTTGAATTTTCTAGCTCCCCCTGAGATGAAGATTTCAACCATTTTTCATCAGAATAAAGATATGCAAGTTTTTGAAATCAGGAAAGATTCTCTTTAAACAAAAAAAGCTCCTCCTCAATAATTGCATTTTCATTTCTTGGTACTTGGCGGAGACATATACTCTCGCATAGTGAAAGTGTCCAGACAAGCATAACTTGTCCTTCTCCAAGTCACCATTTGATATACCAAGAAGTTCAACACAATGTGAGTTGAAGAGTTCATTGTCAAAAAGAAATAGAAGTGAAATGGAGAGAGATATGATCAGTATGAATCAAGGAAACAAATGAATATTATGATGCAAAGAACTCCCCCTCAGAAGATGCCTAACACTCAACCCAATCCCAATGAGAGAGACCAAGAAAATGGACATTTACAAAGACCAAGTTCTCTCCTTAAAGATGAGAATCTACTGTCAGGAAGGGGTTTGGTGAAGATGTCAGCAATTTGTTTTTCAGTTTCTATGAAGTGGAGTTCAAAAGATTTCTTTGCTACCTCATCTCTCAAGAAATGATGCTAATTTCAATATGCTTGGTTCTGGAATGCTGAATGGGGTTTTTAGACAGATTTATTGCACTTGTGTTATCACATAGAATGGGAACACAACCTAAGTCTTGGTTATAATCAAGAAGTTGATGTTTCACCCAAAGAATTTGAGTTCCACATCTACCTACTGCAACATACTCAGCCTCTGCAGTTGACAGAGCAACTGAATGTTGCTTTTTAGAAGCCCAAGAAATTAGGCACCCACCTAAGTATAAACACAAGCCACTTGTGCTTTTTCTATCTAATTTACATCCAGCATAGTCAGCATCACAATAGGCAATCAAATCTAACTTGCAATTAGCAGATACCAAATTCCTAAATCACATGTTCCAACAAGATATTTGAAAATTCTTTTAACAGCTAACATGTGACTTTCTTTAGGATTTGATTGAAATCTAGCACACAAACACACACTAAACTGAATATCAGGTCTAGAAGTTGTAAGATAAAGTAGAGAACCAATCATACCTCTGTAGGTCTTTGGGTCTACTACTTACCAAGAGAGTCTTCTTCTAGCTTAGCATTAATAGCAATTGGTGTGTTTGAATGCTTGAGGTTCTGAAAGTCAAACCTTTTCAAAAGTTCCTTGACATACTTGGTTTGACTGATGAAGATTCCCTCATGTGTTTGGTTAACCTGCAATCCCAAGAAAAACTTTAGATCTCCCATTAAACTCATTTCAAATTCATTTTTCATTTGATTTGAAAATTCATTACACAGGCCTTTATTAGTTGATCCAAATATTATGTCATCAACATAAATTTGGACTGCAATTATTTGATGATTGACTGTTTTTATGAACAAAGTTTGATCAACATTTCCTCTAGAATATCCTTTTTCAAGCAAAAAGGAACTCAAACGGTCATACCAAGCTCTTGGAGCTTGTTTAAGACCATAGAGAGCCTTATGAAGCTTGAAAACATGGTTAGGATGTTTTTCATTTTCAAATCTAGGAGGTTGTTCAACAAAAACATTTTCCTTTATATATCCATTTAGAAATGCACTTTTAACATCCATTTGATAGACTTTGAATTTCATGGAGGATGCAAAAGCAAGGAAAATTCTAACTGCTTCTAGTCTAGCTACAGGGGCATATGATTCTTCAAAGTCAATTCCAAACTCTTGATTGTACCCCTTTGCAACTAGCCTAGCTTTATTTCTTATGACTTGACCATTCTCATTCAACTTATTTCTGAAAACCCATCTAGTGCCAATGATGTTTGGTCACTAGGTCTAGGTACTAATTCTCATACTTGATTTCTTTCAAATTGATGAAGTTCATCATGCATGGCATTAATCCAATCAGAACTTGATAAAGCTTCATCAATTGACTTTGGTTCAATTTGGGAAATTAGAGCTAGTGGGTCTTCTTCAATAGCATGCAGGAATGATGATCTAGTCCTAACTCTATCATGCAAATTGCCAACTACATTATCTAATGGGTGATCTCTCAAAATTCGATGTTCAGAAATTACCTGTTGAGGGGTACTTAAATCTGGAGCAATGTTACCTGATCCACTTGAAGATGGTGAATTGATGTTCAAGTTCTCACCAATGTCTTCAAGCTCCTCAACAGTTGGTGAAGAGTCCACAATGAAATCATCCTCTTCACTGTCTTGTCTTTCCCTGCAAGATTTAGAATTATTAGTTGAAAAGGAATTTTCATCAAAGATAATATGTGGAGATTCTTCAACAGTTTTGTTTTTGAGAATGTACACTCTGAAAGCTCTTGACACTTCTGAATAGCCAAGGAAGATGGCTTCCTGACTCTTAGCATCAAACTTGTCAAGATTTTCTTTATTATTGTTGTGTACATAACATTTGCACCCAAAGGTTTTGAAATAAGAAACAGTTGGCTTTTTGTTTTTAACTCATAGGGGGTTTTTCTGATTTTTGTCTGATCAAAGCTCTATTTAGAATGTGATTTGTTGTGTTTACAGCTTCAGCCCAGAAGGATTTGGGCAAATTGCTTTCTAAGAGCATGGATCTAGCCATTTCCACAAGAGTTCTATTTTTTCTTTCCACAACTCCATTTTGTTCTGGAGTTCTTGGTGAAGAAAACTTGTGAAATATTTGAAGTTCAGCACATAAATCAGAAAATGATTGGTTTTCAAATTCACCCCCATGATCAGTCAAAATGTTTTTGATTTTATATGAAAAATTTGTTAAGGCATTGGTACAGAATTTCCTGAACTCAAGACAAGTATCACTTTTGTGGGACAAGAAGATAACCCATGTAAATCTGGTAAAATCATCAATGATTACAAACCCATATCTCTTGCCACTTAGACTTAGAATTCTTGTTGGCCCAAAAGGTCCATGTGAAGTAATTCTAGTGGTCTAGACGTGAGTACCTCATTGAAGGTTTTAAAAGATTTCCTGGTTTGTTTTCCTTGGGCACAGATCCCACAAACTTGATTTTCAATGTTAGAAAATGATTCAGGAAGACCCTTAACCAAATTCAACCTTAACAATTTATTCATTGTTCTGAAACTTGCATGGCCAAGTCTTTTGTGCCAAGTCCATGCAATTTCATCTTTATTAGCAACAAAACAAAGATTTTCAGAAAAAATTTTATTAAGGTCGATCATGTAAACATTGTTTTCTCTTTTTCCAAAAAAATTTATTTTATCAGTTGATGAATCAATGATCTTACAGAAATTGGATTCAAACACAACTTTGTGACCTTTGTCACATAGTTGGCTAATACTCAGCAAGTTGTAATCTAGACCATCAACTAATAAAACATTATCAACAGAGTTTGAGGAAGTTTGACCAACCTTTCCAGATCCAATGATCTTTCCTTTATTTTTACCTCCAAATGTTACTGAACCTCCCTCCTTCTCAATCAGGAAAGAAAATTTGGCTCTATCTCCAGTCATGTGTCGTGAACACCCACTGTCAAGGAACCACACATTTGAATTGGGTGCACGACCTTCCTGCAAAATCAATCAATGGAGAGAAGATTTTGGTACCCAAACAGTGTTGGGACCATCAGAATGTTTGGACATTGTCATCAAATCTTTTCTCACCCAAATTTGATTTGTTTTTTATTTTTATTTTATTACAGTGGTGTTCTCAGTCTTTTTCAGTTTATTCTTTCCCTTAGGAATGAAAACACCAGTGTTTTTATTTTTAGTAGGAGGGGTGTTTTTCATTTGGATATGAGGAGGTGGAATCCAAGGATTTTGTTGGTACATCAGAAAATTTGGATAGAAGAATTGGGGATGATACCAAAATGGATTGTAATGCCATTGGTTCCAATCAGCTTGATATCTTGTCTTGGAAGTCCAAGGTTTTTCATGAATGACTTCCTTTGACTTTTTCTTATTTTTCAAATTTTTATTTGAATTTTTCATTTTGTGGTTTGTTTTTGTTGATGTTGAGCAGGTCGACCTCTCCTTGACTGGTGTCGACACCACAGCCACAGAAACCTTCTTCTTGTGGACTGGTGTCGACCTGTCAGGTGACTGTGTCGACCTGGTTGCCCTGTTTTGATTCTGAGTTTTTGGACTTTTTGGTGTTTTGCTTGATGTTTGTTTGATTTCTGTGTTCTCAAGACTAGGGCCTTTGACAAATTTAATTAATGGTGCTTTATCCTTCTTCTCACCAGATTTGTCTTTCTTAGGTTTTTGTTTATTAAATCCTAGTCCATGAGAAATTGATTTCATTTTTGCTCCCAGCAAGGCCTCCAGATTATCTTTACCATTTGTGAATGTTTCAATAACTTCATCCTTTTCTTTTAGCTGGTTTTGTAAGGTTTTGATTTCTTCAACCTTTTGTTGTTTATCATGGTTTTCCATTTCCAGCTTTCCAGACAGTTCTTTGAATTCATGGGTGGCCTTTTGAGAGGCTAGCTTAAGCTCATCAATCAAATTCAGAAGATTTTCTTTTTCTTCATTCAGTTCTGTTACTTCATTTTCTAGTTCACAAATTCTTTTGTTTGAGGATTGGTTATGGTAAATGTTTTCAATTTTCTTTTTGAGATGTTTATTTTCTTTCCTCATTTCAGTGTATTTTTCAACAAGTTCTGCATAAGCATCTTGCCAATCCTCAACTGAATAGTCTTCGAAGGATGTACTTACCTTTCCATCAGAGCTATTCGCCATGAAGCAGATTTCCTCACTTTCCGAACTTGAGGATTTTTCGTCTTCTTCCTTCTCACTTGAGTCTTCATCAGACCAAGTGGCTACCATGGCCTTTGGCTTTTTGAACTTGTGAAACTTCTTGTGCTTCTCCTTCTTGTTTTCAGGACATTCTCCCTTCATATGTCCTGGCTTGTTGCACCTGTAACAGATGATAATCTCGTCAGATTTTTTATTCTTGTTAGAATTAGCATTAGAAAAGGAAGTGTTTCTCTTACCTGATGAATATTTCTTTTTGCCAGAAAGTTTTCCTTTTCTATATTTCAAGAATTTTCTGAATTGCCTGGTCATGAGGGCAATCTCATCCTCATTTGACTCGGACTCATCAAAACTGGTTTTATCCTGACTCTTGTCTTTGTTACTAGATGAGGCCTTTAGAGCTACTGGCTTGGTTTTGATTATATGTTCTTCATTTCTCTTTAGATTGATTTCATATGTCATTAAAGATCCTATCAACTCATCCAAAAAAAATTTGGACAGATCTTTAGAATCTTCAATGACAGTGGCTTTTGTGTGCCAAATTGAAGAGAGAGAACGTAGAATTTTTCTTACCAAGTCAGCATCCGTATAGTCCTTACCTAAGGCCTTCAGTCCATTGACTATGATCATAAACCTGGCAAACATTTCAGAAATTGTCTCATTAGATTTCATCATGAATAATTCATATTCAGAGACAAGAATGTTAGCCTTAGTTTCCTTAACCTGAGATGTTCCCTCATAGAGTAACTCAAGTTTATCCCACATCTCTTTGGCAGATTTGCACATTGAGATTCTTGAGTACTCTTTGGGGTGAACAGCACATTAAATCATATTCATGGCACTGTAATTCAATGTAGCCCTTCTTATCTGTTCCCTAGTCCAGGTTTCTTCCTCTCCCTGGTTCTCATAGGGGCCTACCTCCACTACTTTCCAGATTTCATAATTTTGGGCTCTAAGAAAAACTTGCATTCTATTTTTCCAATAAGAATAGTCCGTTCCATTAAAAAATGGTGGCCTATTAATGGAATGACCCTCAGCTATGAACCCTCTGGAATCCATTGAATTAAAAGGATGGTGCAAAGAAGGAAACACTCAGCAAGCAAACAAATCACACAGAACACTCAGAAATTACTCAGATCAAATCAGATCAAGTGTAAACCCGCTCTGATACCAATTGAAGGATCGAGAAATGATGAGGACAAGATCTAGAAGGGGGGGTTGAATAGATCTAGGCCTACTAATGCAGAAGCTTAACCAATTTTTTAAAAACTCTTGAATCAGAGGCAAATTGAAAAACAGATTTCACAGATCTGAAGATAAATTGAGTGAGTTGAGCAAACAGAGTGTGAGAACAAATTGATTAGATGAATTCAAACGATCCTATGCATGCATCTAACGAAGGATAAATTCAAACCACAATCAGATCAATGCACAGAGATTTTTAGGTGGTTCGGAAATCACACCATGTGATTCCTACATCCACCCCTCACACAGTGAGGATCCACTAATCAACCTGGGTACAACACACCCACTGGAGCCTGACAACTCCAACCACCTGAGTTTACAACTCACACAAACTCTAGAGTAAGACTACTCTAGAACCCTGAGCAAGACTTCTCAACTACAACTTGAGTACGACGACTCAAAACCACTGAGCTCGACGGCTCACAAACAACTTGCTAGAAAAACACAAGACTCAGATCCTCTAGCAACAGATCTAGTCCAACAAGAGTTAATTCATGAGACTCATGCAACAACCTATGCACAATCTCAGAATCACTCAGAAGAGAAAAGGAAAATGAGAATTTTATTGATAAGCTTTTCTCTTCAGATGTACTCCCTTATAGAAGGTCGAATTGTGAAGAGCTTTGATCTCTGGAAGTTCCTGGGCGATGCTCTGTCATCTGATCTTCAGGATCTTCCTTGAATTCTTCACAAGAGTCGGCTTCTACTTGATCTGCTTCCTTGAGGTGATCCAATTGCTTCTTCAACGATCAATTTCCACTTCTCATACTTGAACAGATGAGAATTTGGCTTGAGGAAGCACCAGGAAGGCAAGAATAGGGAGGAGAACTCTTCTAGCCGCCAACAAGATTTCTGGGAGGCTCTGAAAGGGTTCTTGCATGTTGGATAGCCAATAGAAGGGTATTTATACCCCTAATAGTCCAAATGTACCCTTGGGGGTCGTAGGCATACGATCCAAGGCTAATCCAACAATTCCCTAGGGTGCCACGTGTCCAGGACAAAATTTAAGTCACAGAGATTCCGGAGTGTGTCGACCTGCCCATGAGGTGTGTCGACACACTGTCCCAGACTGGCAAATCAATTCCCTGGGAGAGGTCTCTAGTGTCAACCTGAGATGATCCAGTGTCGACACCATGTCTCAGACAGCAAAACAGGCCTTCTGGGAGAGCCATCTAGTGTCGACCTGCCTGCATTTGGTGTCGACCTGACTGAAGAGATCTGAAAAACAGGCCTTCTGGGAAGGCTCTCTAGTGTCGACTTGATATCATCTCGTGTCGACCTGCTTTAGCCATCTGAAAAACGGGCCTTCTGGGAAGGCTCTCTAGTGTCGACACTATCTGGTTTAGTGTCGACCTGAGATAGAAGCCTGTTAACATATTTCTCTGGGATCTGACTCTAGTGTCGACCTACCCTGCTCTAGTGTCGACACTAGTTGACCATTTCATCACCTTTTGCCTTAGAGCTTGGAACATTGTGTCAACACCAGTGTGAGGTGTGTCGACACCACCCTTGCAATAAATGTTTGTCCCTGAGAAATAAACACATAAATCATTAGTTAAATATATTATCATGAATATCAATGATAAATATGCTTGGAAACATGCTTTTTGAATATTGTTATTTCAGGTGTGATGTATTTCACATGTTCCAATAGTTATGCATTAAAATCACAACTTGTCATCATCAAAATGTGAGGAGAAATGTATTATATTCACACTCAACCCAACAAAGTCCTGTAGAGTCGTCTAGTCTAGAAGAGTCTAGTCTTAGCTTAGATAGGCCTAGGTCAGAGAATCAGGTCAACCCAGTGCCCACTAAGTCCAAACGTTGCCCTAGGAAGAAACGGGGCAAGGTTATTCCCCAGAGATACCTTCAAGAGCTAGCTCGGCGGTGTCAAGCATTACTGCTGATAGAGGAGTTCACAAAAGAAGCGCTGTGTTAGAAGAAGAATTTGTGCAGGATGGGGTGTTCATAGACGACGGATTTGGCATTTTCGAAATCAAGAATGATGAGGACCCAATCGATGAAGAGGATAGCGAAGTAGATGACGCGGCCAAAAAGTATGCCAGTGGCGTAAGGAGATTTGATGAACCTACAACGGCTGTGGATGAACCTACTAAGGAAGTCAACCTCGGGACAAAAGAAGATCCCAGGATTGTGATAATTTCAGCAAACCTCCATCCTGATGAAGAAGAGGAATTGGTGCAAATTCTAAGAGAGTACAAAGACACATTCGCCTGGTCATATGAGGACATGCCCGGTCTAGACCCCTCACTAGTGGAGCACCGACTTGTATTGAAAGAAGGGGCAAAGGCCATAAAACAGAAGCTCAGAAGATTCCACCCACTCATGGCCCTGAAGATGAAGGATGAAGTAGACAAAATCCATAAGGCTAGATTCATCAGGGTAGTGCTTTATCCGAACTGGGTGGCAAACATGTTAGGATCGGATACTCGGTGATGGCAAAGCTAGAAGGGGGGGTTGAATAGATTTGCAGCGGAAACTTAAGAAATTTAAAAACTACTTCGGATTAAAAGATCTACTCAATCAAAACCCCTTTGATCTGATGTAATGTGTGTGAATAAATTAACAGTTAGTGTGTAGACGAAATCCCTATGCATGCATCTAGCGCAATACAATGCAAACCACAAATCAAACCACAGTGCACAAGGGATTTTTTAGGTGGTTCAGAGATCACACCACGTGACTCCTACGTCCACCCCTCACACAGTGAGGACACACTACTCAACAATTGAGTACAACACACACACACGAGCACAACGGCTCAACCACACACACACACGCTAGACTAGGTTCACAACAGATCAGATCCTCTAGCCTTGATATGATCCACACACCACGTTGTCTGATGCAAACAAGCAATCATAACAACAATCCACACTTCCACAACATCCACGTACTGATCTCAAATTAGTGCACACACATAGATATATGAAAGTAGTGAAGAGAGAAGAGTTTTGAGGTGAAGAATCAAATCCCGATGTAGATCTCTTCACGTTGGTCATCCAGAAGACTCCAAGCCTCGTCTTGACAAGTATCAGTTGATGGAGAAGCTTGAACCACGGACGAACCGGCTTCAACTCCGCTTGGAAGGTTGTTCTTCTTTGTTCTGGGCAGAGAGATGAAGCAGGGCAGCAGGAAGAAAACCTTCTTCTTGACCTTTGCTTAGGGTTTTGGTATGGTGTCTTCTTTCTGCGAAAATAGCCTCATATGATCCATATATAATGGTGTCCAAGCATAGAGAGTCGTGCTAAAAGGAAACACCAAAATATAGATCATATCCCGGCCATTAGATCTTCCCGAAACTCCGTCTGTCGACAGCCGACTTGCTGCTGTCGACAGATGCTGCAGGTTTGCAAGAAACCAGAAGACTGGGCTTTCTGGAAATAGATTTCTGAGTGGATCTGTCGACAGACAAAAATCATTTGTCGACAGATGTGCTATTCATCTGTTGACAGATGCACTATTCATCTGTTGACATGTGCACTATTTCAGCAACTTGTCTTGTTCTTTTGCACTTGGATTTTGGGCTTTGTCTTGTGTACATTCACACCTACATTAAAAGACATAATTAGTGAGATATAATGAACATATAAAACATGTGTTTCATTTGCATCCAATTGTCATTCTCATCAAGTTTCACACATTCATAACACATCAATTTTGTCTTGTTCATGAAATGTTCATCATCAAAAACAAACATACCATTTGTGAACATTTCACAAAACATCAATTAGTATTGCTCATCATCAAAAACATTTAAGCACTTGTTGTAACCCAACATTCTCCCACATGAGAACCTAACAAAACATAGTCCCTGTCATGAAGAAGGATGGTAAAGTCAGAATCTGCATCGACTTCAGGGACTTGAACAAGGCATGTCCAAAGGACGACTTCCCGCTTCCTCATATTGATGTGCTGATTGATAACACTGCTGGGTATGACACCCTCTCGTTCATGGATGGATACTTAGGATATAACCAAATCCGTCTAGCTCCTGAAGATCAAGAGAAAACATCCTTCACCACGCCCTGGGGAACATACTGTTATGTAGTCATGCCATTTGGGCTAAAGAATGCTGGGGCTACCTATCAAAGGGTGATGATGGCCATATTCCACGATATGATACATGTCTATGTAGAAGTATACGTGGATGACATCTTGGTGAAGTCAAGAACCAGGAGAGAGCACCCCGAAATCCTTGCCAAGATGTTGCAAAGGTTGAGGGAATATCAGCTGAAGATGAATCCAAAGAAGTGTGTGTTCGGGGTATCATCAGGAAAGTTGCTAGGCTTCATAGTTAGCAAGCGGGGCATTGAGATCGATCCAAATAAGGCCAAGGCTATAGCGGAAATGCCACCTCCAAAGAACATCTCATAATTAAGAGGGCTTATAGGGCGTTTGCAGTTCATCAGAAGATTTATATCTCAGCATTCGCAAAGATGCTGCCTATTTTACGATCTCTTGAAAGGAGGGGCAAAGTTCGAATGGAATGATAAATGCCGAGCAGCCTTCGACGATTTGAAGAGCTATCTCATGAATCCCCCAATTCTGCAGCCTCCGGTACCCGGGAAACCACTTATCCTATATCTCTCGGTCATTGAGGACTCCCTAGGTGTTGTCCTTGCGCAACATGATGAATCAGGCAAAGAAAGGGCAGCATACTACCTCTCTAGGCTCCTCAACACCACTGAATCCAAGTACACCACCGCGGACAAGACTTGTGCCGCACTCGTGTGGGTAGTCCAGAAGCTCAAGCATTACTTCCTTGCCCACGAGGTCAAGCTGATCTCAAGAATGGATCCACTCCGATATCTTCTAAAGAAACTCGTCCTCTCTGATAGGCTTGCGCGGTGGTAGAGTTTCCTCTCACAGTTCGACATCTCCTTTGTGGTCCAAAAGGCCGTCAAAGGATATGCCATCGCTGAGCATCTTGCCCATCTTCCACTCCCTCACAGCGATTCTGTCCGGGAAGAATTCCCCAATGAAGAACTCTCAGTCATTCTCAAAGACCCCTTCTGGTCCCTCCACTTTGACGGAGCACTCAACTCTCAGGGACAAGGCGTCGGAGCCGTGCTGCTTACCCCGGAAGGTATTACCATCCCCATCGCTTACCAACTCACCTTCCCCGCCACTAACAACATGTCTGAGTATGAAGCTCTCCTCGCTGGCCTCAGGCACGCTTATATCTTGGGTGCATCCCACCTTAGAATCATAGGAGTCTCTCAGCTGGTTCTGCGGCAGGTGCTCTCAACTTACCGCACTCGTGACCCAAAGCTTAAGCCATATCAAGACCTGGTCATGCTGTTGGCAAGGCAATTCCGCAAGCTTATCTATATCCATACTCCTCGCTCACAAAATATCCTGGCTGATGCCTTGGCGTCGCTAGCTTCATCTCTATCCTTCCCTTTGAGTCGTCGGACCGAAACAATTGTCGTCCAACGACTCGATGTTCCATCTATCCAGGATCCTTGGTTCAACAACCTTAGGACGACCTTAGAAGAGAGGGCTAGGAAGAGAGGAGCACAGCAAGTCATGCTAGCTGAGCTTGAGGAAATCTTAGATGAAGAGGAGCTGCCATGGTATTTTGAGATTGAGCAATATTGCAAGGATGGGACATATCCCGAAGGGGCAAATGCGGAAGATCGCAAGGCCATCAGAAGAGCCGCCTTAAGGTACACAGTTGTTGGAGAAGTTCTGTATAGGCGAGCTCTCAATGGAGTTCTTCTGAGATGTCTCACTGATGACGAAGCTTGGAAAGTGGTAGAAGAAGCCCATGCCAGTGAGTGCGGAGGGCACGTCAACAGTCAAATGCTTGCAAAGAAGATCATTAGGCAGGGCTATTACTGGCCAACCTTAGAAGAAGATTGTGCCATCTACGTCCGTAGGTGTGTCAAGTGTCAACTCCATGCTGATAAAATCCATGCTCCTTCCTCTTCACTGCATCCACTCTCCACACCTTGGTCGTTCTCCATGTGGGCTTTCGATATTGTCGGCCCTCTTGGTGACCCTAATGCTCAAACCAAGCAGAAATCCTTTATCCTAACAGCAACTGAGTATTACACCAAGTGGGCGGAAGCATCAGCATTCGCAGAAATCAAAGCATCCACAGTGTGCCGCTTTATCATGAGGAATATCAACTCGCGGTTCAGAGTGCCAAGCAGCATCGTCACGGACAACGGACCACAGTTCATCTCGCAAGAGCTTCAGGACCTCTGTAAGAAATATAACATCACTCTGCATCATTCATCTCCATATTACCCACAAGGCAATGGCCAGGCTGAAGCAACAAATAAAACCCTTCTTAAAATCTTGAAGAAAACCTGTGAGTCGCACAAATTCGCCGATTGGCCAGAAAAGCTAATAGAGGCTCTATGGGCCTATCGTACCTCCGTCCGTACTCCCACGGGACAAACCCCGTATGCCCTCATCTATGGGATGGAGGCGGTAGTTCCATACGAGATCCTAATCCCTTCACTAAGAGTCCAATTAGACAAAGAACTTAATCTTGACGAATGTCGAGAGGCGTTGCTAGTCCAATTGGAACTCTTGGATGAAAGGCGGCTTATGGAAACTGACCATGTGCTCCCATATCAGAGGCGAATCTCAAGGTCTTTCGAAAAGAAGGTAATTGAGCGAAAATTCCAAGAGGGTGATATGGTCTTGAAACGCATTTTTATCAAACCTGGAGGTCCTAGGTCCAAATTGCAACCTAACTGGGAAGGTCTATACGTTGTAAGGGAAGTGTACCCCGGAAATGCTTATCACTTAACTAATGCTGAGGGCGTTGAATTGTCGCATCTGTGGAATGGGTTGTACCTCAAAAGATTCTATCCCTAGGTCTATAGGTGTGAGGCCACAACACTTAAATTGGGGGAACAACCCCGTGTTGAAAGTCTGAAGTCCCTCCCTAATCGTCAAAGATCGCTCTAAGTTAGGATTAACACACACACACGGCAAGCCCGGGTGGATACGCTTGGAGGATGTCGCAACTATGTGGGTCCTACTCTAGCGATGCGTCGGTCATTCTCTTCTAATCGGTCGAAGTGTAGGGGCAAGGATCGAAAGGGGGAGGTCGTCAACCTAAAGCATATCCTGATAAGAGGAAGTCTCAAACAGGGACGGTCAAAATAAAAAGGGGCAAAGAAGCAAAAGAAAAGGAAAAGAAACGAAAGTCCATAACATGATAGGGGCATGGAAAAGAGTGGCAAAGTCCCCGCGGGACGCTCATGAGCCCGGTCGTACGCATGCCCCAAATAATGCAAGCCCATAAGAAAAAACCATAAAGTCCCTTCACAACAGACCCAATCCCTGAAGGGTATGCTGTAGGAAGTAGCCAAACCCGACATCCTTGAACCCACATGAGACTTTCCTTAAATAGTCTTCCATTTCTCCCTATAAGACCGAATCATCTCTTAGGTATGGTTTAACTAGTCGCATCGTCAACTAAGGGTGGCCTACAGAGGCAATGTCACCCCTCGACGCACATCCTAGCTTAGTGAGGTCCGTGATGAGAACGAGAGGCGACCAAGACTCCAAACCAGCGGTTCGAACCGGTCTATGTGTTGTGGCCCGAAAGGGCGAGTACCTTCCACCCCGCGCGTCTTATTTTAGGAAGGGCTAACGTAGGCTTTAGGCGTCTTTCAAAACTTCAAAAAAAATCAAATAAATCAAAACTCCAAAAAATCAAATATTTTAAAACCCAAAAAAATAAAATATTTCAAAATTCCAAAAAAATCAAACATTTTAAAACTCCAAAAAAATATCAGATATTTCAAAACTCAAAAAAAAAAAACCCAAATATCTCAAAACTCCAAAAAAATCGAATATTTTAAAACTCCAAAACACGTTCAAATCCCAAAACACTCCACTCATCCATTCATGCATGCTATTTATTTGTCCTTTTGCCTACTTAATAAGGTTTAGACCCTTGACCATTTATCAAGGTTGGTCACTCATCGCATTTTAAGGCAAGGGGCTAAGACTAAGAATGGATCTAACTTGTTTCCTGGTTGTCTAAGTGTGCAGGGCGCAAAAGAAAGAAAGTGGCACTCGCATCTCACCCGTCACTCTCACTCGTCACTCTCACTCAGTCGCAAATCATAAAATAAAAAGATCCATTCCATTCATACATGTACATCGAGGGCAAAAGTGCAAGCCCTCAACCGCTCTCCCCTGTACCCTCAGGCGGGCAGGGAGATGGAGGGGCCATGACCCTCGGTCCTGTCTCACTCCCCTCAGGTGCCCTCTCACGCCGTCGCGCCTCCTCCTCGTTCCTCCGTCGTCCGGAGGAACCCGTCAAGTAGTGTCCGACAGACCCGCTCGGAATACCGCTCCTGCTAACTGATGAGCGGCTGCGTCCAACCAAGGCCAGGGCCCTCTCAAGGCCCTTCATCTCGGACCGCAGCAGCTCGCAGCCGTGCCTCTCCTCCCCCAGCTGCGAACGGAAGTCGCCCTCCTCGGCGCATAGTCTCACCGCCTCCTCAGCCTCCTGACGCCACCTCGCCACCTCCTCGGCCTCCGGACGCAGGCGGAAGTCTGCCATCTCCGTCTCCAGTGTGGTCATTCGCGCTAGGGTGTCTCTCAACTCCGTCTCCTACAAAGTCAAAACATCTTGTCAAAACCAAAAGAAATAGATAGCCAAGGGGCATGCAATTGATTATTTACCTGCTTCTGTAGCTGGGCAAGGGCGTCCTCCGCTCGAGCCACTGCCGCCGCCAGCTGACCCTCCAACACGGAGCAGCCAGGGTCCTCTCGGGAGGAAGATGCACCCCCCACCATCTGCTGGGCTCGCGCCAGCTCGTCCCGCTGCAATGAAAAGCAAGAGTCAGTCAACTGAAACTAGAAATAGAAAAGGTAGGGAGAAAAACACTCACCAGCTGGGTCACGGTCCACTGGAGGTCGTCCCTCTGCTGGATCGTGGAGTGAAGGATGCCCTCGAGGGAGGCGATCTGCCCCTCGGAGTCAAACTGAAAACGCAAGACAGGGTTAGCCAAGCAATTAATTATCGAAATGCTTAAGAGGCTAAGTTGTGGTACTCACCGGTCGTCGAGACCCCCTATACACCTGGGCCCCGTACCTCTGTGCATAGGCACGAAAGTTGTCCTCATCACTGGTGGCCTCAGAGATCACCACCCGGCCCCACTACTCCCAGTCCTCGAGCTGCTCACGGACTCGTACTGTCCAATCTGTCACCTGCTGGATCCCACGGAAGCTCCGGCCGGGCCTCTCCCACGGCCTCTGTCGAGTCGGGAACTCCACCACCGCCTGGTGGAGTCCCAGTGTCCGCGCAACCAGCCGGTGGTGGAGCGGTACCACCGTGTTAAATGCATGAAGTCAGATGTCCCTACCGAAGTAGGGACGGCCTCGCTCCACCCACGGCTGGGCGGCGTCATCCTCCCCGACATAGGGAGTCCACTCAACCTGCACACCACAAGCAGAGAGATCTGTCCGTCAACTGTTAAATAAGCAAAGTAAAGGAAAGGGTGCTAAGGCTAGAAGTACTTACATGTCCAAAGGGGACCGTGTCCAATGCATCATGAATGAGCGTCACCTGCAGGCGCAAGGATTGGTCATCACGGCGGAACCGCCAACGCTGTAGAAGAGGCACGGCGCTCGGTCGCCTCGGCACCCCTCGAACCAAGGAGGGGAGGTGGTGGTACACCCACACCTGCAAAACAACTCAGTCAGTACCACAGTCAATCAAAATAAGCAAGGAAAAGTAGTAAAAGGGTAGGGGTAGGAAGCATACCTGAAGGAGTGGGAAAAATCCGGCTACCCCCGTCTCCCTACTGGAGGTGCCCAAACTGTCGAAGAGGTGGGCCAGGAGGGCCGCACCCCATGCGTAACTTCCTACGCTGGACAAATCCTCCAGCAGGGGCAGGCACCGACAACTGACTGGGTCCCCTCTGGTCCCCATAATCAACTTCCCGATCACAAGGATCATGAAGCGCCTCAGGTCGTGGTCCGCTGCCACTCCCTCCTCTTCCGCCAACGCCACTCTGGCATCCTCCGTCAGCTGGGCCATGTAGTCTGCCTGGCCCTCTCCCATCTGGTGGTGCGCGTCTGCCACCATGAGGCTTGCCTGCAGCCTCGTCCTCGCTACCGGGGAGGATCTCTCCCTCATCACCTCCAACCCAAGGAGCCTCTCCGCCAGCTCCTGATAACTCGTGTAGGTGACCCCGGTCACCGCCTAGCCGTCCACCCGTAGGCTAGTGATCTGTGCCATGTCCTCTAACGTAGGGATCATATGACCCCACAGAAAGAGGAAAGCTTGGCACTCGGGGTCCCACCTCTCCTTTAATGCCTGAATGAGCGCCACGTCGGGCGTCAACTCGTCCAATCGGAGGAAGGGGCCGAACCCCATCTCCTCTAGTCGAGCCCTCTGGAAGTCTGGTAGACCCCGGTAGATCGCCCAGACGACTGCCCATCCCAGCCTGGACCGCAACTCGCACTACAA
>CM024755.1:155507341-155666282 GCA_014218235.1 Colocasia esculenta
AACAAACACCAAAAGGCATCAGAAATCAGCCAAAATCACCAAAAAGGGTCTCAGTCTTGTCATAGCGACAGGGTCTTTGTCGCCTTCTGAAGGCGACGGGCAGCCCGTCGCATTCAGAATCTGGGTGGCGACAGGTCGACCTGTCGCCTTCTAAAAGGTGACAGGGGGTCTGTCGCCTTCCCACTGGTAATGCGACAGACACCCTGTCGCGTTACCAGGGGGACCGGGAGACGGGCAACACCCATTTCCCGGCCGTTTCACTTCGGGCAAAAGCCCTACACAAGAGTGCACTACACTCTCCCCATCCCACACACATGGCTTAAGGCTTAGAAACCTACCTTTTTGGGCCCGATGGGTTCATCCTCGCCCGGCACCACCGCCACGATGTCTTCCTCCATCGGCACGGCCGGGGGGTCCTCTTGAGCCGCCACGGGCGGAGCCTCGTCTGCTTGACCGCGCCGAATCGTTTTCTTGGTGTGTCGCCTCCCGCCGCCGCCATCTCCACCTCCTTGTTCACCCTCCATCGCCAAATCACTAGGAAAGGGGGAAAAAGAGAGAAAGGAAAGAAGGGGAGAGGAAGGAAAAGCCGCCACCAGATAGGGTGCCGCTGGCGATCGCCAGTGGAAGAGGTTGGCCGGAAGGAAGGGGCCGGAGAAGAGAGGGGAAAAGGGGGAAATCGCCGGAGAAGGAAGAGTGGAAAGGGGAAGGAAGAGGAGTGAAAGCGCAAAAGACCAAAGGGGCGCTGAGCCCCAAATTCAAACCCCTCTCGGCCCTGTCAACGCGACAAGGGGCCTGTCGCCTTCTTATCAGGTCGCGACACCCTCTGTGTCGCATTCACTTTAGAGGTCGCGCCCGTTGACCTGTCGCGTTCAAGGTAGCGACACCCCCTGTGTCGCCTTCTCAGTCTGTGCACAGGACCCTTAGAAAATTCAATTTCCATCATAAATTTCCAATGCTTACATCAAATAAAGGCCATAAGGAAGAAAAAGCAACATGTCTCTCCCTCATCATAATCAAGTCCCATCAAATCTCTCAAAGAAAATACAATCAACTCTCTCTCTCTCAAGCTCACGGCCCCCCAAGAGGCCGAATCTTCTCATGCTCTCGAAGGTACGTCTGGTACGTCTCCCTCTCCTCCTGCAACGTCGGTGGTAGTACGTGAATCGCGCACGCCCGCCATAAGGCCAACACACTCCGCACGGCTTGCTCGTCCTCCGGATCTCCCAAGCGCCGCTTCTTCATAGGAGGCAAGTGAGACGGTTGAAGTACCTTGGTCCTGGGCTTCCCGACTTGAAGATAGCACCTTTGTGGGTTGTAGAGCACCATCGCCATATTCCCCACAAGTTGTAGGTCCAATCCACGCCCAAGGGGAAGCCGAATTTCCACTTCACGTAGTGCCGCTATACCCAAGGCAAAGTGCTCCACCGGAAGAGTATTGAAGTAGTGCCGCCAGGCGCTCCTTGTCTTCTTGTCCGTGGTCCTGCACACAACTCGGTCTGAGAACTTGGCCGCACCGCCGATAAAGCATAGTGGATGGCACCCAAAGATCCGGCTATCGGTAGTAGGGTTGTCCGCAGGCTTGAATTTTATCCTCACTCCCAACCAACACTCTAGGAGGATCATAGAGCCATAAAGTAGGCCCCCCGTAGATGCCAAGGTAAGACCCGCATAAAGGTATGCCAAGACCGCATGAGAGAGGGAAAGTCCCCGCCATACCCCGCTAATGGCACCTAAGCACACGTAGTCTATGAGGTGATCTCCGGATGGGAAGAGTACCACCCCGCACAGGCATATGGCTATGGCCTTGGCTATCTCTCGGTGGTCCACACTCTTGTTCTTACATTGAGATATGACCCATTTAGACAACGGCACGAGGTGTATGAATTGAGGGCTAATCATGGTGTAGACATCCCCGGGATCCGTCATGAATTCACCTAGGATAAGCTTTGGGTTGATGGGCTCAACGGTATAGCATATGTGTTGCTCATCCCCCCGTTTGGTCTTAGGAAGGGCCAAGAATGCCTCGACCTCCTCAAGAAGGACGATCGCCTCGAATTTGGGAAAAATAAAGGTATGGGTTTGCGGGTGCCAAAGCTCAACTAAGTCCGTGATGCTATGCCAATCGAAAGAAATTTTATGGTAGTTATGGGCCGCTATCAATACACCCCCCAATCCCCACTCTCTCAAGAAGCGGATCACAAACATGGGTAAGGCCTTGATCATAGGGGTTATCCACGTGATCTTGGAATATCGGCGGGAGCCGGGGAAGAGCTAGAGAAAAAAGAAGAAAGAGAGGGGAAGAAGAAGAACAATAATTAATGAAGAAATTCGGAGGTAAAAATCAGGAAATTAAGAACACCAATCTACATACCTCTCTCACAGCCTTGTTGTTGCTCAGATGATTGGGGACGTCCGTCAACCTCAGGAGATCGCCATAGGACGCCCGGGCACGCTTGGGACCTTCGTAGGGAGCCTCCTCACCCATGAAAACACTTGGAGCTCTCTTCTCACCCATGAGAGCTTGAAAACATGAAGAAAAGAAGAGAGAGGGTGTGAGCTATGAATTTGGAGTCTCCCATCCCTTATTTATAGAGCCATAAGAATCCTATTCATGGTTGAAAAGGGTTGAGAAGAACTAATACGAGTGGGACTTCGATTAGAAAGTTTCAAGAGTCCAAGTGGGAGTCAAAATGCCAATTTCGGGTTGCTGTTTGAGCTCTGGCCGCAAATCCTATCATCGCGACACATCGATATGTCGCCTTCAGGGTGGCGACACATGCAGCGTCGCCTTCTAGGCAAAAGGGTAGCAACCTACCTCTTGTCCCGTTCTAACTTCTTTCAGATTATTGTTGATTGCTTCTCTCATATGCGTGCACACATGCTTTAAAGTTTCTCCATTATTTGGTGCATTTCAATTTGTATCATGCTTTACTGCTTTGATTATTGAAAATCCATAAAAATCAGAAAATGTAGGAAAATCCATAAAAATCAGAAAATCAGAAAACCAAAAGAGAAGGCTCGCCAGGTAAGTACAGGTAAGTATCTCTAACCCTAATCCCTCTGCATTACTATATGATATCTACGCTATTATATCACCTCAAGGACCGGCTGGTTCTCAGTGTGTTCTGGGATCTGAGTTCCCCTTCACCAAAAACAAGGATGATCCAGGTGCACACTGCTAATCGCTGGATAGGCCGTTAGGTGGTATGACTCGGGGACGATGGATTCTATCGCACGCTGGGGTTGTGAAGTGTCTTGACCCTTGATCGTATTGTCTAGCAATATTATCCTTGAGTACTTGTTATTTTCTTCCTTTCTTTACATTTGTTTTTATGATTTCTTTTCTTTTAGCCCAGCATGCATCACTTAGGAATTTTAAGCTTCATGCTTCGTGATCTGTCAAAGCCAGCTTCTCAATGATGTTTCAACCAGACCCTCATTCCTTAGACAAGAATTTCATTCCGTTATGAATTTGAAAGTTTTCCTCGAGCTAGTTGCTCGGTTCAGTTTGCCCGTATGGTTCCTATCCAGAATTCCTCTCATCCCCATTCATTATAACAGTCATTCCTTTATCCCCGATCCGCTCATTAGTCGTGAATCGCTCAAAGGCCAGAGTCGAATCGACCCGCCGGGCAGCACCAATCCCCTAATGAATGAAACCTGCACGCTAAAGATAGCAGGGTACCTCTTGAATCAGGAGGTTGATCATTTCTTTTCTTTTGATCTTTATTCATCCCAGGTTGGAACCATCCTTACACTCTGTTCCCAGCCATAATTCAAAGATAGCCGGATAACTTTTGCTGCTTATTCGTTCAGAATGGGTGTCTCTTTACCTTGATGCCCGCTTTTCAGCTCATTCCGCTTCACTCCGCTACATCGTCATTTCATGTCATCTTCGCTCCATTTTCACTCCACTCCCTTGCAAAGCAAGCATCAAGGAGGGGCAATCTGTAGACACCCATTTCTGACCCATAAGTCGAGCCAAATTCCTTGTCATATCATTAATGCCCCATGTTGGCTCATCATTGCCAAGCTGGCTTTCTCCGATTATGACATCCTTCTCATCAGTTCATCACCCTGGTGGGGCACCTTCCTGGTCGAAATCAATTCTCTTCATCATCATTTTATAGCCCTCTGTGTCAAGGGTCTGGCGTTTCAAACCGCATGCCATTCTGATGCCCGCGCATAGAGATCGGACATTTTGCATGGTCACATGTTGGAAGGTCCTTGAAGGCGACAGTCTTTCTGTCGCGTCCAAGAAGGCGACACCTCGATACGTCGCGTTCATAAATTGGCATTTTATTCCAGGAAAAATCGCCAGAAATAACTTGAAAGCCCTTCCTTGTAAGGAAGGCGACGTATCGAGGCGTCGCCACCTTGGTAGCGACCAGGAGGCCGTCGCGTTCTGGACCTCATGCAGAGAGTCCTTTCCGAGCATGACTTGGATACTTGCCATACATGGATATTCCCTCTTTTGGTCGACCAAATCACGTCCAAATCCTTCCAAAACTTGAAGAGACCTTCCTTAGACCCTCCTTTCCGAGTCCCAATCGCCCAAGCACGGCCATACCTACCCAAACCTGGACTCTTGCCCATTATTCCTCTCACAGCCCTTCCAAGAATAATCACCTATAAGTCTCTTGATACTGCACCTTTTTTAGCAGGACCGGCGCCTGCTGCTTCCCCTGCAAGAGAGCTTCAACTCCGAAGAAGAGAGCTCCCCCTCCAGACGACCAAGAAGTGCCCTCCAGGGCATTTTCCCACTGGCTATCCTCTCTCTCCCATCTTTCCTTCACCTTTTCTCTTCATTCATGCATGCTTAGATCGTTTCTTTTCGTAGTTTTGCATTAGATCACACACCACACACCGTTTTTAAACACCCAAAGGGGTCAAAACCCCTCCCACGTGAGTTCCCTCCATTATGGTGCATGTTTACTTGTTTTCTCTTGAATAGATGCTTCATGCACGAATTTCTAATGGGTTTTCTTGATGTTTCCATGACTTTGGCAGGTGTTTGAAGACAACGGAAACGTGAGGTTCTTGCCCCTTGGCCGGCTGAGGAGCAAGAAGAAAGAACCTGCAACTTCCATCCATTGAAGAAGAAGGCGACCACAAGGCTGTCGCGACCAAGAAGGCGCCGCTCTTCACGTCGCATTCAGGAAAGAGGGAGGCGACCACCATCTTGTCGCTTTCCCAGGAGAAGGTATGCCCTCTCTCTTCTTGTCCTTTTCCAAAGTAGTCAGCCGCCTCTTCATCCATACATCCTTTGGCGACTACATTGGTGGCGATCACGATACGTTTTCCTATCCTTCATACATACATATTTTTGGGAGCAAATCCCGTGATTACAATGTCGTTCATAGCTAGAATGGCACGGTAGGTGGGTGTGGCATTGGAAATCAGCAATTTAACTTTCTCCTCTTCCGGCATGGGGCATCGGACCTTAGCGGCCAGGGCACGCCATCTGTCGGCGTAAATAGCAAACTCCTCATCAAGCTTCATTTTCTCGGCCACTAGATCAACAAAAGAATACTCGAGTCCGACCCGGTCCTGAAACTGCTGCAAGAACCTTTCTTGAACAATGCAAAAATCTTCGGCCTCCTCGGGGGGTAGAGAATAAAACCACTCGAGGGCCAGACCATCCAATGACTTTTGGAACAAGTACGCCATAAGATGGTGGTCATACTTGTGTGATGCAGACTCATACACAAAATCCTTCAAATGTACATATGGGTCTCCTACCCCAGAATAACACTGGTACACAGGAAGTTCTGACTGAGGTGGGACCCGGAGGTATTGAAAAGATGGAAGGGGAATATCCGCGGCTTTTCGCGGATCCAATTGTCTCCTTAGGTCATGGAGCTCCCGCTTCATTGACGTCCACTCCGCAAGGAAGTCGGAGGGAGGCGTGGTGTGGTGAGTAGGGACGAGGGAGCGGGGTTGCTCTAAGGAGTAAGACCTTTCGCAGTGAAGGGAAATAGGTTCAGCCCTATAGAATGAGGAGACTGGAGGGGATCTGGGCCGAACGTCCTGCACTGGGAAATAGCTGGGCTCAGAGAAGTGAATAGCCTGCGGACGGAGGGGTGGAGGATCTGCCACCACGGAGGGTACATGTGGTGCTGAAATAACATGAACGGAGGAAGCTGCCTGTTGGGCAGAATTATGAGTGGGAGGGGACAGGGGTCGCTTGCCTTTGGCAGCGGCCAGAAACTCACAGACTTGGTCCAGACTTAGATGGGGGAGGAGCTGACTGAATTGGGAGTATGGGTCATCCGCCCTAGGAGGAGAAGGAGGGCGGGACTGACCACCGGTGGCAAGAGAGGGCTCGATGTGCCCAGAGAGGACAGCTGTGGAGGGTTGGGCTACATCCTCCAGAAGCCCAACGGGTAGAGAATCATCGGCAAGGATGCGGAAATGGTCCATGTAGAACAGGGGATTATGATATAGAACAATAGAGGGAGGGGACCTACTCGATCTACCTAAACAATGATGCATGCACTACCCCTAAGCAATTAGGGGTGATGACACTAACCAAACAAATTCTAGACTCTATCACAAACAAGAAGGGACTGTAAGATGAGAAGGAATGCACCGAATAAGCACTCAAGTTATCATGATTAGCATCCAAATTTTAGAGTTTGCACTTAACCTTTAAATGGATTGATTAATGGAATATCACTCGGTCAAGTGGGACCCTAATAGGTATGAACTCAAGTCCTTCGGTGTGACTAAGGGTGGCACACAATTCTCACGTGGGGATGGCCCAAACTAAGGGTACAGCGGGTACAACTTGTCCGGCGAACCGCAATGTGCGTACGGTCACGGGGGCTTACGGAGGTCCTCGGGAGGCGGCCCTAGTCATCCCACGAGTGCTCGTGGGTGAGAGGACTCACTCAACCAAGGGGGATAGCCTATCAACATGGATCAATAGTGTATGCACGGCCTAGGTGCCCAACAATGTATGCAATATCTAACTAATGACAAAACAGGGTGACTAACAGGTCTCAGGTAACGTCGCGGTCGCCAGATACGCCGTGACTCTATCGTGACCGGCAACCCCGTTGTGATATAAACAGAGTCCTAAGAACTGTAGTCATACGCAAACAAATGACAAACAGACCATCCTAACAAACAATAGAAGCATGGAATCACCAGAATAACACCACAAAGATCATGGATCATACAGAAACTGACACATGGATCAAAAGCATTAACAACTAATGCATACCTGAAGATGCGACAACGAACCACGGCGTGACCTTATCGCGACCCCACGATCTGCTGCGACAGAGCCCGAAAACTAACAGTAAAAGAAAAGGAAAAATCCGAACCCTAGCAGGATTCTAACACTCAGGAACGCGAGAGTACATGGCAGAAATGCATGGAAGAGACATAGAGGGATCCACATAAAAGAAATAAGGTGGACAGAAGGGGATAGGCACGTACCTTTTGTCGCGCCGGCCACCTTAGACACGACGAGATCGCGACGACGCGATATGCCGCGTCTCCGACAGAGAACAGAAGCGCCAAAACAAAATAAAATACACCTAATAGGCTTCTAAGAAGGCATTTAAACAATCAAATATGGTAGGCAAACAAGCTAAAAAAAATCACGAGGCTAGCACTGAAGGTCCCACCGTAATCTCCAAAAGGTGTAATCACGGGGATTGTGCGACCCCCAAAACACGCAAACATGTATTCAATATAAGGGCATGGAAAAGAGGATGTGATCTCCACCTAACTAGTTGCCTATTAATAAGAATTAAGCAGGCTAACTAAGCTAGGAAAGGGAAGCGAGAACGAGAGGACTTACTGAGATCCCGACGTGGAACCCCGTCGCGATGGGCTGAAATCGCGTCACCCTTGTAGGGCGCGTCTTGCCTGTCGTGTCGTCCTCGTCCGTCGCGTTCTCTGCAGTGCAGGAGAAGTGTGGAAGGACCTTCTTCCTGCCCTCTGGCCGGCCAGAGGACAAGAGCTCCTCGTGAAACTTCGCTTGTGTGCCTGCCAAAACAACGAAAACAAAGAAAGAAACCCTGTTAGAACAAGTTAAGCATAGTATCCATTCAAAGTTGAACGAGAAAGAGGGAGCATGGGGGGAATGAAACTGGGGGTGGTTTTTAAACCCCTAGGGTGATGGGAAAATGTGGGAAAGGAAGGAAATGCAACCTATCTAAAAGGGGAATAATATGCATGAAGAAATGAAATGAGAGGAAAGGGAAGAAACAGCCCCCATGTGGGGCGACTCCTTGGCGTAAAATGGCGTCCTTGGGTGCTTCAGAAGCTACGAACAAAGGTAGAGTCGCCCTCCTCACGCACCACACTCCATAGATAGGCAAATGAGCATGACTTGAGGTGGAGAGTGTGAGGGAAAGAGAGGAAAAGGGAGAGCTACGAGGTTAAGTCCAGACCACCAAAAATTTTGGCAGTCCTTCGGGGTAAAAATGGGGCTCTCCCCACTTTGAAGGGGGTGGCCTTGCTTATATAGACCAAGAAAGAGAAAATCCCATTTTTCATGATAATTACCTAAGTAAAAGGATAAATGCCATTAAAATTCATGGGTAAGAGTCCAAAGGGAGCTTCAAGTAGTCCCCCAACCTCTAGATGCACTCCGGTGGGTTGGGAGGTTGCAAGGGATAAATGCAAAGGCCATAAGAGGATAAATAGGAGGTGGTTGAGGAGGCCAGCGCATGCGGCTGTTGTCGCGACAGATCGTAGGGGCGCGACAAGAGCTAACGCGACAGCCAGGCGGGGCGTGACAGCACGGCCACATGCATGGATATGCATGGGCTATCGCAACGGCCAAAGGGGACGCAACAAGGGTAACGCGGCGCCCCGACCCGTCGCGTTAATGAAAATAATTATTCTTGAATTTTGGGCCAATCAAATGGGAGAATAATGGTCATTAAGGCTCAATGACTCTTTTAAAAGATAATGGATGGGATTTTAAGAAAATTAGGCTCTTAATGGGCTCAACACAAGGCTAATGGTGGGTTCAAGGTGAGTGACCAACTTGGGGCACACTTAGATAACAAGAAATGTAGTTCAACTTGTAGGCCAAAATCGGGTGTCTACAATGGGATCTGAGGTGAGTCAACAAGGAGTAAGCCTTAATGGGTCATAAACCACACGGGGATGGGCCAAATCTCACGTCTACAAATGCCCCTTCGAGACATCCTGTAGCAACTCAGAAAATTTAATACTTAAAAAATTCGAAATAATAATTTCCTTAAATCGAAATAATAGAAACATACGTACCATTATTGTATGTGCAAGAATACATCGGAAAATTTCTTAAAAATTATAAATCAACCCCAGACATTATTCCTAAGTGTTCAACGAAGAAACTCGTGCAACGAAAAATCCGATTGGCCAAGCGTACGTCACAACGTGACTAATTATCCAAATATGGAAACTAAGTCAGAAAACTATTAACCCGGAAATATAACGGGCCCATAAATCAAATGAACATGTCAAAGAGACCTCCAACATCAGGTATTAATGACCCATTACCAGAATTGGACCAATGGACCTCCCATAGCCCATGAATAAATTCGAGTAAGAAAATGTAATTAAATTAAATAGAAATCAAAGAAAATATAATTAAATAAAACCCATTAAATGAAAATAAGCAATGGGCTTTATTAAATGGACCCATTAGAATTTATTGGGCCAAAATAAGGATTTGTAAAAAGAAGAATAATAGGAAAATACCCTAAATTCGTAACTAAATTATTACCTAAATAGAAAAGGGGTATTTAATGCATTAAATAGGAAGTTTGAGTTAGAATTGGATTCCTAAACCTACACTAATAGGTTGGCCACGAATTTAACTCACATCCTAACCCAAATAGGAAGTGGAAGGCTTGGAAGGAGGTTAAGAAATAGGGAAATTCAGAATTAATAGGAGTTATAGTCCAAATAGGAAATAGAAAGAGGAGAAGCTTAAATACCCTCCTAAAACCCTCATGGCCGGCCCTAGCTCGTGCCAAGGGATTCTTGGACTAGGAGGAGAGGCCAAAGAGGAGGATATTTTGTGGGAAGAAGAACCTTTCAAGCTCTCAACCCCGTTCTTCAAGTTCTAGCCCTAGAAGAGGAAATCGAGTCAAGGTAGGCATTCTCACGAGTAAAACTAAAGAGATTTTGACTGTAGATTGTTCCATGTGATAGGAACAAACCTCTCAAGTTTCGTGATTTATCATCGAGCCAATATTTTCTCCTTGATTTTTCATGTTTTGCAATTAGTATGTCCCCGAACCCCCTTGACAAGTCTTGTTCTCCATGTACACTTGACTTCATGCTATGAAAATTCTACTGAAGATACTGACGGCTATTAGTGATCTTTTGCCCCTAAAAGCCCTAATTTCTAACCACCCTACTTCGTGAATTAATTCTTTTACTCCAACTATGCACTGTTCCATGATCTCTATGAAGTAACTTGATTAAACCATGCCGAAACCCTGTCTATTTTCTAATTCCGATTTTTATAAACTACTCTTACATGTCTAGATCTATATAGAACTGGTTTCGAGATTTTTCATGCACTGTACAATTTGTTCTTAATTTTTAAAGCACCATGTGTCAAACTATAGCAACTTGGCCCGTAATCCAAGGCTCAGTCCTTTTCCTGCTCGAACTCAGGCTCAGAACCTGAGGACGCGACGGCCCGATAGGTCGCGTTCTCAGGGCCGTCGTGACATAGGTACCTATCGCGATTTTATCGCGACAGGGTTCGATCGCGACAGGGAACCCTATCGCGTTCTGGCCGCCTGACCGAACGACCCATCGCGATCTTCATAAGACTCTGTCGCGACCTGCCCACCTGTTCAGACATGCCCGTCGTGATCCTTACAAGCCCCCGTCACGTTCACACCTGATCCCGTCGCGACCGTTACAAGGGTGCGTCGCGATCTCAGTTTTTTTGCATAAAAACCCACCTTTTGCAAGATCTATTGTTATATAGTTTCCCCATGTCTTATTAACTGTCATGTACACAGAAAAATGAAGTTGTAATTATTGAATATATTTTAATTAACTCAAGTTAATCACATGATCTATCTTGCCCATGATTTTCTCTTATACTTGCACTCACTTTGAACCATCCTATATGGCTTAACTTGGCATGAAAATTGTCACATGTACATCTAGCAAATTTATTTCCATTATATATATTAATTGCCCTATTTTAAATGAACTTGTCTATGTTTACTCATGATGTTTTGGGAATACCGTTATCGACACTCCACTATTCTAGAATTCCTCTAGAACGTCGAGCACGTGTTTCTATATACACACTCTCTTGACTTGGACGAACTCTCCGTCAGATACTCCTTCTGCCGGACTAGTGAGTCTTTGTTCAAGGCCTTCGTAAGTCTCCTCTGTCCATGGATTCCCACATGGTCGACGAGCTGGTTGTACCCTAACACCTATGATACACTCTAGGGATCAGTAAGATCCGTACGGCCTTAGTTGTTCTCTCTCTTATCTTGAATCACCCCAGACCTCTGGACCTGTGCATAACGAGGCCAGTGGAAGGGTTGTGTATTCCACCTGACTGTCAACGCCGTACGCATGTGTTGAGCAACTGTTACTATCGCTCGTTACTCGACGTGTCATGTGCAATGACCATAAGATCTCATCTATACTCTACTCGCTCATCTATTCACGTTCACTCTACTATCTCGTTTTTCTCGTCTATTCATATAGTACTCTCTTGTTACCTTTTGAGTTGTGTGGCTCCTACTGTTTGAACTGTTCATGACTGTCTAGTGCTAAAATGGGTCTTGTGACTCTACTGACTTGAATGCATACTGTTCAGGGCACGGAGAGTGTCCGAGGGGCTCCCATCTAGTCCTGGGGACAGAGAGCCACTCGAAAATACCTGCAGGGGCTATAGACGGTGTTCTACATTGCACCGGCTCTGACTGACTGTTCTGAATTAGCTAGACATCTGATTGTTATACTGTTACTATTAGTCTGGTGATTCAGACACACTGTGCGATTACTATGCTATCGCTGACTGTTACTAAACTGTTACTATCCTGTTATTGAGCGACTACTGTCGTACTCTCTACTTGCTCTACTTGATACTTGCTCTCTTGAGTTATTGCGTGCTATCGCGACTTGATTGCATTCAAAGTGCTATACTCTCTTGTTGTCTATTGACGACAAAAGTGCTATATTCTCTCTTGTCTATCTACGGATAACCAAAGTGCCATTACTATTTTGATTTTTAGTGATGAAAGTTAATCAAAAATGCTATACTATTTTGATTGATGAGAATCAATCAACATGCAATTTACTCTTTACATGACTATCTACTATCTCTCTTCTTGCTATACTTGTCGCTTGCTATCTCTTGACAATGACATTACTTGCTATTGCGTGACTTGACTTTAATCATCGTGCTATACTTGATCCGTCTACTATTTGAATCATGTTACTTGTACTATTACTTTCTCGACTTTACATGACTCTCTCTATCATTAGTTACTCTGCCATTTAAAGCATTAATCATTTAAAGCCTGCTTGACTATTGAGATTTAAGTCCTACTAGGCGTTATCGCTCACCCTTCGTTATTTGTTATTGTGTCTCAGGTAAGTCGAACAATGACGTTACACACACCAATGGGACAGGACCAGAGTCATGAGTGACCCGGAGTCAGTTGATGAAGTCACCGTAGCACAATGGAGTCTAGTAGTTATTGCTTTAGATTTCTTTTTTATGTAATGATGTCATTGAGCCCTCTGTATTGGCTCTGAATTAGTGGTTGTAATAGTCTTAGTGGAATTTCAATGAAATGAAGAGTTTTAGTCCAATTATTGTTCATTAGATACTCTGATTTACTCAACAGAATGTACATTTTTCTCTACTATGTACTTGGTTCACGTTTTCCTCTGATTTATTCCGCTGCTAAATTGGAGGGGCGTGACACATCCGACCTTGCAAGGGAGTGGAGAGGACTGAAAGGTTGGTGTCTCCATAAACAAAGAACGTGGAGATTTGATAAAAGGATCATCCCTGAGGATAGGAATTCTAGCGAGCCACACGAATGAGTTAGGCTAGAAGCAAGTAATGAATCATCTAAGAGACAAGTGTGTGGAAAGGGGGGGTGATCTACCCATGTAATTACAACTGCAACCCAGTGGTAGGGTTCCCGGCATTGCCAAGTAGGACTTTGACTGGTTTTTGGTGTTGACCGAGTCAAAGGAGTCGTAACATGACAGTTGAATCAAGAAGATCTCACAACCGAAGTCCGTCGGGACCCGCTGACATAATCAGGACGTTTGTCTAATCAGGGAGTTGTAAAGATAAGAGGGATCGATTGTACTCTCAAAGGATCATCAAAGATTCTAACTTGAATCATTGTTTGGAAGGCTGGAAGTCCAGAATTAAGCTCATGACTGACGAACGGTTCACATGAACTCAATAAGACTGGTTGACTAAAATGATAACTTTGTGATGTGACCAGTGGGACTGTTTGGGGTTGTTTGGAGAATGGGCAACAACGGTCCGATATCAGTTTTGATATTTAGGAAGGCAGTGCTGATTTGTTTAGCCACTTGAGCTGAGTGCCACAGTGATTGAGGAAAATCTCCATTTTTTAAAAAATTAGCAAGAGAATGTTAGCAGTGAAATCTTAGATGCATGTTGGTGTGGATTTCCTATCTAAAATGCAAGTTAAAACCAGAGGAAATTTCTATGGCCAAACAAATAATAGGGAGATTGCAAACTCGTCACAATTTTTAGTAAAGGGGAACTCTGGGTTCACGGTCGCCAAGTTATTTGCCTCTAGTGACTAAACCTATGTTAGACATATTTGTACAACACTCAAAGTCACATGAGCATTCCCAGATTTGAAGCATCGTCTGTGCTTGAATGTCCTGCAAAAGAACTCAAAACACAAGATGAGAAATAATGGACATATAAATGAGAAAGCTTTGAAAATTCGCCACAGTTGACGTCAACCTTGATTGTCATCATTGCACAGTTGACGTTAACATAGTTTGTCGTCTACAAAAGTAAACGTCCACATATATTGCCGTCAATAGTGAACCGACGTCAAACGATGTTGACGTTAACCTGCCAACAGATAAAACCAAACAAATTGCAATTGGGAGGCCATTAGGACATTTCCTTCTTCAACGTCCGTCCTTCCTTCCTCAACTCCGACCCAGAGACCTTCTGAATGATCTGCACCAAGTCTCCATGGACTCTACATCCACCGGAAACTCCACAAGCATGAACCCGGGTGTTTTGAGCAAGGTTTCGGGGCTTCTGAGCACCCGACTGGCCAATGGAGAGGTATGTAACATTTGTTCTTGCTTCCTTTCTTGCTGAAAACTCCCCAACCTCCTTCTTGTTGTGCTTCCTGGATGTGCAGGATGTGCCCGCCTTCCCAAGTCAGGGCCAGGTACGAGCCTTCTCCTGGCTGACCAACCTGGTAAACGCATTAACAATCAACATGAGGAGCTACATTGGGGCATGGAACCTGAGCTTTATGGTCGTTCTGGCCAAGAACATGAAGGACATGTGGTGGGGATTTGATGCTCTGGGAGCACTTGTGGAGCAATGGCACCCACACACACACATTTGTGTTCCAGGGATTCGAGGCAATCGTGCTGTTGGAAGAGGTGGAACTGTTCCTGGGCTGGAAACACTGCCTGGAGTATGACACTGTGACCCCTCTTCTACCGTGGGAAGAGATTCTGGCAGATATTGTGCAGGACAAGAAGGAGGTGCTGAGAATGACGAACAAGAATGGGATCTTCTTGGACCGATTGGCCTGGTGGTTGATCCAGCATGTGAAGAAGATAGGCGGTGAGAGGGCGACCCATGGACTGACACTCTCCCTCGCCGGTGTGTTCTTGTTCCCTACCAGTGGTGATTTCCTTCTGTATGAGCATGTGGAAATCCTATCTCTGTTGTGGCATGGACAGTCACTCACCCCTACAGTGCTGGCACACCTCTACAACTCCCTCACTACAATGCGCCTAGGCGGATGCATATGTGGGAGCTTGTTTCTACTTCAGGTATGGATGGAAGCTCATCTAAAGTTTGATTATGCTGAGAAACAACCTACCCCCTCTAGAATCTTCCTTCGGAGTTTGGTGTATTGTAGCAGGGCGTGGTATGAGCCAGAAGATGAGATCAAGTGTGTGACAGCACACCTGAAGAGCAGAGATGCCTAGCGCGATTACCTAGGATACTTCCCAGCGGAGGACTTCATAGAGAGACCACTATTCAGGAGGACCATTGAGTTTAGAGTTCACACCAGAGAGGACAGAGACCTGTGGCTGACTGGTCTTGATTAGAAGGTGGTGTACCAGCCACATCGATGCCAACATCAGCTAGGAATACCACGGGGAATTCCAGCTTCATCTCACTACACTACCATGATCATTCCGAGCATGAATGAGAAGCCGATAAAGAAGGCCAAGAAGACATGGGAGAGGTACACTGCTAGCCAGAAGGTGGGACAAGCAGTGCAAGAGAATTGGAAGGATGTTCTGGCCTATGAAGAGTACATTGACACAATTCGTCTCATCTCATGTGATTTCTTTATGGCTCATAGAGCAAGATGATGTACTTTCATTTCAATAAGTGTAACACACAAGCTTTGATGAATAAACAATGATTAGCATTAAGCCCAATGTGTTGTATGCCTTGAATTGTGTTATTTCTGTGTTCTGTGAGAGTTTCTGTGAGGGACAGGTTGACGTCCACATCGATGGACGTCAAGATCAGGTAAATGTCCACTACATTGTCATTAATAATAAGGCAGAAGGTAGGCATCCAGATCGATGGCCGCTAACCTATAGGTAGACGTCCACAAACAGGTCATTAACCGTGGTACGGTGGTCTGATAGGGTGCCTCGATGTAAGAACTAAATGACCATACCCTTGCCGTCAACCCAAAATCAACGGGCACTTTGTTGACGTCAATTTCAAAACACAGCTTTTTGCTCCCGAGGCCATCTCTGGCGCCTCTTCACTTCATTCCCAAACCGCCAGAGCTCTCTTCGCCTTCCTCTCCTCTCTTGCTCACTCTCCTTCTAAATCTTCACCTAACTCTTTGATTTCTTCTTCTTCCCCTTTCTCTTTCACTTGGACTGTGCATCGTTCACCTGATGGCGATGGAAAAGAAACAATCCCTCCGAGACCACCCTCGGTGGATGGAGGAAGAGGAGGAGACGACGGGGGGATCATCGAAGGAGGCAAGCTTGGTGGAGGAGGAGGACCTTGCATCGGAGGGGGAAAACCCGGCTGGAGGCGATGGAGAGAGGGAGGAAGAGACAAAGGTCAAGGCACCCCAGAAGGCTCCACGCCAGCCAAAGGTAAGAAGAGGACCTCTCAAACCCTTCCCTGTGTAAGAATGGGTGTATGTACAAAAGTGGAAAAGAAGGGGAAATAGGGGAGGTGTCGTCGAGTTGATCAGGAACTTGACGTCGAGTTCCTATAAACGTCTAGGTCGATGTCGTCAAGGTGAGCTTAACGGAAAGACTTGGACATCTACTGATGAACTTAATGGCAACACCCCTGTCGTCAACCTTGATAAACGACCACTCTATTGACGTCTAATTTATGTAAACAACAACATTGTTTCCGTCAACTTGTTATAAACGGCAATCGATCCTGACATTAATTTTCTATGTTTTGTGCAGGGAAAGGGCAGAATGAGGAGCCGAGTGACGTGGGACCTGTGCTGGGCATGGTACAGGGCACTTTTGGAGACCCAGTAGACACGTGTAGCGCAGATGGGGTTTGGGCACCTCCTGGCAGTGCGGCCCTTTCACGTGGATGTCCCTTACCTTGAGGCACTAAAGGAGAGGTGGGACGAGGATTGTAAGGCATTCATCATGCCTTGGGGACATATGATACCCACATTGGAGGATGTGACGTATCTCACAGGACTGTCGGTTCATGGAGAACCAGTAGTAGGACAGGAGAGGAGGGACTACCACGACGATGTGGTAGAGTTGTTAGGGCCAGAGTTTGTGGTTGGGTGGAGGAGGCCAATCCAGAGCATCCTATTAGGAGCTCTGTCAGAGGTAGTGGGGTTGAGAGGTGGTAGGAGGGAGCTCTGGAGACACTGGAGGAGTTCGGCGCTGGGGTGCAGGCGTCGATCTATCTGGAGGGATAGAGCGAGGAGGTGTCGGTACGGATTTTTGTAATGTACCTCTTCAGATGGTTCCTCTTCTCGATGCACCCATCCCAGATGAACTGCAAGTTCCTGCTGCTACTGAGGGACCTGGAGTAGGTAGGTCGGTATGCTTAGGGCGCCGCGGTGCTAGGACACCTCTTCTCTCTTCTTCCTAGTAGCTCGCGGCGGTCTCAGAGCACCGAGGGCTTCACCTCCTTTCTTCAGGTATGCAACTTTCCTTGATGCTCATTGTAAGGCCCTTGAATTTTGCCCTTTTATTTAGATGTTTGGTCATGTGATGTCTAGATGCTTTATGTATATAGCTATGTGTATATATGTATAAGTATCTATATATATATATATATATATATATATATATATATATATATATATATATATATATATTCCGTGTATTGTATTTTAATAATGTTGTTCATATGTATATGCTTGTTTATTATGTACATTGTTTTATTTACATTGTACATATGGTATGTAAGTTATATGTTAGAATTTGCATGTTTGTATATAGTGTATATATATGTTTATGGTCATTGTGTGTTCTGTCCGAAAGGCTGGTTAACGTCAACATGCATGGACGTGTATGGGGATGTCAACGTCCAGATCGATGGATGTTTATTCCCAGCAGACGGCCAGAAATGTGGACGTCTACCTCCCAAAATTGTTGTGACTTCAGATCTGGAAATGGTCGTGTTTCCTTCAGCCCTTGTTCTGGAAACCGTCTCCCAATGGTAGGATACCCTATCTATTGCGTACCCCGACCTCTATGGCTTATAAAAACACCCTTGTTCAGCCGGATTAGGTTCCTTTGGCTCTTTGGAGAAACCCTAGAAAACTGTGTGCAAAACTTGAACTTTTAGAAGCTTAATCTGACGATTGTGGGCATCTTCCGGTGATCTACCTCGACTGGAAGGAGCTCTGATCATTGAGGAAGACTTCCCTGACTCCGGTGTACAAGCTACATCGACCTAAAGACCGGATCTGGGAGGTTTTGGTGCCTCTTCTTGGCTTGGCCAAGGAGAGCTTCTCCGGCAAATAATCCAAACTAGCAATTTCTTTGAGGCAAGTAACCTTTGTCCATTATTCCTACACATGTCTTCTAGGTCCCAAGTAATTTTATAGAATTTTCCTTGTGTCCTGGAACCCCCATTCACCATGGTTTGTGCGTGTAGTCTGCACTTCTGCAGACAGGAACTTAACGGCCAGCTTGTTGCCATTAAGATCCCTGGTCGACGGCAACATCCTGTGCCGTTAACCCAGGTTGGCGGCAGCATTTGTGCCGCCAAGTTCTTTCAGACTTCAGAGGTGTGATTGTGACATATAAATTGTGAATTTCGGATCTGTGATTGTTCGTGCATATGTATAATACATGAGAAAATACATGAGAAAATGATTAGAATTCATGCTAGGTATGCTATTTACTTTATGTATAATTCCGTGCTTAAATTTTGTATAGTTGCAAAATGATGTAAATGAGATTTAAATCTTGAAGCATGTTGAATAAAGAATGTAGAAAGCATGTTATAGGTTGTATACTTAGTTGTTTAAGTAATATAAAGCATGTACCATATTTATCCTTAAATGCTTATAACTCTAGCATGTGTAGGTGATATGTGTATGGTTGTGTTCATGGATTGCTTGCTGGGTCTATTTAGACTCATCCTTGCTTCGATGTACAGGTGTGACAGGTGTCTCCACTTCCGAGGAGGAGACAGTTAGGAGCAACTCCGAGCGCGAGGAGTAGCTTCGCTAGTGGACTTTACCACTTTGTCTCTTTACTTTCATAGTATGTAATCTGGAACTGTGTAATTGAGGATGGACAATGTATTTGTATTTAGAATTGTAATAATGTGGACACTTGTATTATTTTTATTGCTATCTAGACTGTGAATATAATGATGATGATGGAATGATCACGAACTTATTTATTTATTCCGTTGTAATCTTGTAATATTTGTGTACATCTCAATCTAATGTTTAGTGTTGGGTCAATGTCCCACTGTGACGGCGTTCGTTATACTGACGTGGATTGGTATAATCGTACCGGTATAAGGAGGGTCGTTATAGATATTAGTGTCAGAGAGTAGGTTGAGATTGTACATGAATATACCATCATCTTCATATATGCTAAGTCTTTATAGAAATTGTCCACATGTGTAGAAAATGATTTATAAGGAATGAAAGATAGTTAGAACATGGTTAGGACTAAATAACTTAGTTTCTAATTGTGATTGATTTGTTTTTCAGGCTATGGCTTCTCGTGGTAGGCGTAGTGCCCATGCTCATGATGATGAGCAGAGGCGTGAGGACAGGGATGAGCAGAAGGCCCCAGCACCTCAGGGTCCTACTGTACTTCGTCCATCACCGCCTGTGGATTATGGAGTGTTCATGCAAGGTCTGGTGCAGGCTATGCAGACACAGGCTCATACCCAGGCTGCACTCCAGGCTCAGCTGGAGGCTCAGGTTAGAATAGTAGATAGAGTAGTTTGTTTTATTAAATATATGATTGCTATGTTGTTATATATGTTGCTTATATGGTTTGTTGTGGCAGGCTCAGGCTCCAGCTCCAGTTCCCCAGGAGCATGGCCATGGTGGTCCTTCCATCATGGAGCGATTCAAGAGGATGGCTCCACCCTCTTTTAAGGGGGAGAGTCAGCCATTGCTGGCGGAGAGCTGGATGAGGGAGATCGAGAAGATCTTCCGAGCTATTAGGTGTGCTGAGGAGGACAAGGTTAGCTTGGCCACCTATATGCTACAGGTATGTGTTAGTTATTTATGCATGTATTTGTATTAAGTTTAGATTTGGTTTAGATTGGTCCTTATGGGTGATTTGTTGCAGGAGAGAGCCGATGTGTGGTGGGCTTCTTTACTGTGCACCCGGTTTGAGGACGGTGTTGTTGATTTGGTGTGGGATGAGTTCGTAAGGGTCTTTCGAGCCAAGTTCATCTCGGAGCATATTCAAGACAAGATGGAGCAGGAGTTTCTTACTCTTACTCAGGGCTCCATGATGGTGCTTGAGTATGAGGCTAGGTTTGCGGAATTGTCTAAATATGCACCTCACAAAGTGCCTGATGAGTGCACGAAGGCAAAGAAGTTTGTGATGGGCCTTAAGCCATCACTGAGGTCGAGGCTCGTGGCATTTGATCATCGCACCCTGGACGAGGCTCTTAGCGCTGCATGCAGGCAGGAGAGCGAGATGGAGCAATACTTAGAGGAAAAGAAGGCAGCGCAGAAGAGGTCTGCGCCTCCATTTCAGCGGCAGGATAGGAAGAAGGCGACGTACCAGTCACCGTAGCGTCCCGTGGTAGCGAGCAGTCAGCAGACAGTTACTCCGAGGTCCCCCGGCATTAGAACCAGTGGCAAGAAGGAGTGTCCTCACTGCGGAAGGACACATGGTGGTACAGAGTGCTGGAAGCTAGCAGGGAAGTGTCTCAAGTGCGGGAGCAGCAGCACTGGATCCGGGACTATCCCAGACTTCAACAGGGAGTCCAGCGTGGAGCACCAGTCCCAGTAGCAGAAGTAGCACCAGCTACAGGAAGACCAGGAAGGCCTCGAGCCCAAGCTCGAGTGTTTGCCTTAGCGTGTGAGGATGCCGAGCAGGTGGAGCACGTCACGGAAGGTATGGTTCTTTTCATGGGTGTGCACGCTCAAGTTTTGTTTGATACGGGTGCCACTCACTCGTTCATTTCCAAGCGGTTTACTAGGTAGTTAGTTGTAGAGTCAAGATTAGAGGCTGAGGAGTTAGATGTCCCTTTGTCTGTGCACACACCTACAGGAACAGTATCGACTAGGAAGTGTATTCTGTCGTTACCTATGTGCATTGAGGACCGAGTCCTAGATGGGTGCTTCTTTTTGCTAAAGATGAAGGACCATGATGCAATTATTAGTCTGGATTGGCTAGAGGAGCATTATGCTTTAGTAGATTGTCATGGGAAGAAGATCATTTTTTATATTCCTGGTGAGGATGAGTTTTCACATCCATTGCCAAGGAACTTTGCGGGAAGGTTTGTCATCTTCGCCATGAAGGCGATGAAGATGGTGAACAAGGGTTGTGACGCTTTTCTTGCCAACGTGGTCTTAGTACCGAAGGCTGATCAGTCACCTACCCTTGAGGAGATAGATGTAGTGCAGGAGTTTCCAGACGTGTTTCCCGATGATTTGTCTGGATTGCCACTGGCTAGAGAGATAGAGTTTACCATAGAGTTGCTTCCAGGCACCTCTCCTATCTCAAAGGCTCCATATCGGATGGCACCTACGGAATTGGCTGAGTTGAGGAAGCAATTGAATGATTTGCTGGACAAGGGATTTATTCGCCCTAGTGTATCTCCTTGGGGCACACCTGTATTAGTTTTAAAGAAGAAGGATGGTTCACTTCGGTTGTGCATTGATTATAGGAAGCTCAACTAGGTGACTGTGAAGAACAGGTATCCCTTACCGCGGATTGATGATCTATTTGACCAGTTGCCGAATGCATCGGTCTTTTCCAAGATTGATTTGCAGTTCGGCTATCATCAGTTGAGGATTAGGAGTGAAGATGTGTCCAATACGGCCTTTAGGACTCGTTATGGACATTATGAGTTTTTAGTTCTTCCATTTGGTCTAACCAACGCCCCTGCAGCATTCATGGATCTCATGAACAGGGTGTTTATGCCTTATTTAGATAGTTTTGTAGTAGTGTTCATTGACGATGTGTTGGTCTACTCCCCGGATGAGACTACACACCGTGATCATTTGAGGGTAGTGTTAGAAGTTCTCCGAGAGCACAAGCTGTATGCAAAATTCAGCAAGTGCGATTTTTGGATGCACGAGGTTCATTTCCTTGAGCATGTTATCTTCGGTGCTGGTGTAGCGGTTGACCCAACGAAGGTCCAGGCTGTGTTAGATTGGGAGATCCTTAGAACCCCATCGGAGATTCGGAGTTTCCTTGGTTTAGCGGGTTATTATCAGCAATTTATTGAGGGATTTGCATATATCTCCGCACCCTTGAGTAAGCTAACCAGGAAGGGTGTGAAGTTTGTATGGTCCGAGGAATGTGAGAGTAGCTTTCAATTATTGAAGGCTAAGCTTACTTTTGCACCGATGTTGATTTTGCCGAGTGGTGTAGAGGGTTTTGCCATCTATTTGGATGCATCTCGGATTGGTTTAAGATGTGTGTTGATGCAGTATGGAAGGGTAGTGGCGTATGCTTCTTGCCAATTGAAGGAGCATGAGCATAACTATCCGACTCATGATTTGGAGCTTGCGGCAGTGGTTCATGCACTGAAGATCTGGAGGCACTATCTTTATGGTGTCAGATTTGAGGTGTTCACTGACCATAAGAGCTTGAGGTATCTCTTCTCTCAAAAGGAATTAAACCTACGGCAGAGGAGATGGATTGAGTTCCTCAAGGACTACGACTTCGATCTTCAATATCATCCAGGGAAGGCGAATGTTGTAGCGGATGCCCTTAGTAGGAAGAGGTCATTACTCCAGCAGGATTGGAAGATGTTGGAGGATGTTGCTTGTGCGATGACTGAGTTAGAGCCATTGTTATGTCAGGCTTTTGTAGCTCAGTTGTCCATTCGGTCTACTGTACTTGATGAGGTGATGGAGCAGCAGAAGGCTGACCCTAGACTCCAGGAGTTGGTGGGCAAGGCTGGCATTGCTCGTGATGAGGACGGTGTGATTAGATTTCATCATCGTGTTTGTGTTCCCGATATTGTGGATGTCCGTGAGCATGTTCTTGCAGAAGCCCATAGGTCGAGATTCTCTATTCATCCAGGTAACACTAAGATGTACCAGGATTTGAGGAGATCATTTTGGTGGTCTGGCATGAAGAAGGATGTAGCAGATTTTGTATCCAGGTGTTTAGTGTGCCAGCAAGTGAAGGCCGAGCGTCAGCGACCATCTGGTCTAATACAGAAGATGGAGATCTCTGTATGGCGTAACAGGTTTGCCCATATCAGTGAAGCACAATGACTCAATTTGGGTGATTGTAGACAGATTCTCTAAGACTGCGCATTTCTTGTCTATGAAGAAGAAGCAGTCAGTTGAGAGTTTGGCTAGGTTGTATGTTAGTAGCATTGTTAGGTTGCATGGTGTGACAAAGTCGATCATTTCGGATCGAGATCTGAGATTTACTTTGAGGCTGTGGAAGGGTCTTTAGGATGCTTTAGGTTCTGAACTGAAGCTTAGTTTGGCGTTCCATCCCCAGACAATGGATAGTATGAGAGGACTATCCAGACACTCGATTATATGTTGAGAGCGTGTGCTGGATTGGAAGGGTGATTGGGTGCGTCATTTACCTCTTGTGGAGTTCGCATATAACAACAGTTTCCATGCGAGTATTGGTATGGCTCCATTTGAGGCATTATATGGGCGGCCTTGTAGATCTCCTTTATGTTGGGAGGAGATGGGTGATAGGTAGTTGATTGGTCCAGAGTTAGTGCAGGAGAGTTCAGATAAGATCCAGCTTATCAGGAAGAGGCTTGTTGCGGCGCAGGATAGGCAGAAGAGTTACGCTGACAATAGGAGAAAGGATTTGGAGTTCGAGGTTGGCGAGCATGTATTTCTGAAGGTTTTACCTACTCGAGGTGTTGTCAGATTTGGTAGGCATAGCAAGTTAAGTCCTAGATTCATTGGCCCTTTTGAGATTCTTAGACGGATGGGAAGCGTGGCATATGAGCTAGCTTTACCCCCAGCGCTAGCGAGTGTGCATCCCATTTTCCACGTATCTATGCTCAGGAGATATGTGTGTGATCCATCTCATGTGATTAGTTATAAGCCAGTGGAGATCCAGCCAGATCTGTCATATGTTGAGCAACCAGTAGCTATTCTTGATCGAAAGGTTCAGCATCTCTGGAACAAGAGCATTGCATCGGTGAAGGTGCTATGGCAGAACTTCTCACGAGAGGAGGCTACTTGGGAGCTTGAGGATGCTATGATGAAGAAGTATCCCCAATTGTTTTAGTAGTGTCGTTCTAACTTCGAGGACGAAGTTTTCTTTAAGGGGGAGAGGGTGTAAGGCCCTCGAATTTTGCCTTTTTATTTAGATGTTTGGTCATGTGATGTCTAGATGCTTTATGTATATAGCTATGTGTATATATGTATAAGTATATATATATATATATAGAAACTATATACATACATGCAAATTGTAACATATAACTTAAGTACCATAGTTTCTATATATATATATATATATATATATATATATATATATGTTTATGGTCATTCTATGTTCTGGTCGAAAGGCTGGTTAACGTCAACATGCATGGACGTGCATGGGGATGTCATCGTCCAGATCGATGGACGTTTATTCCTAGTAGATGGCCAGGAATGTGGATGTCTATCTCCCAGAATTGTTGCGACTTCAGATCTGGAAACGGCCACGTTTATTGAGTAAAGGATTTGTTTTCTCTCTCTAGATTCCTAGAGAGAGAATCTCTGTGTCTAGGGTTAGGGTTGTCTGTCACCACCACCCCTCCTGGGGGCTGGCGGCTGCCTTGGCCATCCCTCATGGCGGCTCCTTCTTTTAGTGATGATCCTGGTCTTCCTGAAGGCCGCAAGACATATGCACAGATGATCACTCTCTCCAAGCCTCAACCGGTGATACATATTGGGGTAAAGCCTGCAGGTTTTACTGATCAAGGAGAACTGGCTACCTACTTCTTCAGGGAGGAGCTGATGCTTTCCACCAAGCCTCTTCAGCACGCTATTATTGCAAGGTGTTCATATGGTCGTTGTTCGATACCTAATATTAAATCTTGCCTCACCCAACGTCTGGACCTTAAGAAAGATTTCATCATCAGTACATTGCACTAGCGTCACTTATTATTCAGGTTTGATGACCAAGAAGATTTTCTAAAAGTGATCATGAGGAGAAGTCTCTTCATTAAAGGCCTCCTCTTTCATTTTTTCAAATGGGAGCCATGCTTTGACTTCGATGCTGACCCCACTTTGATCTCGGTTTGGGTTGGATTCCCCTTGTGTAGCAACCTGGATTTTTCGGAAAATAAAAAATTTAATAAAATAAAAATAAAAGCAATTAGAAAATCAAATAAAAGAAGAATTAAATAAAACCCATAAATGAAAAGAAGTAATGGACTTTGTTAAATGGACCCATTAGAAATTAGTGGGCCAAAATGGAGATTTTTAAAAGAGAAATAATAAGAAAATACCCTAAATTCGTAACTAAATTATTACTTAAATAGAAAAGGGGTATTTAATGCATTAAATAGCTAATTTGAGTTGGATTTGGATTCCTAAACCTACCCTAATAGGTTGGCCACGAATTTGGGTCCCAACCTAACCCAAATTGGAATTGGTATGCTTAGAAAGAGGAGAGAAATAGGAAATCTCAGAATTAAATAGTAATTAGAGTCCTATTAGGAAATAGAAACCCAAGAGGCATAAATACTCTCTTTAAACCCCCATGGCCGGCCCTAGCTCATACCCAAGGCTTGTTGGACCAGTAGGAGAGGCCAAGGAGGAGGAGATTTCTTGGGAAGAAGCACTTCTCAAGCTCTCTCTCTCGTTCTTCAAGATCTAGCCCTAGAAGAGGAAATTGACCAAAGGTAGGCATTCTCACGAGCAAAACTAAATTAATTTCGTCTGTAGGTTGATCTAAATCTCAGGAATCAAAGCCCTCTTGTCTCATATTTTTCCATCGAGCAAATCTTTTGTTCTAAATTTTCAAAGTTATGTGAACTTCATGACCCCGAACCCTCTTCTTAAATCCATGTCTTCATGCATACTCGTCCTCATGCCATGAGATTTTTACTGAAAGAACTGATGCATGTTAGGCATCTTTTGCCCCTAAAAGCCCTAATTTTCATTCATCCTATCTTGTGAATTAATCTGTTGATCTCATCTGTGTACTGTCCCATGTTCTTCATGAATACATATGACCAAAGCATGTCGAAACCCTGTTTGTTTTCCAATTCCTATTTACTATAAGTACTCATGCATGTCTAGATCAATTCGCAACTAGTTTCATGATTTTTCATAATCTGTACAAATAGATATGATTTTCTAAATCACCCTATGTCAAAATAGGGTAAGTCAGGTCCACAATCCGAGGCCCTGTACTCTCCCTGTCAGACTCGGGCGTAGACCCTGTGAACGCGACGGCCCGATAGGCCGCATTCACAAGGCCATCACGACAGAGCTTCTATCACGATCTGATCACAACAGGGCCTGTCGTCGCGATCTGCAACCGATCTAACTAGGCCATCGCGACCCTCAAATGCCCCCGTCGCGATCTGCTTGCCTAGACCGATGAGTCCGTCGCGACCTGTACAAGAGCTTGTCGCATTCTGCTTGACCCCCGTCGCGACCCTCATTAGGGTATGTCGCGATCTAGGATTGTTGCATGAAACCCCCTATCTCTGTAAGTCTTGACTTTCTACAGTGTTTGTACCCTCTCTTAACAGTCATGTATGCAATAAAAATACTTGTTATAAACTGAACACTTTTGTGTGATTTTAAAAGACATACACATGACTTATTTCTATCTAAAATTTCATGACACATGCACGCACTTGAACCATCCAATTATGGCTTAACTTGGCATGTAATTAACTCATAATACATCTGGTAATTTATGCAACTAAATTGCCATAATTTAAATAGACTTGTCTACATTTTCTCGTGATGTTTTGGGAATACCGTTATCGACGCTCCACTGTTCTAGAATTCCTCTAGAACGTCGAGCACTTGTTTCTATATACACACTCTCTCTTGACTTGGACGAACTCTCTGTCGGATACTCCTTCTGCCGGACTAGTAAATCCTTGTTCAAGGCCTCCGTAAGTCTCCTCTGTCCATAGATTCCCACATGGTCGACAAGTCGGTTGTACCCTAACACCTATGATACCCTTTAGGGATCAACATGATCCAAACGGCTATTAGAAGTTCGCTCTTATCTTGAATCACGGCGGACCTCTGGACCTGTGCTTAACATGGCCAGTGGAAGGGTTGTGATTTCCACCTGACTGCCAACACCAAGTGCGCGTGTTGTGCAACTGTTACTATCGCCTGTTTACTCAACGTGTTACGTGCAATGTCCACTAGCTCTCATCTACACTCTACTCGCTCATCTATTCACGTTCGCTCTATTATCTCGTCTATTCATCTAGTACTCTCATCTATTTCTTGGTACTCTATATTGGCCATTGACTGATTGTCTAAAGATAAACAATATAACCAATGCCTGGCAATATATAAAGGGCCCGATCTGGTCCTGGGATGTGCGCCTGAAAGTGCTAGTGCCCATGGGAGTTAAATGATCAGAGTGTTTGGCATTACACTTGAGTGCTATCTATCTCGACTATCTAAATGACAATCAAAAGTGCTATGTTCTCTCGTTGTCTATTGACAAAAGTTCTATACTATACTCATTGTGCTATTGCTATACTTTGTGCTATTTGTGATATGGCCATCTTGCTATTTTGTGTTATACTCGACACTTGTGCTATATTTGAAAAGTTGTGATATTTTGTTCTCGTGCTATCCTGCTATATTTTACTTGACTCTCTCGCTCTATCATTAGTCACTCTGCCTTTAATGCATTAACTATTTAAAACCTGCTTGACTATTGAGATTTAAGTCCTACTGGGCATTATCGCTCACTCTGCGTTATTTGTCGTTGTGTTCTCAGGTGAGACCGAGGATGAACTATACACTCAAGAGGACGGGAATGACCAGGAGTGATGTCAAGAGTACCCTACTGTCCTAGAACTATGACAGAGTCTTAGTTTAGTCTTTTGCTTTATTTCAATGTAATTGGGCCCTATAGAATGGCTCTGATATTGTGGTTGTAACTAGACATTGGAAAGTTATTAATGAGAAGAATTTTCTTTAGTATTATTCATTGTGCAATAGTTTGATGTCTAGTACTTGCTCTGTACCCATTTACTTGCAACTGCCTCGCGTTCTGATGTTCCGCGTCTGGGCGTGACACCTTGCTTCCTGTTAATTTCTATTTTGATGACTATCTCAAATCCATTGCTGGGAACCTTGGGCATGTTCTGCGAATCCATGAATCTACTAGAGCTCTTACTCAAACTCAAGAAGCCCTTGTTTGTGTGGAGATGGATATCAAGAATCCTAGACCTGAAAGGATCTGGATTGGCTGTGATAAGGAAGGTTTTTGGCAATCTGTGAACTACCATCGCATCCCTCCATTATGTTCTTTCTGCCATAAGATAGGGCACACAGAAGACGATTGCTATAAGAAGAATAAGAAGCGTATCCCTGTGCCGCCATCAGAAGGTCTCTTACCTAAGGCATCATATCCCCCGCCCACCACGTAGCTATGGCGTAAGAAACATCAAGAACCCCCTGCGATGCTCATGACCACGCCAAATAGGTTTCATGACTTGGCTGAAGTGCAAGATGAGGAACAGATTACTGCATGTGTAGCTGTGAATCCTATTGATCCGGTTTCTCCTACCAAGCAGCTTTGGATGAAGGAAAGTATAGGTCCTTCTTTGATTCTCACGGCTATGACAAACAGGTTTGACATCCTGGCCGATATGGAAGATGAGGATCTGGTCCCTTCTCGTGTAGCTGTGCCTTCTGTTGAGCCGGTTAGTGCTGAAGCCCAGGCACAGGCTCATGTTGTCGACGTGCATGCTCCTGTGCATGCACTTTATGGCATTAAAAGTGGCAAACAACGTCACGATGCATGTATCAGCGATGGAATCTTACCACCGCTAATACCGGTCCAACCTTGCAATACTGGTGAGTTACCCATCCCCAACCAATTGGAGAATCCACTAAATTCTCATGAGCAGGCTTCCTCCTCAGATGGGAGGTGTCTTCCTCCTAATGTCGCTATGACATAGGCAGTAAATATGGAATATAATAGTAGTCCCATTCAGGTTAGTTAAGAAAAAGCTCTAAGCAGTTTGGTGGCAAAGCAGGCTAGTATCGATAACTTTTTGATGCCATCAGTATCCTTTTCTAAAGAAGGTAAACTTCAACAAGTGGGGGGTCTTCAACAAATGGGGGGTGTTCGCACAAGATCAAAGGCGAAGGCCGTTGGTAACTCATCTGGCTATTGTTCCTCATGAACTGTTCATCAATTATTTGGAATATTCGGGGTGTTGCTAATCCTGCGTCCAGGAGACACCTTCATCTGCTCTGTCGTAGGTACCGTCCGATGGTTGTTGCTATCTCGGAGCCCATGATCCCTTTCACTCGCACTGCTGATCATTGTGAATCTATCAAGATGTATGATGTTGCTGGTAATGATGGTGATGATTCCAAGATATGGGTGTTCTGGCAGGAGGAAGCAAATCTCTGTATTTCCAACAGTTCTAATGAGCATATCACCTTGGCCTGTAAATGAGGGGATATTACCTACTACTTCATCACGATTGTTTGTGCTTCTTGCAATTATAGAAATTGTCGTATCCTTTTTTGAGGATCTCCTATCATTCGCTTCTCAGGTTTCTGTCCCGTGGCTTGTGGGAGGGGACTTCAACTGCATCTCTGAACCATCTGAGAAAAGTGGTGGCAATTTCTCCAACATAAACTCCATGATTGATTTTAATGCTTTTATTTCTGCGTCTACTTTGGTTGATGCTGGTTATGTTGGCTCTCCATTTACTTGGTCTAATAATCGCTTGGGTTCGGCTTCTTTGAAGTCTCGGTTGGACCGGGTTTTGCTTTCAACTGACTGGGCTAACTCCCTACCAGATCTATCTGTTGCTCACCTCTCTAGGGGCCCTTCGGACCATGCTCCTCTTCTTTTATCTGTGAAGAATGTTATCAAACCTCCTCCTCACTTTGTTTTCCAATCTATATGGATGACTCATCCCTCCTTCATGGATGTGGTTCGACAGGCCTGGACCACAACTGAGTGTTTGCATACCAACCCTTTGGTGAAGTTGCAAGTTAAGTTGAAGACCCTCAAGGCCTCTCTTAAGGCATGGAATGTTGCTAGTTTTGGTGATGTTTATCAAAACATGAAGGATGTTGAGATGGAAGTTAATTCTGCTGAACAAATATTTGATGTGCTCCTACGCAATGCAATAGATCTGCCCTTCATTTGGCTCACGCGAACCTCAAGTATGCCCAACGTTGTGAAGAAATCTTTTGGTGCCTAAAAGCCAGATTGGAATGGTTAGATAATGGTGATAGAAATACCTCTTTTTATCACACAGTAGTCCAAGGAAATAGGCGCAGGAACTATATTCACAGACTTAAAATTGATGACAGTGATAATTGGTGTGATGACCAAGGCACTTTGAGGGATGCTTCTGCTCGGTACTTCCAAAAGCTTCTTTCTTCTGATGTTTATGCCATTGATAATACTCTCCTTCAAGCCATTCCAAGTCTCATTACTACTGCTCAGAATGAATGTCTTTGTGCCCCCCCTTCTTTCGAAGAGGTTAAGAATGCAGTTTGGGCCATGAATGGCAATGGTGCTCCTGACCCAGATGGTTACTCTGGCATTTTCTATACTGCTTGCTGGGAAATTATTGGCGTGGATGTCTTTGAGGCTGTCAACGCTTTCTTTAGAGAATTTCCTCTTCCTCATGGAATTACCTCTACGGTTATTGCTCTTATTCCTAAAGTCAATAATCCTGCATCCTTTGCTGATTACCGGCCCATCAGTTTATGCAACTTCTGTCATAAGATCATTTCTAGAATCTTTTGTAATCGCCTTACTGACATTCTTCCACAGATCATCTCTGAGGAACATGGCACTTTTGTTAAGGGCCGCTCCATAATTGACAATGTGGCGATGGCTAGATGCTTGGTTAAGGATCTGGGCCGCAAGGTGAGGGGTCATAACATTATCTTCAAGCTTGATATGATGAAGGCATATGATCGCGTTGAATGGGAATTCCTCTTTAATGTTCTTAGGAAGTTTGGCTTCTGCAACATATTCATCTCTTATATGGGCATGTTGATATCCAATTGTTGGTTTTCCGTGCTTTTTAATGGCCATCAAGCTGGGTATTTTAAATCTACCTGGGGTCTCAGGCAGAGAGATCCAATTGCACCGACTCTTTTTATCATTATGGAGGAGGTTCTTAGCAGGGGACTTCGGGATCTTCTCCATACTGGCTCCTTTAAACATTTTGCTGGCCCCAGAGATTGTCTATATATTTCTCATTTACTGTATGCTGATGATACTTTGGTTTTCACCAATGGGCATGCTTCCAACTTGTCAGTCCTCCTCAAGTTCCTTGAAGCATATGAGTTATCCTCTGGACAGAAGATTAATAGAAGGAAAAGCCATTTTATGTTATCCAAAAAAGCTCCTTCAGGCACAACAATTAGGGTCAAGAACATCACTGGTTTCTCCCAGCAATCAGGTTCCCTTAGTTATCTTAGTATTAATCTGAAAGAAGGCCGGGTCAGAATTGCAGATTTCAAGTTCTTATTTGATAAAATTAACAGGAAGCTTTGCAACTGGAAATCCAAATTCTTATCCCAGGCTGGCCGTATTATCCTTATCAATGCAGTGCTCAACTCTATTCCCATCTATACTGCCACGGCCACCATCCTTCCTAAAGGTGTTATCTGTTCTCTTGAGAGGGCTTTTGCTTCCTTTTTTTGGAGTGGGTTATGTAACACCCCAAAAAAAATTTATTTATTGAAAAACATGAACAATAAGATTATTGGACCTAACCATTATTATTAGAATAAAATAATTGATAATTGGGAATGATTAATATTAATGAACATTATCCCAGTGTTGTACTCGGACGTGCGCGATCCCACAGGGCGACACTGAAAAACTGTAACGAAAACAAAATCTGAGAATGCCATAATTTCCAAAAAAAATGTGGAGATATTAGAAATGTAAATATCTGAATTTTTCGACGTTCGGATTTTGAGACTAAGTCGACGCAACTATTTTCCGGGTGATTTTTCACCTAGTGTAAACTAAAATCACTATAATTTGTAAAACCATCACATTAGTCTATGGTTGAAATTTTAATACAAACTGACTTTGTTTGGACATGTTTACAATCAACACTAAGTGGCCAGCTGAATTACGGGTCAATTACGGTGGCCAATTTCTGGGATTTTCTGGGTACTTACGTGTAAGGCCTTAAAGATGCCAGCACACATTAGGATAAGGCTAGACCATGGGTTAAATCTCTTACACGTAAAGGGTTGAGGTGTAAGGGACTGGTAGGAAGCATGAACCAGGTGTAAGCAGTAAAAACCCAACGGGTTTTACTGTTACACTTGTGCACGGAGGTGTCCTCATGCATGGGAACTTGGCTGGGCTATAAAAGCCACTCCCTCTCCTTAGTCCGAACCCTTCTGCACCCTTGTTTTTGTCTTCCTTGCTCCTTGCTGCTAGAAGAATTGTGGGAGGAGCTACTGGGTCTGCTACTGGAGGAGCTGCTGGAAGTTGCAAGGTACATTGCACTTGCAACATACTTCTGCTCCTGTTTTACTATTGTAGCTGCTATACTTTGGTGTAAGCATAGCTAGCATGCCATCAACTGTGAGAGGAAGCTCTTCTCTTGCTGGCTTAGGTTCCTGCGTTTAGAACGTGTGAAGGATTACCCGTTTAACAAGGTAGGATTCATCTCCTTTCCCTTAATCCTGTCCTCCACACATGATAGGTAACTCATGTTGAATAGTCAGGTTGATATATCCGTAATCCTACTATTCCTCTTCTAGTTTTGATAAACACTCTCATGATGGGGAGGAGAAGATTCTTATTTTATTCCAAGATCAACTCTTTTTCTTCTTCTTCCACCCTTGATCCTCGTATATGTTATAGAATTTTGTTAGAAGTCACAATACCATTAGAACCTGTGACTAATTTCTGTTCGGATGTTTGATACTTCATGCCTTGATATAGATCCATGAAACACTTTAAGTTTTAGTATTTATATTGTAGGAATTTTCCAATAAACCATTGCTATCAAGACCATACTTCCAACACTACACTATGTTTAGTTCTTAGCTAGACAAGTTTGAATTGCAAAACTCTTCTTTCATCTCGCTTGTTTAGCTTTTAAACCACTGTGAGAACTACAATTAGGCTCTTCCATTTGATAAAAATCATGCCATGATTCATAGGTTCCATGGTTAGAGTGTTTAAAGTGAATTCAAAGTCCCTTATGAGTGAAGAACAGGCGGCTGTCGACAGGCAGCTCATAGCTGTCGACAGACCAGCCTTCCTGAACTCTGGAATAACTGGGACTGTGGCTAGCTGTCGACAGCCATTTTGTTGCTGTCGATAGATAGACACAGACCAGAAAAAGCAGAGCTCTATCTGCTGCTACCTGTCGACAGCCCCTTCCTGGCTGTCGACAGCTACGACCCTGATTCGAATTTCTGCACTTTTCCATGTATGAATCCTTGCTAAAAGTTCATCCTAATAGCCTAGCAAGTTACCCCCTTAATTACTTGGGTATTTTCTATCATTCTACTGTAAATATTACCCACTTGAAGTACCTTACTCACCATTGAATTATCCTTGAAGTCGTCAACTACGAATGGTACTCCGTTGAGTCCATTCCCCTGTATTCGGTAATTGAGTTCATATAACATGATGTCTTGAGAGTTCAAATGCTTGAACACCATGTGAGATATGATTAATTAATGATGATGACATTTATTGGGTCATTGGAACCCCACCTGACTGTTATGCCTGTGCAAATAGGGCTGGTCCAGTCCTGGGAGGAGCACCCGAATTCATTACAGGCCGTACGGGAGTGATAAGGACACCAGGATGTTTGGCATTGCATCACTATTTCCTGATTATGGTCATCATATTACCTGTCCTGTGTGAATATTTATATGTTCCAAAACCTGAGTCTTAATATGAATTTTTGAGCATGCATGTGTTTTCATACTACTGTTATACATTCACTGACATGTTATGTTGGTTATCTGTCCCTATTCTTGATACCATACCTATTCTTACCTGAGTTATCATGTGTTCCTGATCCTTTGATTTAAGGATTTGAATTCTACTGGGCTAGTTAGCTCACCCATCCTTCCCTTTTCAGGTAACCAAGATGGGGGAGAAGTGTAAGATGGGCTGTGTGCAGAGTGAACACTGATGACGAGTCAACCAACCATTTACTGTTTTAGTTGTGTACTTGTAAATGTGATGAATAGTAGTTACTCATCCTTACTCCTCACTCAGAGTGTAATGAGGAGCTTTATGTAATAAGACTTCTGCAGACTGCGTTATAATGAATGAATGTTAATGTTATTACTTTGTGCCTATTTTCTGTCATTTCCCGATAAATAGATTTTTATCAGGACGTGACAGGTTAGATGGTGTTCAGAGACGCCACTGGATTCCATGGCAGGTTATTCAGCGCCCCATTGATGAGGGAGGTCTGGGGGTCAGAAGTCTTTGGCAAATCCAGCTATCTTTGGCTACTAAATACCTTTGGAACATCTATCATGGGAATTCTCTTTGAGCCAGGTATGCCAGGAAGAAGTCCCTCCAAATGTATGGATTGCCTAGGAATATCTTTACTGTTGTCAATGACCTTATTACTAATAACACTAGATGGCTGCTTGGCAATGGTAGCACTGCGGATTTTTTTCATGATGCGTCGGCTGGCAATAGACCTTTGTGTTTATCCTTAGATGATCCTACCAATGCACCTTATGCTTTGGTGCGTGATGTTCTCAATGATGATAATCATTATTTTTGGCGGATTTTCCCTAGTATTCAGGCTTTAGGACAGATCCAGCTAAATGATGAGGAGGATAAGTGCATATGGTCCCCTACAAATGATGGCTTCTTCACTTCTAAATCTACTTACAATCTTTTGCGGCCTCGTGGTGTTCAGAGATCACCTCTTGCTAAAATTTGGCATCACAGTTTCAACAAAAAGGCTTCTCTCTTTTGCTGGAAAATCATCAATAGAGTTGTCCCGGTGGATTCCAGAATTTCTGAACAAGGCATTCACCTTGCTTCCAAATGTTCGTGTTGCTATAACTCGCAGTACGAGGACATTGATCATCTATTTTTCAGAAGTGATATTGCTGTTAGCCTATGGCATTGGTTTTCACCTTTCCTTTCCTATACAATTATGCCTAATGATCATTTCACTTCATGGTGTTGGAGAAATGTTCAACAATACAAAATCTCATCGCCGTATGGTTTCATTACCATCTATGGGACTATTCTTATTACTTGGAAGATATGGAGGGAAAGATGCAAAAGAAGATTTGATCTCATCAGTCAACCTAGTAGGAGGATCATTGATAACATTGTTTTCTGCATATCTCATGCTATCTGTGGACAGACCTTCAAGACTCCACCTTCAGCGAACCAGGCAGCTATGATCAATTCACTTGGCTTCTCCTTCAAATGTCGTCCATCTACATTCAAGTTGGATACCACCTTTACATGGCATTTGTCTCAATGTTGATGGAGCCTCAAAAGGTAATCCGGGATATAGTGGAGGTGGTGGTTGTTTTAGGAATGCAAAAGGTGACATTCTATTGGCCTTTGCTTTTAACTACGGCTATGGTACTAGTTTTCAGGCTGAAGTCTGAGCTTTCCATGATGGTCTCCAATTGGCTAAAGAATTTGGTTTCCGTGTCTCTACTATATATTTGATTCTGCCACTCTGGTTACTTCGGTCCACTCTAAATCTCCTCTAGGGTGGCAGTGTCACAGATGGTGGCACTCTGCTCTTGCCATCTTTCAGAAGCACGCTTCCACTGTATCGCATGTCTTTAGAGAGGCAAACCAAGTGGCTGATGCTCTGGCATCTTCAGGTTGTATGGAAACTACAAATAGGATTTTTACTTCCTTTTCCACACTACCTCATGCTGTAAGAGGCCCAGCAGTCCTTGATAAGACTGGTCTGCCTAATGTTCACCTTGGGTAGCTTTTTTTCTTCAGGGGTATGTCCCATAGTTTTGTAATCCATATAGTCTTTTTATAAAAATTTAGGGACAGGTCTTCTGTTCCCTTTCGCCAAAAAAAAAATTGGATGTGTTTCCTTCGGCCTTTGTTTTGGAAATCGTCTCCCAACGATAGGATACCCTATCTATTGCGTACCCTGACACATGTGGCTTATAAAAACACCCTTGTTCGGCCGGATTAGGTTCCTTTGGCTCTTTGGAGAAACCCTAGAAAACTATGTGCAAAACCTGAACTTTTAGAAGCTTGATCTGACAATTGTAGGCATCTTCTGGCGATCTACCTCGACTGGAAGGAGCTCTGATCATTGAGGAAGACTTCCCCGACTCAGGTGTACAAGCTACATCGACCTAAAGACCAGATCTGGGAGGTTTTGGTGCCTCTTCTTGGCTTGGCCAAGGAGAGCTTCTCCAGCAAATAATCCAAACTAACAATTTCTTTGAGGCAAGTAACCTTTGTCCATTATCCCTACACATGTCTTCTAGGTCCCAAGTAATTTTACAGAATTTTCCTCGTATCCTGGAATCCCCATTCACCATGGTTTGTGCATGTAGTCTGCACTTCTGCAGATAGGAACTTAACGGCCAGCTTGCTGACATTAAGATCCCTTGTCAGCGACAACATCCTGTGCCGTTAACCCAGGTTGGCGGCAGCATTTGTGCCGCCAACTTCTTCCAGACTTCGGAGGTGTGATTATGACCTGTAAATTGTGAGTTCTGGATCTGTGATTGTCCGTGCATACTGTAGGATTTATGTTGAGTCAGGTACAAGCAGTAGGTCATATCATGAGGATGTGCCGAATTTCTGTGATTAGTGTTAATTATTAAAATTTCTGTAATTGAATTGTGAGCATAATATGACCATGTTTAATCTTGTATAAATAGATCTGTTGTGATTTTGGGTTTCATAATTTTTCCATGATAGCATAATGACTATATATAGGTGTTGGTACTGTTGGGTATGACCAAAGTACTGTTAAACCTATTTAAGTGAATTTAGTGATAAATATGCTTGTAATCTGTTTTAATTTTTATAATTAGTTTACAGATTCAAAAAATTATGAAAAATTGAGCATGTAACATATTGTCTGTTTAGAACCTGTGGTAGAAACCTCGCACTGTTTGGATAACAGTAAGTATTGATAATGAATTATTACAAGAGAATGAACATATTGAGCATGTTAAATTAGATTATGTATGATTCAGTGGTTATCAGCATGAATAGGCTTGTGTATGAGTTTAATGCCATTATGAACAGTGATAGCATGCTCTGCAAACTGATCCATGTATATGTGTTAAAAGTGCATGTGTGTGTGTGTCTAAATGCATGTGAATAATATGACAATGTGATAACGTGAAAATGTGTAAACTGTGCCGTTAGTGACACTGCTACCATAGAGGGCTGTGGAACTGTACCGTAGTAAAGTCCCTACAGGAAGGTTCAATGTGTGTGATATCCTATGGGCAATTATGATGAAATCCTGGAGGTGGACAAGTACCACTGCTTTGGGTGGAGAGTGCTTCTCCCGGTTCTGCGCAGTTAACCAAGATCTATCACTGTGTTGCCTAGGTGATAGGTATATGAATGTGTATATGTGTGTCCTTCTAGTGTTGGTTTGGGCTATGTGTCACGAAAACTAAGTGTAAAATGTGAATATGTGAATATGATCATATGAATTGTGCAAAGTGAAATATGTGCATGTGAAATTGATAAGTGAATGTGCTATCATGTGAAATAGTGTAAACCCATGCGAATGTGCTTAATTCATGGCAAAACAGCAAGCAAAATGTGTGTGCAAGTGTATTAAATACATGAGAAAATGATTAGAATTCATGCTAGGTATGCTATTTACTTTATGTATAATTCCATGCTTAAATTTTGTATAGTAGCAAAATGATGTAAATGAGATTTAAATCTTGAAGCATGTTGAATAAAGAATGTAGAAAGCATGTTATAGGTTGTATACTTAGTTGTTTAAGTAATATAAAGCATGTACCATGTTTATCCTTAAATGCTTAGAACTCTAGCATGTGTAGGTGATATGTGTATGGTTGTGTTCATGGATTGCTTGCTGGGTCTATTTAGACTCATCATTGCTTCGATGTATAGGTGTGACAGGTGTCTCCACTTTCGAGGAGGAGACAGTTAGGAGGGACTCCGAGCGCGAGGAGTAGCTTCGTTAGTGGACTTTACTACTTTGTCTCTTTACTTTCATAGTATGTAATCTGGAACTGTGTAATTGAGGATGGACAATGTATTTGTATTTGGAATTGTAATAATGTGGACACTTGTATTATTTTTATTGCTATCTAGACTGTGAATATAATGATGATGATGATGGAATGAGCATGAACTTTTTTATTTATTCCGTTGTAATCTTGTAATATTTGTATACATTTCAATCTAATGTTTAGTGTTGGGTCAATGTCTCACTGTGACGGCGTTCGTTATACCGACGTAGATTGGTATAATCGTATCGGTATAAGGAGGGTCGTTACATTCATCATCGATATAAATTGTGTCTGACTGACGTGTTCCCTTGTCTTGCAAATCTAGGGTTACACTCCCCATGAGACGCGAAGTACAGATGGAGGGGAGCCGGGCCATGGTACCCCTCATGGCCCGGTGGGAGGTGGCACCTGATCCGAGGGTGACGGATCGGCGCATGGAGGACGTGCGGGTACGACTGGACCTCTTCCCCATGATCAGGTATAATCCTCAACTTACACTCTTCTGCTTTCATTTGCTATTTGATTTGATTGACTGACCAGTGTTCTTCCTTTTTGCAGGTGGTATGGACCCCTTATAGGGGGGAGGCAGATGCTTCTCATCTGGCCGAGGCGGCAGGTCGTCCACTTTTCGACCGCCACGTGTTGTTGCTCTACCTAGGGACCTGCGAGCCCCTGTTCCTGGAGCTTATGTTATGCACTCTAGGTTCGCACCAACTGGCCTTAGAGGTACCCTCTCTAGAGAGAGAGGGACACTCCCTCCGACGCTTCTTCATTGAGGACAGAGACTGGGGCGAGGAGCACAGCAGCACCGTTGCCTACTAGAGGGGTGGAGGGGAGCAGGTCCTACAGTGCACCGACCTCCATTGCGGGAAGCGTCATGGTGGGAACGCATGTTAGCGAAAGGAAGGAAGATGTCTTAGATGTGGCAGCAAGGATCATCGACTAAGGGAGTGTCCGAACCTGAAGATGAAGTTCGTTCCACGAGGTGCTTCATCAATAGTAATAAAGGAGCAAGGATTGGCCGAAGATGACCTCGGCGACGTCACCACAGGTACTCGATTCGATCTTCGAGGATGAAGATCTTTTCAAGGGGGGAAGAGTGTGATACCCTAAAATTTCATTCTTTTATATTGTGCATGTGTATTTACTTGTTGTGTGTATAGCATGAGTATTCAATTGTGCATATTACCATTTTTATACTTCTCATAAACACATGCATGTATATATATATGATATTTTATGTGAGAATAGGCAATTAGCTAACTTTATGTATATTGTGTATACTAAAATCCTAGGCATATAATGCTTAAGTAATATTGTGCATGTTTAATCTAATTACCGATGTGCATGTTGTATTTATCTATTTCGTGCATAATGTATATAACTATGTTGTATACGTGTGTGTGTATATTTATACATATGTCAATTCAAGTGTGTGCATGCCAGAATTAATTAGTCGTATAGAATATTCTTAGTTAACTTATTGCATATTGCATCTTAATGATATTATGCATGCACTATCTAAATCTTGAAGTGCATATTATATTGTGTGTAAATATATATATATATATATATATATATATGTGTGTGTGTGTGTGTGTGCATGCATTATCTAGCTATCAATGTATGTAGTATATTTATAAATCCCATGCATATTGTATGTGTTGTGCAAATAGTAAGAAGTTATTATCATACATCTTGTAAACAATTGTGAGTTTATTTCCGTGCATGCAATATATTTAAATGATCGTGTATTATTTAATTATTGGTATGCCTATTGTATTTAATTATTCTATGCATGTTGTAAGTAACCATGATGTGTATAGGTATACATACATATGCTAATCTTGTTTAAATGATATCTATCTACTTTAAGCATGTTAAATTATTTATGGTGTGTAAGGTACTTGAATGATAATGTGCATATAGTATCTAACTAATGATGAACACATTTCATTTACAGGTTCATGCATGATGTATGTAATCATGTAGTGTGTAAGTATATAAGCATATATGTATGTTATTTATGCATATTATCCTTAATTAAGATTAGTGTAAGTTATATTTAAATAAATATTATGTAATGCATGTACTTTATGTGGTGAAGGTATGTGTAATTATTTTTACACATATTAAATTATTGGGTGTATTTATGCATTTATTTTAATGTATGATAGTGTTTTGGCCGAAGTGCACAGTTGGCGGCCAACACTGTGCCGCCAACTGCCAGGCCAGTACTTGGCGTCCAGATCCATGGACGCCAAGGCACTATGGGCGGCCACCCCCTGGACGCCAAGGCATTGTTGGCGGCCAAGACCTGGACGCCAACTATCAGTTAACTCCAACCAAACGGTTCCAGATTTGTTAACGCTTGCGTTTTGGCCGGTTCCAGATTAGGAAACCGTAGGAAACCTACCCTATTGTGTACTCCAAACCCTGAGCCTATAAAATACTCATCTTAGGGTGAAGGGAAGTCTTTTTAGCATTGGTGGAACCCTAGCACTCGTAATTGAGAAAAGTTGAACTTTGGAGGGTCGGATCTGGTGACTGGAGGTGTTTCCCGAGGATCTACAACAACTGGGAGATAGCCTATACATAGAAGAAGAAGTCCCAACTCCGAGGAATCATCTTCATCGACAGGAGAACCATATCTAAGGAGAGTTTGAGCACCTTCTTGGCAGGGCCGAGGAGGGCATCATCGGTAAATCTTGATCTTCATAGATTTATTTAGAGGCAAGTAAACCCTAGATCTCAATCTTATACATGTCCCCTAAGTCCAAGGTATTTTTTGGGATTTTTCCTCGAGTCCTGGAACCCCCAAATTCCCCTTTGTATTGAGTGTTGTCTGTATGTGCTGCTGGGAGGAAGTTGGCGGCAACATTTGCTGCAGTCAAGTGTTGGCCCTTTTGGTACGGCAGCAAGCTAACCTAGAGGGGGGTGAATAGGTTTTCTGAAATCTGAAACATAGAAACTTAAACACAGAAAATTATCACTTAAAAATTTGGTTAGTTAAGTGTGATAAAGAGTACCAGTGCAGAAGCAAATAAACAATCACACAAAGGACACAAGGAATTTATCCTGGTTCGGCCCTTCCCACATGGAAGTCCTATGTCCAGTCCCCAAGCAACTTCTTGGGATTTTACTAACCAAGGGTACAGTCCCCCTTAAGGATAATACAACACCCAGCACCCCAGCTGGTCTTCTTCTCTTTCCTGGGCAAGAAGGCAGCCCACTTCTTTTATAGGTCAAGAAGCCAACCTCCTGGTACAAACCCCAGTGCGGTTCTGCTAGATACAAACCCCTAGCTAGGTTCTACACTGTATACAGTCCTACAGCTGGACAGAAGTCTTTCTTATAAAAGAAAGAACAATGCTGAGAGTTGGAACAGATGAAAACCAACTAAAAGAAACTCTCAGCAAAAAGACTCTCTCCCAGATTACAAAGATGCACACAGAGAGAGTGAAGAGAGGAGAAGGAGCTTGAATGCTTAGTGCTTCAGTAGTTTGAACACTTCTTCTTGGGCTTAGGCTCTTTCTCTCTTTTCTTTTGAGTGTATGTGGAGTTGAGGTTCTTCCCGGATGTACACTCTTAAAAAATCTTCAGGAAAGCTCTCTTGCTTTTCTTCAGCCTTGCTTCTTCTTTTATATGAGCTGCTTTGAATAAATCCGTTGGAGTTCTAGCCGTTGCTCATTTTCTCTTTCTTCTGATAATTTGTGGTCTACGAGGTCTGCAAACATAGAAGAAAGTGTTTAGATAAAAGAGTGTTTCTGTTAAGAAGGCCCATACCTCTATGTTTCTGCTGTTATCCAGAAGTGGTAGGTAACCCTCTTTTTGTTCTGACAAGAGAGAAGAGATCTGGAAAGATAAAAGAGATCTTCTATCAGAAATATATTTGACTCTTCACTAGATGCCAAAAACATTTTGAAATATAAGGAAATCGATGTTTAAGTGAAATCCATGTTGAAATCCATGTTTTACAAGTGAATCTATGTTTCACTTATGAAATCCATGTGAGGAGCAAATCCATGTGAGAGCAAATCCATATGAGAGTCACTTATCAAATCCTTATGAGGGCGAATCCTTATGAGAGCAAATTCACGTGAGAGTCACTTATCAAATCCTTATGAGAGCGAATCCTTATGAGAGCAAATCGATGTGAGAGTCACTTATCAAATCCTTACGAGAGGGAATCCTTATGAGAGCAAATCGATGTGAGAGCGAATCCTTATGCGACCAAATCGATGTGAGAGTCACTTATCGAATCCTTATGAGACCAGAATCGATGTGAGAGTCACTTATCGAATCCTTATGAGACCGAATCGATGTGGCACTTTGTGAACTGAAATCGATGTATATTGAATAGACATCGATTTAGCTTTTTAGTGCAAAACACACAGCAATAATTCCATAAATTTATATCTATTAGGAAAACATGATATTAAATATATTTAATAATATTTAATTAATCATAAATTATGTTATCACTAAAATATAAGGGTAAAATATAGAGGGTTCAACAATCTCCCCCTTTTTGGTGATGACAAAATTTATGAGAATTTTCTGACAAAAATACTTAAAGCATAAAAATATAGAAAATTCATAGATCATGCATACTCTCCCCCTTTTTGTCACTAACCAAAAAGGAAAGATCTTACCATGCATTCTCTCTCCTTTGTGAAAATTTCTTACCATTGAGGGGTTCAACAATATATGATTGACATTAATGAATAACTCCCCCTTAGTTTGTGCTCCCCCTGAATGAGAGATTCCACCTGAATGAGACTTGAAAATAATTGTTAGTAATATTAAAATTTAAAAATAAATTAATGACTGCTCTCTCTTCAGATATGAGATGGATGAAGAGCTGGCAGTCACCAGTGCCTTGAGCATCCTTTGTTCCTGATGCTCCAAGGCCATCCTGCAAATAAACTACTCAGAAGTAGGTACTCAAATCTTTTTAGGTCCTTGATGGTTAGATGCATGAAAATAACCTTTAGGAATCCAAACTAAGTGCCTTGTTGTGCAGGTGTTTACTGTGTGTCCTAATTTATTGCAATGAGAACAATAATGAATATAATCTATTTTGTAGTTCTTATTGTTTTTATGATGTCTGTTTAGGACACAATTTTTAGAAACATTTTCTTTTACAGGGGCCTTTTTCTGAGGCAACTTGGTTTCTTTTACAAATTTTGGTAATGGATATTTTCCTAGAATTATGGCTTGTTTTCCTTTTTCCAGAGGTATGTATCCAAGCCCTTGTTTATTATTTCCAGATTTTGACCCTTTTAAGCATAGGGCTAAAGATGTTTTCCCTCTAGTTAATTTACTAACTGATTCTTTTAAATAGAGATTTTCTTTAGTTAGAGTTTTTAATTTTTCTTCTAACTCTAACTTCTCGTTATTCTTGCTTTTCAAATCTTCATTTAAAAGATAATTATTATCTTTATTGTCCTTTAATTATTTTTCTAGTTGCTCCAATTCGGATTTAAGATCAGAATTAGTGTTTTCCAAGCAAGTAGTGTTGTTTTTCAGATTTTTTTAATTCTTTTACAACACCCTTATGTTTTTCATATAGTTCATTAAAGACTACTTCTAAGTCTTCATACTCTGACCCTGAATCAGTGCATGAATCAAAAAATGGGTCAGAATTTACTTCATCTAGTCCTACCATGAGGGCTAGACTTACCTGCTCTTTTTCCGATTCTGGGCTTGATGATTCTGAGCTTGTGGTTTCTTCATTTTCCCAAGCAGCCGCCATGGCTTTTCTTTGAATTTCTTGTGCTGCTTCTTGGATTTTTCTGGTTGACCAGTCTTCTTCAGTCTAGGACAATCTGATCTCAGATGTCCAGGTTTTCTGCATTCATAGCAGACTGGTTCTTTCTCCTTTTTCTCTTTCTTTGAATCCTTCTTGATCCATTTTTCTTCTTCTTGGGAATTTTCTGAAGCTTGGACAGTACATCATCTACGTCTGTAACGACCCTCTCATATCGGTACGGTTTCACCAACCCACGTCGATATAAAAGGTATCACTACAGTGGGACATTTACCCAACACTAGTACGATAGGCTGAAACATACACAAATATAATATATCTCATGACAGAGAAATTTAAAGAACTGAAAAGAAATTTTATTCCATCATCCACATTCTATTCACAGTCCGTATAGTAGAAAAGAGAGCTAACTGTTCATAACTGAAATAAAATAAATACATTGTCCACATGAGACTACGCAGAGTCTTTATTACATACTATGAAGTAATGAAAATTACAATGCTAACTCCACAACTATCTCTCCTACTCTCGCTCCGAGTCGCTCCTAACGATCTCCTCGGAAGAAGTAGAAACGTCTGCACCTGTACGCCGAAGCAAGAATGAGTTCAAAAGAACTCAACAAGTAACACCAAGCACACTAAACATACATGCATCAAGTAATCTCCATATCCTTATGCTATATCATTTACACATAATGCATGGAAGTGACAATTTTTCAAATAGAAGCCTATTCATGATTTCTACACATTTTACACATGGGATTTAGTTTTATACACAATAAACTAATCCTATCACATGCTTTCTACACTTTTCACTATGCTAAGCTGATTTCATTCAATCATTCATAAGCCACATGTTGATCATTTTACACAATATTTACACATTTCATAACAACTAATTTAACATGAATTTTAAGATAAGTTTTCACATGGTTAACACATTTATTTTAGTGAAAAGCTCGCTGTTTTACTACTATCATGTCGCATTCACAAGAAATTTATCCTTTTTGCATGTTATCATAAGAATTTCATGAACACATATTCACTTACGCAATTTCACAATTTACACATTTCTTTTCACTTAAACACATTTTCACAATTTCTTAATGCCGTGACACATAGCCCAAACCACTTTAGAAGGACACACACTGATCACATCACATATCAATCACCTAGGCATTCCAGTGATTAATCTTAGTTACTGCGCAGAACCGGGAGAAGCACTCTCCACCCTAACCAGCGATACTTGTTCGCCTCCAGGATTTAATCCCAATGCCCATGGGACATCACACACTTTGAACCTTCCCATGGGGACTTTACCACAGTACAGTTCCACAGCCCTCTAAGGTAGCAGTGTCACACATTGCCACATTAATACATTTTCTCAATTTCAACACATTCTAAACACAAAATAATCACGCATTCATCTCATGTTCACACATTTACCTTCTTCAGTATTACCTAGCATGGTACTACGGTTTTCAGTATTAATCAGATTTTTACAACAATCCTAATCATGCTGAAATTTTTACATAATTAAACATTTATCATATTAGCATGTATTAATTATTAATACCTAACATAAAACAAGTTTATATAGCTACTGTAATCTGTTCAGTACAGAAATTTAACCAGAAATTCATCACAGTTTAACCATCATGCATACCAAAATTTGCATTTTTCTGAGTTACACATATTTTCTGAAAATTCTAACAGTGATGATATCAACTGTAAAAATAGTCAAACTGATACAATTTTTCATTATTCGAATTCATAATTTATTTCATACATGAATACTGATAGTACAAACTTTATCACAATTTTCAGGGATTTAACTAGTTTTGCAAGAATTCTTAACTTTTATGCATTGAATAGACATGTTAACTATTTTTCAGTTCAGAAAATTTAATAAACTGTCCAGATATTATAAATTGCTCAAATTTTTATATCATGCATCAGATCTTATGAACAATGTACAGAAATTTTATGACACTTAATTTCTACACATAATTCATAAACGACATTTTCCAAGATTAACATTCTATTGGTAACACATTCCAAAAATTCTAATAATTAGTGAAAATTTCAAAAATGCACAATAACTTACAGTACACCCGAACATATATATTTACATATTATATAAAATTTACCGTATATCCTCATGCGGAAAAACTCGAAAACTAGTTCATATAAGGACAGACTTGCTCACTATTGCAGTCTGAAGAACTCGACGGCAAGGGGTGGCCGTCTATAGGTTAACGGCATTAGATGATACCGCCAACACATGATATTAGCGGCAAGGGATCTTGTCGTTAATATCCTGTCTGCAGAACACAGACTAAAAGCCAATAAATCACTTGAAAGGGGGGTTCCAGGACACGAGAAAAATCTGAGAAAATTCTGGGACATACTAGACACATGTAGGGTCAATGTGAATGGGGTACTTGCCTTCTGTAAAATCTACCAACGACGATTTAAGCCGGAGAAGCCCTCCTCGGCCTGTGCCAAAGAGTCTCCAAATCCCTCCTTCTTCGGATCTTCTGTTGATCTCACAGCACACCAGCGTGGGGAGTCGTTCCCGGATGTTCAAGGTCGACACCAGTTGATGTAGATCGCCAGACGAAGCCTCCCGAAGCCGGATCTTTCAGGTTCAAGTTAGGGTTTTGCTTAGAGAAGATAGGTTTTTGACCCAAGAGCCAAAGGGATGGATCTGGCCAAAATTTGGATATTATAAAGGGTTGGGGGTCGGATCGGTTAAAGGGGCAAGTCTTAGAGCCGTTGGGAAGGGTTTCCCAAACAAGAGGCTCAATTTCCGGAGGCATTTCCAGATCTGAAAACGTAACAGATCTGGGATATTGGCGTCCATATCCATGGTCACCTATCCAAAAATGGGTGTCCATCGATATTGCCGCCTACCCCTGGTCAGCGTCAGCCGATGTGGACGCCGACTGGTCGACAAAACTCACTTTAATTAAGCAGAATTTATAATACTACACACTTAAATATATACGTATATATATATACATACATATACTATGTACTTGAATATACTATGTACATTTCAATAATACTAATTCATACAATTTATATCAGTAAATACTTATACACAATAATCATACATCAATAGTATACACTTATACGCACATACATATACTTGACAAACAAGGTGAAAATCAAGGGCCTTACACCCTCTCCCCATTAAAGAAACTTCGTCCTCGAAGTTAGACTGACACTACTCAAACAACTGAGGATATTTCTTTTTCATTGCATCCTCAAGCTCCCAAGTAGCCTCCTCTCGCGAGAAGTTACGCCATAAGACTTTTACTGACGCAATGCTCTTGTTTCGGAGATGTTGAACCTTCCGATCAAGAATAGCTACCAGTTGCTCTACATAAGAAAGGTCTGGCTGGATCTCCACTGGCTTATGGCTAATAACATGAGACGGATCTCTGACATACTTCCTGAGCATAGATACGTGGAAAACAGGATGAACGCTAGCCAATGCTGGAGGTAAAGCTAGCTCATATGCCACGTTGCCCAATCGTCGAGAATCTCATACGGGCCAATGAACCTAGGGCTCAACTTACTATGCCTGCCAAATCTAACTACACCTCGCGTAGGCGAAATCTTCAAAAAGACATGCTCACCTACCTCGAACTCTAGATCCTTCCTCCTGTTGTCGGCATAACTCTTCTGCCTATCCTGTGCCGCAACAAGTCTCTTCCTAATGAGCTGGACCTTATCCGAAGTCTCCTGAACTAACTCCGGACCGATCAACTGCCTATCACCGGTCTCCTCCCAACATAAAGGAGATCTGCAAGGCCTACCATATAAAGCCTCAAATGGAGCCATGCCAATGCTCGCATGAAAACTGTTGTTATATGCAAACTCCACTAGAGGTAAATGGCGCTCCCAATCATCCTTCCAATCCAGCACACAAGCCCTCAACATATCCTCAAGCGTCTGGATAGTCCTCTCGGACTGTCCATCTGTCTGGGGATGAAATGCTGAACTGAGTTTCAGCTCCGAACCTAACGCATCCTGAAGACCCTTCCATAGCCTCGAAGTAAATCTCGGATCTCGATCCGAAATAATAGACTTCGGTACTCCATGCAATCTAATAATACTACTAACATACAGTCTAGCTAAACTCTCTACTGACTGCTTCTTCTTCATAGGCAAGAAATGCGCAGTCTTCGAGAATCGATCTACCACTACCCAAATCGAGTCATTACCTCGTCTAGATCGAGGCAAACCCGTAACAAAATCCATAGTGACAGCTTCCCACTTCCAAACTGGGATCTCCATCTTCTGCATAAGACCAGATGGTCGCTGCCGCTCGGCCTTCACTTGCTGGCATACTAGACATCTAGACACAAACTCGGCTACATCCTTCTTCATGCCAGACCACCAAAACGATCTCTTTAAATCCTGGTACATCTTAGTGTTACCCGGATGAATAGAGAATCTAGATCTATGAGCTTCTGCTAAAACATGCTCACGAACATCTACAACATCTGGAACACAGACACGATGATGGAATCTAATCACACCATCCTCATCACGAGCAATACCCGCTTTGCCCACTAACTCTTGGAGTCTAGGGTCGGCTTTCTGATGCTCGATCACCTCATCCAACACCGATGACCTAATGGACAGCTGTGCTACAAAAGCTCGGCATAAAGATGGCTCCAACTCGGTCATCGTACACGCTGCATCCTCCAACATCTTCCAGTCCTGCTGGAGAGATGACCTCTTTCTACTAAGGGCATCTGCTACGACATTCGCCTTTCCAGGATGATACTGGAGATCGAAGTCATAGTTCTTCAGGAATTCAATCCATCTTCTCTGTCTAAGGTTTAATTCTTTTTGAGAGAAAAGATGCTTTAGGCTCTTGTGATCAGTGAACACCTCAAATCTGACACCATAAAGATAGTGCCTCCAAATCTTCAGTGCATGAACCACTGCCGCAAGCTCAAGATCATGAGTTGGATAGTTTCGCTCATGCTCCTTCAATTGTCTCGAAGCATATGCTACTACCCTTCCTTGCTGCATCAATACACAGCCAAGACCAATCCGAGATGCATCCGTGTAGATAGCAAAATCTTCTACACCGCTCGGTAGAACTAACACAGGGGCCGATGTGAGTTTAGTCTTCAATAATTGAAAACTACTCTCACACTCCTCGGACCAGACAAACTTCACTCCCTTCCTGGTCAGCTGAGTCAATGGAGCGGCGATGGATGAAAATCCCTTAATAAAACGCCGATAGTAACCCGCCAAACCAAGAAATCTCCGAAGGAGTCTTGGGACTCTCCCAATCCATAACAGCTTGGACTTTCGCTGGGTCCACTGCTACACCAGCACCAGAGATAACATGCCCAAGGAAATGAACCTCGCGCATCCAAAAATCGCACTTGCTGAATTTTGCATACAGCTTGTGCTCACGGAGAACCTCTAACACTATCCTCAAATGCTGATGATGTGTGGCCTCATCTGGAGAGTAGACCAGCACGTCATCGATGAAGACTACAACAAAACTATCTAGATAGGGTCTAAACACCCTGTTCATGAGATCCATGAACGCTGCAGGGGCGTTGGTTAGACCAAACGGAAGGACCAAAAACTCATAATGTCCATAACGGGTTCTAAATGCCGTCTTGGACACATCCTCACTCCTAATCCTCAACTGATGATAGCCAGAACGCAAATCAATCTTAGAAAAGACCGATGCATTCTGTAGCTGGTCAAACAAATCATCAATCCGAGGTAAGGGATACCTGTTCTTTACCGTCACCTGGTTTAGCTTTCTATAATCAATGCATAACCGAAGTGACCCATCCTTCTTCTTCACGAATAAGACAGGTGCGCCCCAAGGGGAAACGCTAGGGCGAATAAATCCCTTATCTAACAAATCCTGCAACTGCTTCCTTAACTCAGCTAATTCCGCAGGTGCCATCCGATAAGGTGCCTTCGAGATAGGAGAGATGCCTGGAAGCAACTCTAGAGTGAACTCTATCTCTCTAGCTGGTGGCAATCCAGATAAATCATCAGGAAAGACATCTGGAAAATCCTGCACTACATCTATCTCGGCAAGAGTAAGTGACTCATCAGCCTTGGGTATTAAAACCACACTGGCAAGAAATGCGTCACAACCCTTGTTCACCATTCTCATTGCCCTCATGGCCGAGATGACAAACTTTCCTGCTAAGTTCCTCGGCAAAGGATGAGAAAATTCATCCTCACCAGGAATGCGGAAAACAATCTTCTTCCCACGGCAATCTACCAATGCATAGTGCTCCTCTAGCCAATCCAGACCAAGAATAGCATCATAGTCCTTCATCTTAAGCAAGAAGAAACACCCTTCTAGGACTCTATCCTCAATGCACACCGGTAAAGACGGAATACACTTCCTAGTCGATACCGTACCCGCAGGTGTATGCACAGACAAAGGGACTTCTAAATCCTCAGACTCTAACCCAGACTCTAAAGCTAACTGCCTAGCAAAACGCTCGGAAATGAACGAGTGAGTAGCACCCGTATCGAACAAAACCCGAGCATGCACACCTAAGAACAAAACTATACCTTCGGTGACATGATCTGCCTGCTCGGCATCCTCACGAGCTAACGCAAACACTCGAGCTGGGGCTCGAGGTCTCCCTGGTCGTCCTGTCGCTGGCGCTGCTGCTGCTGCTACTGGGGCTGGCCCCCGCTGGGCTCCCTGCTGAAGCCTCGGACAATCCTTAATCTTATGATCACTGCTCCCGCACTTTAAGCACTTTCCTGCTACCAGCCAACACTCCGAACCGCCATGTGCCCTCCCGCAATGAGGACACTCCTTCTTACCACTAGGGGAACGTTGAGAGGATACCTGACCACTGCCTGATGCCACAGGACGCTGCGGTGACTGGAAAGTCGCCTTCTTCCTCTCCTGTCTCTGGAAAGGAGCTGCTGGCCTCTTTTGAGAAGCCTTCTTCTCCTCCAGATACTGCTCCATCTCCCCTTCCTGACGACATGCCGCGCTGAGCGCCTGCTCGAGAGTACGATGGTCGAAAGCCACCAACCTCGTCCTCAGTGATGGTTTCAGACCCATCACGAATTTCTTCGCCTTCCTGCGCTCATCAGCTACAATATGAGGGGCGTACTTTGATAGCTCGGCAAACCTGGCCTCATACTCCAGCACCGTCATGGAGCCCTAAGTCAACGAGAGGAACTCCTGCTCCATCTTGTCCTGGATGTGCTCCGGAACAAACTTGGCTCGGAAAAGCCTTACGAACTCATCCCATCCGACTTCCATGGCACCATCCTCGAACTGAGTATGTAACAACGAGGACCACCATACATCGGCTCGCTCCTGCCAAAACCATCCATAAGAACTAACCAACATAATTTATACTTAATGTAATAACTACTAGATTAGATTTCACATACCTGTAGCATATAGGTGGCTAAAGTAACCTTGTCATCCTCAGCGCACCTAATGGCCCGGAAGATCTTCTCAATCTCCCTCATCCAGTTCTCAGCTAATAATGGATCGCTCTCCCCCTTAAAAGAAGGTGGCGACATCCTCTTGAACCTTTCCATGATGGAGGGTCCACCATGGTCAGCCTGGGGAACTGGTACCTGAGCCTGCTACAACAAGCGACAAAATTAACATATATAACATAACAATCATGCATTTAAAATACAGACTACTTTATCTTATTATTCTAACCTGAGCCTCCAACTGGGCCTGGAGTGCAGCCTGAGTGTGGGCCTGCGTTTGCATGGCCTGCACCAAACCCTGCATGAAAACTCCATAGTCTACTGGTGGCGGTGGAGGAAGTACAGGACCCTGGGGTGCAGGGGCCTGCTGCTCACCCTGATCCTCACGCCGAGGTCATCTCTCCTCTGCTCGCCATCACGAGCAGGAACACCACGCCTACCACGCGAAGCCATAACCTGTAAACGGATTAATCACCATTTAGAACTATCTAAATTCTAACTAATTACTTATCTATGTGGACAATCTACACTGACTTAGTATACAATGAAGATGATGGTATATGCATATTTATGTACAATTTCAGCCTGATGCTCTGATACCAATCTCTGTAACGACCCTCTCATATCGGTACGGTTTCACCAACCCACGTCGATATAAAAGGTATCACTACAGTGGGACATTTACCCAACACTAGTACGATAGGCTGAAACATACACAAATATAATATATCTCATGACAGCAGAATTTAAAGAACTGAAAAGAAATTTTATTCCATCATCCACATTCTATTCACAGTCTGTATAGTAGAAAAGAGAGCTAACTGTTCATAACTGAAATAAAATAAATACATTGTCCACATGAGACTACGCAGAGTCTTTATTACATACTATGAAGTAATAAAAATTACAATGCTAACTCCACAACTATCTCTCCTACTCTCGCTCCGAGTCGCTCCTAACGATCTCCTCGAAAGAAGTAGAAACATCTGCACCTGTACGCCGAAGCAAGAATGAGTTCAAAAGAACTCAACAAGTAACACCAAGCACACTAAACATACATGCATCAAGTAATCTCCATATCCTTATGCTATATCATTTACACATAATGCATGGAAGTGACAATTTTCAAATAGAAGCCTATTCATGATTTCTACACATTTTACACATGGGATTTAGTTTTATACACAATAAACTAATCCTATCACATGCTTTCTACACTTTTCACTATGCTAAACTGATTTCATTCAATCATTCATAAGCCACATGTTGATCATTTTACACAATATTTACACATTTCATAACAACTAATTTAACATGAATTCTAAGATAAGTTTTCACATGGTTAACACATTTATTTTAGTGAAAAGCTCGCTGTTTTACTACTATCATGTCGCATTCACAAGAAATTATCATTTTTGCATGTTATTATAAGAATTTCATGAACACATATTCACTTACACAATTTCACAATTTACACATTTCTTTCACTTAAACACATTTTCACAATTTCTTAATGCCGTGACACATAGCCCAAACCACTTTAGAAGGACACACACTGATCACATCACATATCAATCACCTAGGCATTCCAGTGATTAATCTTAGTTACTGCGCAGAACCGGGAGAAGCACTCTCCACCCTAACCAGCGATACTTGTTCGCCTCCAGGATTTAATCCCAATGCCCATGGGACATCACACACTTTGAACCTTTCCGTGGGGACTTTACCACAGTACAGTTCCACAGCCCTCTAAGGTAGCAGTGTCACACATTGGCACATATAATACATTTTCTCAATTTCAACACATTCTAAACACAAAATAATCACGCATTCATCTCATGTTCACACATTTACCTTCTTCAGTATTACCTAGCATGGTACTACTGTTTTCAGTATTAATCAGATTTTTACAACAATCCTAATCATGCTGAAATTTTTGCATAATTAAACATTTATCATATTAGCATGTATTAATTATTAATACTAACATAAAACAAGTTTATATAGCTACTGTCATCTGTTCAGTACAGAAATTTAACCAGAAATTCATCACAGTTTAACCATCATGCATACCAAAATTTACATTTTTCTGAGTTACACATATTTTCTGAAAATTCTAACAGTGATGATATCAACTGTAAAAATAGTCAAACTGATACAATTTTTCATTATTCGAATTCATAATTTATTTCATACATGAATACTGACAGTACAAACTTTATCACAATTTTCAGGGATTTAACTAGTTTCGCAAGAATTCTTAACTTTTATGCATTGAATAGACATGTTAACTATTTTTCAGTTCAGAAAATTTAATAAACTGTCCAGATATTATAAATTGCTCAAATTTTTATATCATGCATCAGATCTTATGAACAATGTACAGAAATTTATGACACTTAATTTCTACACATAATTCATAAACGACATTTTCCAAGATTAACATTCTATTGGTAACACATTCCAAAAATTCTAATAATTAGTGAAATTTTCAAAAATGCACAATAACTTACAGTACACCCGAACATATATATTTACATATTATATAAATTTTACCGTATATCCTCATGCGGAAAAACTCGAAAACTAGTTCATATAAGGACAGACTTGCTCACTGTTGCAGTCTGAAGAACTCGACGGCAAGGGGTGGCCGTCTATAGGTTAACGGCATTAGATGATGCCGCCAACACATGATATTAGCGGCAAGGGATCTTGTCCGTTAATATCCTGTCTGCAGAACACAGACTGAAAGCCAATAAATCACTTGAAAGGGGGGTTCCAGGACACGAGAAAAATCTGAGAAAATCCTGGGACATACTAGACACATGTAGGGTCAATGTGAATGGGGTACTTGCCTTCTGTAAAATCTACCAACGACGATTTAAGCCGGAGAAGCCCTCCTCGGCCTGTGCCAAAGAGTCTCCAAATCCCTCCTTCTTCGGATCTTCTGTTGATCTTCACAGCACACCAGCGTGGGGAGTCGTTCCCGGATGTTCAAGGTGGACACCAGTTGATGTAGATCGCCAGACGAAGCCTCCCGAAGCCGAATCTTTCAGGTTCAAGTTAGGGTTTTGCTTAGAGAAGATAGGTTTTTGACCCAAGAGCCAAAGGGATGGATCTGGCCGAAATTTGGATATTATAAAGGGTTGGGGGTCGGATCGGTTAAAGGGGCAAGTCTTAGAGCCGTTGGGAAGGGTTTCCCAAACAAGAGGCTCAATTTCCGGAGGCGTTTCCGGATCTGAAAACGTAACAGATCTGGGATATTGGCGTCCATATCCATGGTCGCCTATCCAAAAATGGGCGTCCATCGATATTGCCGCCTACCCCTGGTCAGCGTCAGCCGATGTGGACGCCGACTGGTCGACAAAACTCACTTTAATTAAGCAGAATTTATAATACTACACACTTAAATATATACGTATATATATATATATATACATATACTATGTACTTGAATATACTATGTACATTTCAATAATACTAATTCATACAATTTATATCAGTAAATACTTATACACAATAATCATACATCAATAGTATACACTTATACGCACATACATATACTTGACAAACAAGGTGAAAATCAAGGGCCTTACAACGTCACTGTCTTCAGAATCTACATTTTTGGAACTAGAAGAAGAAGAAGAGGTGGAAGGAGTAGCTGCAACTTTAAGAGCATTAGTAATTTTTTTCTTGGATGAGCTTTCAGATAGTCGCTCCATATTGATTTCATGTGCCATGAGAGAACCTATTAAGTTATCAATAGAAAGTTTGGTTAAGTCATGGGCTTCTTCAATAGCAGTTACTTTAGGTGTCCATGAAAGAGTTAAAGACCTGAGTATCTTTCTAACGGTTTCTTCATTAGAAAGAGTTTTACCAAGAGAATTTAAACCTACTACTATGCTTGAAAATCTATTATACATAGTAGTAATGTTTTTCGTTTGGAAGCATCTTAAATTGTTCGTATTGTGAATCAAGAATATCTATCCTAGTTTGTTTTACTTTATCTGTTCCTTCATAAGTTATTTGCAGTTTATCCCACATTTCTTTAGCAGTTTTACATGCAGATATTCTACTAAATTCCTTTTTGGATAAAGTACAACATAAATAGTTCTTAGCTTTAAAATTTAATGATAATTTATTTTTATCAGCTGCAGTAATGGCAGTAGTGCCAACAGCAGGAGTAACAACAAAATCACCTACCTCTATTACCTGCCACAGATCAAAGTCTGTGCCTCGAATGAAGCATTCCATCATCATCTTCCAATATTGGTAATCCTCTCCATCGAAAAATAGAGGTCTTATGATTGATTGACCTTCAGCATATCCTTGAGCTGCCATGGATCTTCTTGATTGATCAGAGAACCTCGCTCTGATACCACTTGTTGGCCCTTTTGGTACGGCAGCAAGCTAACCTAGAGGGGGGTGAATAGGTTTTCTGAAATCTGAAACACAGAAACTTAAACACAGAAAATTATCACTTAAAAATTTGGTTAGTTAAGTGTGATAAAGAGTAGCAGTGCGGAAGTAAATAAACAATCACACAAAGGACACAAGGAATTTATCCTGGTTCGGCCCTTCCCACATGGAAGTCCTACGTCCAGTCCCCAAGCAACTTCTTGGGATTTTACTGACCAAGGGTACAGTCCCCCTTAAGGACAATACAACACCCAGCACCCCAGCTGGTCTTCTTCTCTTTCCCGGGCAAGAAGGCAGCCCACTTCTTTTACAGGTCAAGAAGCCAACCTCCTGGTACAAACCCCAGTGTGGTTCTGCTAGACACAAACCTCTAATAAGGTTCTACACTGTATACAGTCCTACAGCTGGACAGAAGTCTTTCTTATAAAAGAAAGAACAATGTTGAGAGTTGGAACAGATGAAAACCAACTAAAAGAAACTCTCAGCGAAAAGACTCTCTCCCAGATTACAAAGATGCACATAGAGAGAGTGAAGAGAGGAGAAGGAGCTTGAATGCTTAGTCTTTCAGTTGCTTGAACACTTCTTCTTGGGCTCAGGCTCTTTCTCTCTTGTCCTTTGAGTGTATGTGGAGTTGAGGTTCTTCCCGGATGTACACTCTTAAAAAATCTTCAGGAAAGCTCTCTTGCTTTTCTTCAGCCTTGCTTCTTCTTTTATATGAGCTGCTTTGAATAAATCCGTTGGAGTTCTAGTCGTTGCTCATCTTCTCTTTCTTCTGATAATTTGTGGTCTACGAGGTCTGCAAACATAGAAGAAAGTGTTTAGATAAAAGAGTGTTTCTGTTAAGAAGGCTCATACATCTATGTTTCTGCTATTATCTAGAAGTGGTAGGTAACCCTCTTTTTGTTCTGACAAGAGAGAAGAGATCTGGAAAGATAAAAGAGATCTTCTGTCAGAAATATATTTGACTCTTCACTAGATGCCAAAAACATTTTAAAATATAAGGAAATCGATGTTTAAGTGAAATCCATGTTGAAATCCATGTTTTACAAGCGAATCTATGTTTCACTTATGAAATCCATATGAGGAGCAAATCTATGTGAGAGCAAATCCATGTGAGAGTCACTTATCAAATCCTTATGAGAGCGAATCCTTATGAGAGCAAATCCATGTGAGAATCACTTATCAAATCCTTATGAGAGTGAATCCTTATGAGAGCAAATCGATGTGAGAGTCACTTATCAAATCCTTATGAGAGTGAATCCTTATGAGAGTAAATCGATGTGAGAGCGAATCCTTATATGACCAAATCGATGTAAGAGTCATTTATCGAATCCTTATGAGACCGAATCGATGTGAGAGTCACTTATCGAATCCTTATGAGACCGAATCCTTATGAGACCGAATTGATGTGAGAGTCACTTCTCGAATCCTTATGAGACCGAATCGATGTGGCACTTTATGAACTGAAATCGATGTATATTGAATGGACATCGATTTAGCTTTTTAGTGCAAAACACACAGCAATAATTCCATAAATTTATATTTATTAGGAAAATATGATATTAAATATATTTAATTAATCATAAATTATGTTATCACCAAAATATAAGGGTAAAATATAGAGGGTTCAACATCAAGTTCTTGAGGTTGGTGGCCAGGGATGTTGCAGTTAACAGTAGGCGGTCACATCCCTTGCAGTTAACTTCTTTAGTGTCCTGAAATTTCACTGTTTGATCTTCTTAAGCTGTTTAAATGATTTCCGGATATAGGTACATGTATGGTTGTATACAGTCAGTAGGTCATATCATGAGGTTGCCTAAATTTTCTATGAACTGTATTAATTATTAAATTTCAGTAATTGAATTATGAGCATCACATAAGCATGTTTAAATCTTGTATAAATGGATTTGCTGTAAGTTAGGGTTTTGTAATTTTGACATGACAGCATGAGGTCTGATATTAGATTTCTGAACTGTTAACACCCAACCATGTTAATGTGTACCATGTTTAATGATATTTCAATGAATATGTCTGAAATCTTGTTTAAATTGTAGAAATTATATTTACTGTTCGAAAAATCTGGAAAATTGAAGATGTGATATGCTTACAGTTAATAACCTGTGATAAAAATTTGGAACTAATTTGATGACAGAAAGTGCAATTATTGTTAAATAATGGGAATTATTCATATTAGATATGTAAAATCTAATCTTGTGTAATTCAGTAATTAACATAATGTTTAGGATTGTAATATGAGTTGTTTTACTTCTGAAAATAGTAGTATCATGTTGGGTTAACTGAGATGTGTGTAATTGATAAATAACACATGTAAAGTGATTAAATAGTTTATGTGAGGTATGTGAATAATGAGAGGAAATGTGATAAGATGAATGTGTAATAATTGGGCCAAGAATTGACACTGCTACCCTAGAGGTTTGAGAGTTGTACCATAGAAAGGTCCCTATGGTAGGCTCAACGTTGTGAAAAGTATATCCTAAAGGCATTAGGATGAAAACCTGGAGGTGGACAAGTACCACTGGATAGGGTGGAGAGGGCTTCTCCCGGTCTGCGTAGTTACCAAGATTCGCCACTACATTGCCTAGGTGGTGGGTATATGATTATGAGTTGTGTTATGAGATGTGCTATGAGATGAGTTATGTGCTATGAGCTATGTGCTATGAGATATGGATGTGTGTGTCCTCTAGTAGGTGGTTAGGACTATGTGTCATGGCATCTTAAGCGATGGAATATGAATAAAGTGTAAGATGATATGCGAATGTGGCACGTGATGAGTGCAAATGATATGATATGTGATAAGTGAAAATAAAAGAGTAAATGATATGAAGAATATGTGAAAAGATATGTAAGGGAGAGTTAATGTTAATGAAAGTGTGCTTGCATGTAAAAACCAATGTATTAATGCAATATGTTCATGTTTTCATGTATTAATACCTCAATTACAATATCATGTTTAGCATTATGTCATGTAGTTTATTAATCTTCATGTAATAGTGTATGTGAATAAACATATGTAACCATGTCATTTATGCAATATGAAAGGTGAATATGTAGGATTATTAAATGGATAAGATAACATGTGAACAAATGTAAATCCATGTAATTGAATTTAATTCATGTCAAAACAGCAAGTAAAGTGTGGTTATGAATGTGATAAATGCATGAAATAATGTTTAGGTTCCATGCTAGATGTGATACCCACTCAGTACATAAATCCATGTCTAAAAATTATATATGTTTGCTAATTGATTGAACATGTTCTAGACCTTTCATTCATGGTATAAAAAGTGAGATCATGTGAACTGAAATTTATTTACATTAAAACAGCAAGTAAAATGTGTAATTAAATATGAAAAATGCATGTGAAAAGTGAATAGACATCATGCTAGGTTGCTCATTTCTTTATGCTTAACTCTATGTTCTAGTTTGTAGAAATGTATCATGAAATGGAAAATATTTGGATGGATGAATCATGCTACATATTAGGTGTAGAGAACATGTACAAGTATATGTTAGTATCCATGACTTAGAATAAACATGTGATAGTCTAAAGCATGTCTAGGTGATTTAAATATGTGTTGATAGTTAGGAGTATGTACCATTTGTATTCTTGTAGTTTAAATGATAGTATGTATTTTCCTTAGTGTATGATAGCTTAACGTGAATATGATATGTTTAAGGTTAAGTCTTTGGTTTGCTTGCTGAGTCTTTAGACTCATACTTGCTTCGGCGTACAGGTTGACAGGTATCCCGTGCCAGAGGGAGGCATAGCGAAGGACGACATCTTGGAGGAGTAGTTGTGGAGTTTGCTTAGAAGTTGTACTTTTCTTTTCATAGCATGAATAAAGTTTAATTGTATGGACAATGTGATAGACAATGTAGTTCTTTTATCATGTAATAATGTGGACATTGTCATTTTATTTCGCTATATAGACTGTGGAATGTGTGATGGTGATGGATTAAAGTTAAGTTAGTTATTTTATTTCCGCTGTACTCAATTGTTATCCACGTACATATCAACCTATCGGCTAGTGTTGGGTTATTATCCCACTGTGACGACACTCTTTATACCGATGGGGATTGGTATAATCGTACCGATATGAGGAGGGTCATTACACTATCCGCGAGTGGACCGACCACATCGAATGCCCACATGGCGAAGGCCATGGAGCAATGAGAGGGTGAAGAAAGGAAGAAGGAGCATAGATCTGGTCACCATGTAGTTGACATTTAGCACAGTGATGAACGAAATGAGTGCAATCTTCTTCCATGGTAGGCCAGTAATAATGTCTTAGCAACTTTTGGGCAATTTCTCTACCATTGACATGGCCACCACATTCACTAGAGTGAGCGGCTTCAATGACACTTTGAGATTCGATCTCGTCAAGGCAACGGAGACAGACCCCACTGAGGAATTTCTTGTGGAGAATGCCACCTATGATCTTGTAATGTGCAGAGACATGGCGAATGGCTTGTCTATCAGAAGAGGTGGCATAATCAGGGAAGGATCCATCTTTGAGAAAGTTTTTGATGTCAAAGTACTAGGGATGGCCATCATCGAGATCGATTTTTGGCTCTTTTGAAAGTGCATGGACTTGAAGAGGGGTAGACTTGAGCTGAGAGAACCATGGATCAACATGAGAAGGGATTTTCAATGTTTGGACAGAGATGGTTTCAGAAGATTTTCCTAGAGGGATAGGGAGAGAAGAAACTAGGGAGGCGAGTGAATCTGCCAGAATATTCTGAGCCCTAGGAGTGTGAACTAGAGTGAGCTTCCTAAACTGCCGAATGACTCTTTCTACCAAATCCTGGTATGGTTTCAACTTGGGATCCTGGGTCTGGTACTTGCTAAGGGACTGCTGGAGTATCAATTGTGAATCTCCAATTATCCTTAATTCCTTAACTCCAAGCAACAATGCCATTTTCAGCCCAACTAGGGGTGCCTCATATTCGGCCACATTGTTTGTGGCAGGGAAGGTTAGTTGGTAGGCGTGCAGAATCACTATCCCTTCCCGCGAGAGGAGGATTGCCCTTATTCCGCTCCCTTTAGAATTGAGAGCTCCGTCGAATTAAAGTATCCATGAAGGTTCATCATCAATAATGGCTCCTAACTCTTCATCTGGAAAACTTTCATCAATAGGAGAATATGAAGGTAAGGGATGGTAGGCCAAATGTTTGGCAATGGCATGTCCTTGATTGACTTCTGATTTACGTAGGTGATGTCAAACTAATTAAGAAAACTTTGCCACCTCACCAAATGTTCAGTTAGAACATGATTTTCTAACAAGTACTGAATTGGGTCCATTCGTGCCAGAAGCTTCACTTCATGAGCTAGGAAATAATGCTTCAACTTCTGGGTGACCCAGACGACGGTCGCACATGTCCTTTTCATAGCAGTGTACCTTTTCTCAGCTTCCTTGAACAACTTGTATAGGTAATAAACCGCTCTCTCCTTCTTCTCGTCGTCATATTGGGTGAAGACTGCTCCAGTAGAATCTTCAGTGGTTGACACGTAGAGCAATAAAGGCCGACCCAGGACCGGAGGAGCGGGAACAGGGGGATTGAAAAGATAACTCTTTAATTCTTCAAAGGCCTTTTGACACTTATCGTTCCAATCAAATTTAGCCTCTCCTCTAAGCATCTCATAGAAGGGCTTACAGCGGATTGAATGTTGAGAAATGAATCTCCTAATGAACTGAAGTCTACCAATCAGCTCTCTAACTTCCCTGATGTTCCTAGGAGGAGGCATGGCGATTATTGCTTTGGCCTTGTTGAAATGAATCTCAATTCCCCTCTTTATAACTATGAACCCAAGCAACTTCCCTGAGGATACTCCGAAAACACATTTCTTGGGGTTCATCTTGAGCTTGTGTTCTCTAGACCGTTAGAGAACTGCCCGGAGGACTTCAACATGGCCATGTCGAGTTCTAGACTTTACCAAGACATCATCAACATAGACCTCCATGTGCACATGCATCATGTCGTAAAAGATTGCCATCATTGCCCTTTGATATGTTGCTTCTGCATTTTTCAATCCGAAGGGCATCACGACATAACAATAAGTCCCCCATGGCATGGTGAAAGAAGTTTTCTCTTGGTCTTCCTCAACCAGACGGATCTGGTTATATCCAGAGAAACCATCCATGAATGACAACATCTCAAAACCGATAGTATTGTCCACTAGGACATCAATGTGGGGGAGAGGAAAATCGTCCTTAGGGCAAGCACGATTAAGGTCATGGAAATCTATGCAGATCCTAACCTTACCATCCTTCTTCATCACAAGGATGATGTTAGCTACCCACTGTGGATAAAGCACAACCCTAATGAATTTGGCTTTGTGAAACTTGTCAACCTCCTCTTTGATCTTGAGCGCAAACTTGGGGTGTAATCTCCTTAGCTTTTGTTTGACGGCTTTTGCATCGACTTTTAAGACTAAATGGTGCTCGACCAAAGAGGCGTCAAGCCCCGGCATGTCCTCGTAGGACCAAGTAAAGCCATCGGAAAATTCTTTAAGGATAGCTTGTCATGTCCTGATAAAAATCTATTTATCGGGAAATGACAGAAAATAGGCACAAAGTAATAACATTAACATTCATTCATTATAACGCAGTCTGCAGAAGTCTTATTACATAAAGCTCCTCATTACACTCTGAGTGAGGAGTAAGGATGAGTAACTACTATTCATCACATTTACAAGTACACAACTAAAACAGTAAATGGTTGGTTGGCTCGTCATCAGTGTTCACTCTGCACACAGCCCATCTTACACTTCTCCCCCATCTTGGTTACCTGAAAAGGGAAGGATGGGTGAGCTAACTAGCCCAGTAGAATTCAAATCCTTAAATCAAAGGATCAGGAACACATGATAACTCAAGTAAGAATAGGTATGGTATCAAGAACAGGGATAGATAACCAATATAACATGTCAGTGAATGTATAACAGTAGTATGAAAACACAGGCATGCTCAGAAATTCATATTAAGACTCAGGTTCTGGAACATATAAATATTCACACAGGACAGGTAATATGATGACCATAATCAGGAAATAGTGATGCAATGCCAAACATCCTGGTGTCCTTATCACTCCCGTACGACCCGTAATGAATTCGGGTGCTCCTCCCAGGACTGGACCAGCCCTATTTGCACAGGCATAACAGTCAGGTGGGGTCCAAGGACCCAATAAATGTCATCATCATCAACTAACCATATCTCACAAGGTGTTCAAACATTTGAACTCTCAAGATATCAGATAATATGAACTTAGTTACCGAATACAGGAGAATGGACTCAACGGAATACCATTCGCAGTTGACAACTTCAAGGATAATTCAATGGTGAGTAAGGTACACTAAGTGGGTAATATTTATAGTAGAATGACAGTAGATACCAAATTAATTAAGGGGGTAACTTGGTAGGTTATTAGGATGAAGTTTAAGCAAGAGTTCTATCATGAAAAGTTGCTGAAATACAAGGCAGGACAGGTGCTGTCGACAGCCAGGAAGGGGCTGTCGATAGATGGAAACAAACATAGCTCAGGTTTGCTGGCTCTATGGGTATCTGTCGACAGCAACAAAAGGGCTGTCGATAGATACACATAGTCCAGAAATGAAGACATGCACATGTCGACAGCTTTGGGTTGGATGTCAATAGGTAGCAGTAGAACTTCTAGAAATGATGTTTAAATCCATTCTAAACACCCTAATTATAGAACTTATAAACCAAGGCATGGTTTATATCAAATGGAAGAGTCTAATTGGAGTTCTTACATTGGTTTATAAGCTAAACAATCGAGATGAAACAAGAGACTTATAATTCAAACTTGGCTAGCTAGAAACTAACATAGTGTAGTGAAGAAAGCATAGTCTTAATAACGATGGTTTATTGGAAAATTACTACAAGATAAATACGAAAACTCAAAGTGTTTCATGGATCTATATCAAGGCATGAAGTATCAAACATCCGAACAGAAATTAGTCACAGGTTCTAATAGTATTGTGACTTCTAACAAAATTCTATAACATATACGAGGATCAAGGGTGGAAGAAGAAGAAAAAGAGTTGATCTTGGAATAAAATAAGAATCTTATCCTCCCCATCATGAGAGTGTTTATCAAAACTAGAAGAGGAACAATAGGATTACGGATATATCAACCTGACTATTCAACATGAGTTACCTATCATGTGTGGAGGACAGGATTAAGGGAAAGGAGATGAATCCTACCTTGTTAAACGGGTAATCCTTCACATGTTCTAAACACAGGAACCTAAGCCAGCAAGAGAAGAGCTTCCTCTCACAGTTGATGGCATGCCAACTATGCTTACACCAAAGTATAGCAGCTACAGTAGTAAAACAGGAACAAAAGTATGTTGCAAGTGCGATGTAGCTTGCAACTTCCAGCAGCTCCTCCAGTAGCAAACCCAGTAGCTCCTCCCACAATTCTTCTAGCAGCAAGGAGCAAGGAGGACAAGAACAAGGGTGCAGAAGGGTTTGAACTAAGGAGAGGGAGTGGCTTTTATAGCCCAACCAAGTTCCCATGCATGAGGACACCTCCGTGCACATGTGTAACAGTAAAACCCGTTGGGTTTTTACTGTTTACACCTGGTTCATGCTTCCTACCAGTCCCTTACACCTCAACCCTTTACGTGTAAGAGTTTTAACCCATGGTATAGCCTTATCCTAATGTGTGCTGGCCTCTTTAAGGCCTTACACGTAAGTACCCAGAAAATCCCAGAAATTGGCCACCGTAATTGACCCGTAATTCAGCTAGCCACTTAGTGTTGATTGTAAACATGTCCAAACAAAGTCGGTTTGTATTAAAATTTCAACCATAGACTAATGTGATGGTTTTACAAATTATGGTGATTTTAGTTTAATTTTTTGAATTTATTTTACACTAGGTGAAAAATCACCCGGAAAACAGTTGCGTCGACTTAGTCTCAAAATCTAAACGTCGAAAAATTCAGATATTTACATTTCTAATATCTTCACATTTTTCTGGAAATTATGGTATTCTCAAATTTTATTTTCGTTACAGTTTTTCATTGTCGCCCTGTGGGAGCGCGCACGTCCGAGTACAGCACTGGGATAATGTTCATTAATATTAATCATTCCCAAATATCAATTATTTTGTTCTAATAATAATGGTTAGGTCCAATAATCTTATTGTTCATGTTTTTCAATAAATAAAAAAATTTCGGGGTATTACATAGCTACAATAGCTTCTTCTTCTTCTACGCTTAAGATGGCACTAATCAAAACTACCTTTGGGGATTCTTCGGTGCCAAGGTTGATCTCTTTGGTTGGCTCATTCGTAGCCATGGTTGGGTCATCAAACCTCTTTGTGTCATCCATATAGGAGCTCACTGGGTCCTCTTCTTCCGACCCAAGATCTCCTGGCTCATCTTTTTCATCAAAGTCTAGCAGATATACTCCTAAACCATCATCAACTGAATCACCTTCTACAAAATTTGTTTCTACAAGAGTAGGTTCCTCAAGAAATTCTGGGACTTAACTTAACACACTTCTCTGTCAAAGTGAGAACATATCGGGCAGGCACTTGCCTACCCTTCTCCTTGCGTATGTGCGGCTGAGAGAGACCAGACTCTTCTAAACCTAGACCTGACCCTAGACTTGATCCTAAACCTAACTCTAAGCTATTATGTACAGGACTATATGTAGACACCCGATTCTGGCCCATAAGTCGAACCATATTTCATGCTATCTTATTGAGCCCCAAGTTGGTCACTCACCTTGAGCCCATCATTAGCCTTGCTTTGAGCCCATTAAAAGCCTAATTTTCAGATTATCCCATCCAATTATCCTTTGAAGAGTCCTTATGCTTAATTGTCTAATTATTCTCCTTGGTGATTGGTCAATATTTTGAGAATAATCGATTTTCCTTAACGCAACGGGTCGTAGCGCTGCGTTAAGCTTATCGCGCCCCCCATAGGCGTCGCGACAGCCCATGCATGTCCATGCACGTGGCTTTAGGCCGTCGCGTTCATCCTTGACGCACCCCTATGATTCGTCGCGACTACAGCCGCACAAACAGCCTCCGCAACCACCTCCTATTTATCCTCTCATGGCCTTTATCTTCATCCTTAAATAACCTCACAACCCCCTAACCGCGGTTTGGGGTTGTGGGTCACCTTGGGGGCTCCTTAGGACTCTCACCCACGGATTAACATGGTATTATCACCTCATTTTGGACCATTATCACTTGAAAACGATATATTCTCTCTCTTCCCTTATATAAGCACCCCTTCTCTTACAGAAGAGGGGAGGGAGCCCTTTCTACCATGAAGTGCTGCCAAAATCTTCCCTGGCCAGTCACTTATCCCGTAGCTCTCCCTTTCCCTCTCATTTCTACCTATCCTCTTCATCAAGCTATGCTTATCTCTTCATCCATGGAGCTTGGTGCGTGAGGAGGGCGACTTCCACTTCGTCTGAGGCTTCTCCAGCACTCAAGGACAACACACAACAGCCATGGAGTTGCCCCATTGGGGCTCCTTCTGCCCTTCCTTCCTCATTTCCCTTTCATGCATATTATTTGCTTTTTAGATAGAAGCATTTCCTATTCCTTCCCATGTTTTCCTGCTACCCAAGGGGTTTAAAACCCACCCCAGGTCCGTTCCCTCCATGCTCTCACCTTTCCTTTCATTTTTGTATAGATACTACACCTAATATGTTCTAACATGGTTTTATTTGTTGTTTTCTTTGTTTTGGCAGGCACCCAAGCAACATCTAATGAGGAGCTATTATTCTCTGGCCGGCCGAAGGATAGGAAGAAGGTCCAACCATGTTTTCTCCCGCACTGCAGAGGACGCAGCAGAGAAGGGCGTCGCGACAACAGAGACACACCCTGGTAGGGCATCGCGACATCAGGCCCATCGTGACGGGGAGACCCGTCGTGATCTCAGTAAGCTCTCTGTTCTCGTCTCCTTTTCCTAGCGTAGTTAGCCTATCTATTTCTTTATCCTGAAAACTATCTAGGTGGCGATCACATCCTTCCATGTTTCCATGCTATTTATTTTAATTTTAAAACATGTTGCGTGTTCCAAGGGGTGCACAACCCCGTGATTACACTATGTACAGGAGAAAGTGCCCCTAGATGGGCGAGTGTGGGTGCTTAAGTTGGAAAGAATCGACCCCTGGCCAATCGGAGGAGACTCCACAGAGGAAGGGTGCTTGATGGAGACCTCACATTCCCACCTTTGAGAATTGGCCTTTTTTTTTTTTGAGTCAAGGCTTAGAACCATGAGCTGTTGACTCGAGGTTGCCCTGACTGGCCAGGTGAGTAATGGAGGAAGGATGGGTTGGAAAAGAAGGGGGAGGGAAGTGGTTGGAGCAGGGCAGTCGGGTGTCGGGCAGACTCCAGTTGAGGGATAAAATGAAGGAGATGAGGGATCAGAGTCAGAACCAAAGAAGTGAAAGAAGGCCAAAGTCCTCAAAACCTGTAACGTCGCGCATTTTTCAGATCCTCGTGGATCGTGTGTTTAGCGCTTGTGGTGGCCAATGTGAGGTCAATGTGGCTTGTGTGCCGTGTGTGTGTGTGTTTCTGGGGCTTACTAGGCCGATAGTTTGGGCCTACAGTACCCTAGATTCCTCAGCCTGTCATCACGGCAGGAAGGTGTGTCGCGTTCTTAACGCGACAGAGGTGGCCGTCGCGTTCATGTGGCCGTCTTGAAGTGTTGAGTGTCTGCATGTGTGCCACGTGTAGCGCTCAGGGCAGCGGGCATTGGGAAGGCGACGCTCAGGTCCGTCGCGACCTAATCGCAACACCACAATGCGTCGCGTTCCGAACCACTGCAGGTTTTTAAATAACCCCAGTCAAGTAGAACGCACAAGGGTTCTGCTCGGCCAGGGGGAGGAGCTGTGGCGATTTCTACTGGGTTTTGGCGTCTTCGGCGTGTCCTTTCTGCAAGGAGTTCGGGAGAAGCAGGGGAAACACCGGGAGATCTCTGCATAACGCGTTCTTCGCGAAGGTAGGTGAACTCTTCCCGTTTTTGGGGTGTAAATCTCAAGGGATAGGGTTCCAATCAGCTAAATGCATTTCTAACCTTAGATATCATGCTTAGGTATTCACAAAAGCATGAAAACGAAGAATTAAGGGTGGTTTGTATGGTGTGAAATGGGCTTTCATGGAGAGAGCTCGGATTAGGGTTCCCGCCTGATAAGGCGACGGGTCCCTATGTCGCATCCTGAACGCGACACAACGATGTGTCGCGTTAAGGATCAAGAGGAGACATGTAAGTAGGTCGCGTTATGGACCTGAAGGCGACATGTCGTGGCAACGTCTTCTGAAGGCGACCCATTGGGTTGTCGCGACATGGCCCGAGAGGCCCTATTTGTGCATGGTTTACACATGTAACTATCTGATTATCGTTATCGGTATGCTCGGCATTAGTGAGTAGTGCGTTGGCACTTGTGGCGCTCTGGGAAGCGCATGGTTTACGAGGCTAGCTCACAGGTTACGTAGCTAGCTAGTAGTTTGCCTGTGGATCACGTGTTGTGGACCGTCAGTACACGAGGTTTACGTGAGGTTTCATGTGGTTTGTGCGGTGCGCACGTGGTTTCTGTGTGCGTGTCAGGTAGTAGACGCCTACTGTGGTTACCTCTCCAGTTGGGTGCCCCAGGTTCTCTGTGATCCAGGCTGTTAGCTCAGGGCTTGTCCCGGTACTTGTGTGGTACCGTTGAGGTCTGTGTCATCTGTCCTGGACATCCTCACTCCTTTGTTTGAGTTGTACGTCCGGTTGAGAGAAAGACGACAATGGGACAGTGACTCTTGTGTTTGTTTCTAGTCACTTGTAGCGTGCTCTTAGTTGGGGGTACGGACACCAGTTGTCCACACAGGTCCCCAACTAGTCCTTTTCCAGTGCCTCACTCTAGCGTGCCCAGGCCAGGGTCTCTAGAGGTGCCAGGCATGGGCCTGCGACCGTGTGGTCTGCAGGTGGTGGTGTTTAGTTGGTCTCCACAGTTGCTTGTCTTTTTCACGTGGAGCAGCAGTTGGACCTTTCGTCCGTGGCTGCAAGACTGAGAGGTAGACCTGTGTTAGTTTGTCCGAGTCTGTTGCTGGTGTCACGAACCAGTCTACATGGCTCGAGTGTGGCGGTCTCTACCGTAGCTCGTACATGTGTTAGAGTTTTGCCGTTTATTTATTATAGCTGTTTTACGCAGTCGGCTAGCGGTAAGTTTGTTTATAGCTTTAATATCCTATTTAGTTGTGCTATAAATTGCTAGCATAGTTTACTGCATTCGGTACTAGTGTTTGTTTTGCTCGGTGTTGGGGGAGTTCCCTACTGAGCCAGTGACTAGCAAGGCTCACCCCTACTCCCCACAGGCGAGGGCGAGGATGAGGTTTCTCTACCATCGTCCAGTTCGGAGCCGCGATGTAGCGGTGTTGGCCCAGCGCCTCCAGCAGTGTAACTTTTCTTTCTTCAGTTGTACCTGTTGTACCTCGGGGTATGCCCCAGGCTTGTGTACTTTCCTTTATTTCTTTTGGAATTGGATATGTAAAACCTTGTATATTATAAATGCAATGGTGTGTTCCTTTGTGTTTTCACGGACTAGTGTGTGGTATCCCTTGCGAGGCTTCGGCCCGTTCGCGGGAGACAGACTCGGGTCAAGCACGTTACTGGTTTAACGGGCTTGGACGTGGCATTCCGTCACAGTTGGTATCAGAGCAAGGTCCGTGTGAATATAAAGGAATTAAGAAGTTACATAGCCATATCTTCTTCTAGATACACTGCTGGTAGCTGGCCTTGGTTTTTTGATGACTCGTTGTTTTGCCTATGGTTGGCTTGTTGTGTGTGCAGGCAGTTGTAATGGCCGATAGAAGAGACTGGGGTGGTGGAGGAGATGACCCTGAGGAGTCGACTCAGCAGATGATAGAAAGGAGTTGGGAGAGCCTCACCGATATTCGGATGAGGATGGATCAGCTAGCACCGGTACCACCAGTGATCGGAGAGGCGGTACCTGTGGCCCCAGTTCCACCTCAGCCAGGGGTGGAGGTACCTTTTGTGGCACTAGTACCACCATCACCACCCGTGATTGCGGCAGAAGATCCAGTGGTGCAAGTTGAAAGGTTTTTGAGGTTGCAGCCGCCCACTTATACAGGAGGGCCGAATCCAGATACAGCAGAGCACTGGATTCATGAGATTGAGAGGGTCTTTATGACCATGAGGTGTCCGGCAGCGGACAGAGTTCTGTTGGCTACTTATCAGCTGAGGGGATTTGCGCAGGAATGGTGGCGTCTGAAGATGCAGACCACCTTTGCAGGCAGAATAAAGGGTGCTATTACTTGGCCTGAATTTCTTGAAGTGTTTAACGACACATTCTTTCCTCTTCAAGTGCAGCAGGCAAAAAGAGAGCAGTTCAGGACCTTGCAGTAGGGTGAGACTTCGGTCCTGGAGTATCAGATGCGGTTCATGGCACTGAGCAGGTATGCACCCTATGTTGTCACGGATAATGCTATGATGGTTGAATATTTTATCCATGGTTTGAGGCCAGAATTACAGACTGCAGTGATACCATTAATGTGTAGAACAGTTGAAGAAGTAGCCCAGAGAGCAGCTACTCTGGAAAGAGCAGTTCGGACTCGTCAGGTGGGCGAGTCAGGTTCAGGTAGTTTCTGGCTACCCCAACAGTCAGCGGGTGTGAGTAAGGGCAAAGCATCAGCAGGACCTTCCTCATCAGGTTTTGGTAAGTGGGGCCAGAAATTAAAACAGGCATTTAAAGGTAAAGGAAGAGGATGGGGAGGTCGTCAGCAAGTTCAGCAGGGTCGTGGTAAGCCAGAGGTGGAGGAATTGCAGCAAAGTACCTCCAGGCAGCCTACCCTTCCACCATGCTATAGGTGTTTTAATTGCAATCAGCCGGGGCATTTAATCCGTAATTATCCCTATCCGAGGGAATATGGTTATGGTAGAGGTGTTCAGCAGTCGCAGCAGTCTCAGCAGCCACCGGTAGGTCGTGGCAGAGGAGCACCACAACAGAGAGGTAGGGGCCGGGTTATGGCTATCACCCGTGCCCAGGTGGAGGCATCGAATATGATAGAAGGTACTATCCCCATTTATGAATATTCAGCAAAAGTTCTATTTGATTTAGGTGCCTCGCATTCATTTATTTCTGAAGAATTCCTGGATAGTATAGCTCATCCTTTAGAAGAAAAATCATGTGAATTAGTAGTGGAAGTTCCCTCTGGTGAGTTTATGCTCACCTCGTGTTATATAGATGAGGCTCCAATGGTGTTTGAAGGGAACCAGATGCCAGGTCGATTATATTCTTTATAGTTGACCGATTATGATATTATTTTGGGTATGGATTAGCTTGAGGCCTATGGAGCTATGCTAGATTGCAGGAAGAAAAGGATCAGGTTTTGTCACCCCAATGGTTCTGTATTTGAATATCAAGGTATGCCTTTTTGTGCTTCTAAGTTTATAATTTCTGCAATTAGAGCTAGAAGGTTGATTAATGCGGGGTGTGTAGCTTACTTAGCTTCTGTAAGTTTGATAGAAACTAGTAAGTCAGTTGAGGCAGTTCCCGTGGTTAGGGAATTTGCAGATGTGTTTCCAGATGAGTTGTCTGGTTTAGCTCCACACAGAGAGGTGGACTTTACTATTGAGTTGTTGCCGGGTACCATGCCGATTTCTAAAGCACCCTATCGGATGGCACCAGCAGAGCTCAAAGAGTTGAAGAAGCAATTGGAAGAATTGTTAGAAAAAGGGTTTATTAGGCCGAGTCACTCCCTGTGGGGAGCACCAGTGTTATTTGTAAAAAAGAAGGATGGAAGCTTTCGAATGTGTATTGACTATAGAAAGTTGAATGATGTGACCATTAAGAATAAATACCCGTTGCTAAGAATAGATGATTTGTTTGACCAATTGCAGTCAGCCAAGGTGTTTTCTAAAATTGACTTGAGGTCAGGGTATCATCAATTGAGAATCAGAGAGGAGGATATAGATAAAACAGCTTTCAGGACTAGATATGGTCACTATGAATTTGTGGTTATGTCGTTTGGGCTGACCAATGCTCCTACAGCTTTCATGGATCTGATGAACAGAATTTTTCATCCGTACTTGGACCAATTCATTGTGGTCTTTATAGATGATATTCTGATTTATTCAGCTTCTGAAGAAGAGCATGCTGCTCATTTGAGGTTTACTGTTTAGTTATTAAGAGATAATCAGTTGTTTGCTAAATTTAGTAAGTGTGAGTTCTGGTTGAAGGAAATTCAGTTTTTGGGTCATGTCATCTCGGCAGATGGAGTGGCAGTCGATCCAAGTAAAGTGGAATCGGTGATGAAGTGGGAAGTGCCTAAGACAATTACAGAGATTAGGAGTTTCTTGGGGCTGGCAGGCTATTATAGGCACTTCATACAAGATTTTTCTAAGATTGCGGCACCCATGACTAGACTGACTAGGAAGGGTGTGCCATTTGTGTGGTCCGGAGAGTGTCAGAGAAGTTTTATGGAATTAAAGAAAAGGCTTACTACAGCACCGATATTGACACTATCGGGAGGAAGTGGTGGATTTGTGGTGTATACATATGCATCTAGAAGAGGACTGGGCGCAGTATTAATGCAGCATGGCAAAGTGATAGCCTATGCGTCCAGACAATTGAAGCCAGCAAAAGAGAATTATCCCACCCATGATTTAGAATTGGCAGCAGTTGTGTTTTCTTTAAAAATGTGGAGGCATTATTTGTATGGCGAAAGATTTGAAATTTTTACAGATCTTAAAAGTTTAAAGTATATCTGCTCTCAGAAAGATTTAAATCTTCGCCAACGTAGATGGGTGGAATATTTAAAGGATTATGATTTTAGTTTGGCTTACCATCCGGGTAAGGCCAATGTTGTTGCTGATGCCTTAAGCAGGAAAGCTTATGTAAGTCACATGATGATTAAAGAATGGAAGTTGTATGAGGAGATAGCAGAAAACTCCTTGTACGTGCCGAGTAGTCAGCGACGGGCAGTACTAGCCAGTAATACTGTAGAGTCATCTTTGTATTGGCAGATTGTTGAAGCTTAGAAAGCAGATGTAAATTTAGCCGAAATTGTGAAAATGGAAAGAGTTACCCTTGATGATAATTGTGTGGTCAGGCTCAGAGGAAGGTTATTTGTACCAGTAGAAAGAGAAGTGAAGCAAAGAGTATTAGAAGAGGCCCATAAATCCCGGTACACTATCCATCCAGGCAGTACTAAGATGTACCAGGATCTGAGGAAGTATTTCTGGTGGCCTCATATGAAAAAGGAAATAGCTGAGTTTGTTTCAAAATGTGCTGTGTGTCAGCAAATTAAGGCAGAGCATCAGAAACCTGGAGGTCTATTGCAACTGTTACCCATTCCGCAGTGGAAGTGGGATGATATTGCTATGGACTTCGTGGCAGGCCTACCGAGAATAGCATCAAGTCATAATGGAATATGGGTGTTTGTGGATAGATTGACTAAAGTGTGCAGATTGGTGCCAGTGAGTATGTCTTGGTCAGTGGATAAATTAGCAAAAGTGTATGCTGATAGAATTATTCCACTTCATGGTGTTCCGAAGTCAATTGTATCTGATAGAGATCCCAGATTTACTTCAGGTTTTTGAAGGAGCCTGCAAAGAGTTGTAGGCACTGAGTTGAGGTATAGCTCAGCTTACCACCCGCAGATGGATGGTCAAACAGAGAGAACTATCCAGACAATTGAAGATATGTTGCGAGCTTGTTGTTTAGTTTGGGGTGGTAGCTGAGAGCATCATTTGGGTATGGTGGAATTTACTTATAATAATAGTTACCATACCAGCCTTGGGATGGCACCGTATGAAGCTTTATATGGAAGACCATGTAGAACACCTTTAAATTGGCATGAAGTGGGAGAGAGGCAGTTAGTGGGCCCTGAGTTAGTCCAGCAAACTACAGAGTTGGTAAAGTTTATTAAGGAAAGATTGCAAACAGCTCAGAGTAGGCAGAAAAGTTATGCTGATAATCGGAGAAGGCCACTTCAATTTGAGATTGGAGATTACGTTTTTCTAAAAATTTCTCCTAGCAAAGGTATTGTAAGATTTAGTAAGAAGGGAAAGCTAAGTCCAAGATATGTGGGACCCTTCCAGGTGTTGGAAAGAATTGGGGAGACAACGTATAGACTGGATTTGCCAGCAGATTTTGCAGATGTTCATGATATCTTTCATGTCTCCATGTTAAAGAAGTGTATTGAGGACCTAGCACATATAATCAGTTATCAAGGAAGTCATTTGAGACCGGACATGTCCATGCCAGAATATCCGGTACAAATTACTGGTCGTAAGACGAAAAAGTTGCAAAATAAAGAAATTGAGTTAGTTAAAGTCAGATGGGAAAATAGGCTGGGTGGTGAGGATACCTGGGAGTTAGCCGACGAAATGGCTAAAGGATATCCTTACTTGTTTGAGTAATGTTTTAAATCTTTTTAGATGATAGTATTTGTAAATGTATGTGTACATAGTATAGTGAAATTATGTTATGAATTTCGAGGTTGAAATTTCTTTTTAGATGATAGTAATGTAACGTCGCATGTTTTTCGGATCCTCGTGGATCGTGTGTTTAGCGCTTATGGTGGCCAATGTGGCTTGTGTGTCGTGTGTGTGTGTGTGTGTGTGTGTGTGTTTCTGGGGCTTACTGGGCCGACAGTTTGGGCTTACAGTACCCTAGATTCCTCAGCCTGTCATCGCGACAGGAAGGTGTGTCGCGTTCTTAACGCGACAGAGGTGGCCGTCGCGTTCATGTGGCTGTCTTGAAGTGTTGAGCGTCTGCATGTGCGCCACGTGTAGCGCTCAGGGCAGCGGGCATTGGGAAGGCGACGCTCAGGTCCGTCGCGACCTAATCGCGATGCCACGATGCGTCGCGTTCCGAACCGCTGCAGGTTTTTAAATAACCCCAGCCAAGCAGAATGCACAAGGGTTCTGCTCGGCCAGGGGGAGGAGCTGTGACGATTTCTACTGGGTTTTGGCGTCTTCGGCGTGTCCTTGCTGCAGGGAGTCCGGGAGAAGCAGGGGAAACGCCGGGAGATCTCTGCATAACGCGTTCTTCGCGAAGGTAGGTGAACTCTTCCCGTTTTTGGGGTGTAAATCGCAAGGGATAGGGTTCCAATCAGTTTAATGTGTTTCTAACCTTAGATACCATGCTTAGGTATTCACAAAAGCATGAAAACGAAGAATTAAGGGTGGTTTGTATGGTGTGAAATGGGCTTTCATGGAGAGAGCCCGGATTAGGGTTCCCGCCTAATAAGGCGACGGGTCCCTATGTTACGTCCTAAACGCGACACAACGATGTGCCGCGTTAAGGATCAGGAGGCGACATGTAAGTAGGTCGCGTTATGGACCTGAAGGCGACATGTCGTGGCGACGTCTTCTGAAGGAGACCCATTGGGTTGTCGCGACTTGGCCCGAGAGGCCCTGTTTGTGCATGGTTTACTCATGTGACTATCCGATTATCATTATCGATATGCTCGGCGTTAGTGAGCAGTGCATTGGCACTTGTGGCGCTCTGGGAAGTGCATGGTTTATGAGGCTAGCTCACAGGTTACGTAACTAGCTAGTAGTTTGCCTGTGGACTTAGGGTTCACACGAGGCAGGTGGTGTTTACGTGTTGTGGACCGTCAGTACACGAGGTTTACGTAAGGTTTCACGTCATTTGTGCGGTGCGCATGTGGTTTCTGTGTGCATGTCAGGTAGTAGACGCCTACCGTGGTTACCTCTCCAGTTGGGTGCCCTAGGCTCTCTGTGAGCCAGGCTGTTAGCTCGGGGCTTGTCCCGGTACTTGTGTGGTACTGTTGAGGTCGGTGTCGTTTGTCCTGGACATCCTCACTCCTTTGTTTGAGTTGTACATCCGGCTGAGGGAAAGACGACAATGGGACAGTGACTCTTGTGTTTGTTTCTAGTCACTTGTAGCGCGCTCTTAGTTGGGGGTACGGACACCAGTTGTCGACACTGGTCCCCAACTAGTCCTTTTCCAGTGCCTCACTCTAGCGAGCCCAGGCCAGGGTCTCTAGAGGTGCCAGGCATGGACCTACGACCGTGTGGTCCGCAGGTGGTGGTGTTTAGTTGGTCTCCACAGTTGCTTGTCTTTTCCACGTGGAGCGGCAGCTGGACCTTTCGTCCGTGGCTGCGAGACTGAGAGGTAGACCTGTGTTAGTTTGTCCGAGTCTGTTGCTGGTGTCACGAACCAGTCTACGTGGCTCGAGTGTGGCGGTCTCTACCATAGCTCGTACACGTGTTAGAGTTTTGCCGTTTATTTATTATAGCTGTTTTACGCAGTCGGCTAGCGGTAAGTTTGTTTATAGCTTTAATATCATGTTTAGTTGTGCTATAAATTGCTAGCATAGTTTACTGCATTCGGTACTTGTGTTTGTTTTGCTCGGTGTTGGGGGGTTCCCTACTGAGCCAGTGACTAGAGAGGCTCACCCCTACTCCCCACATGCGAGGGCGAGGAGGAGGTTTCTCTACCGTCGTCCAGTTCGGAGCCGTGACGTAGCGGTGTTGGCCCAGCGCCTCCAGTAGTGTAGCTTTTCTTTCTTCAGTTGTACCTGTTGTACCTCGGGGTATGCCCCAGGCTTGTGTACTTTCCTTTATTTCTTTTGGAATTGGCTATGTAAAACCTTGTATATTATAAATGCAATGGTGTGTTCCTTTGTATTTTCATAGACTAGTGTGTGGTATCCCTTGCGAGGCTTCGGCCCGTTCGCGGGAGACGGACTCGGGTCAAGCACGTTACTGGTTTAACGGGCTTAGACGAGGCGTTCTGTCACAAAAACCTCCTCAATTTCAGCAGCTTCTTCTTCCTCCTCACTCTCTGAATCGGACAATTCTTCCACGACACGCTCCCTTGTTCTCGATTGGATGGTTCCCTGAATGAAATGTTCTTTTAGGGTCCATGTAAGAGGTGTATAGGGTATGAATGGATCCAGATGAATAGGGTTGGGATGAAATCCTAGACTAGCCCTAGCTAACAATCTCCTTACCTGAACACTACTAACAGGATCCTTCCTGTCTCTACCCAACCCTCGGCCATGGATATAGCCGATCTTTGCCATCACCTCCGAACCTTTCCCTTGAGGACATGTGGCCATCTCAAACTCTTCATCGATGGAAGGAAGGTTGGTTCAAATCAAGTAGAGATGGTAGATCAGTGATTGACATGATGGGTGTCTTCCCCTTGTCTGAAATGAAAATGTAGTACCCCGGAAAATTTATTAATATGAAAATATAGATAAATTGAAATTTTATCAATTAATAAATTCAAAACTAGTTACACGGGTACGCATCACTATTGCATGCGTATAGACCCATATAAAAATTTCATAAAAATAGTAGTTATACTTTAAATGATATTCTCTAATGACCCATTAGGAATTTGGGCATAGACAAATCATTTGGACCAAGTTTTAGAATTTATATGGCTTATTATGGTAGTTAAGGAATAAGTTAGAAAACCCGTTATTTTATGAACCAAAGTGAATTAAATATTAAAATAAAATTATGGGTAGACTCCAATGATACGTATTGGTAGTCCATCATAAGAATTTGGACCAATGGGCGTCTCATAGCCCATGAATAAATTCAATTAAGAAATGCAATAAAAATCCGTAACTCTATTATTCCCTAATTAAAAAGGGAAATCCCATAAGATAAATTCCAATAAGTAATGGGCTTTGTTAAATGGACCATATAAAATTTATTGGGCCAAAATAGGGATTTTTAAAAGAAGAATAATAGGAAAATATCATAAATTCGTAACTTAAATATTACTTAAATAGAAAAGGGGTATTAAATTATTAAAATAAGTAGTTTGTGTTGGAATTGGATTCCTAAACTTACCCTAATGGCTTGGCCATGAATTTAACTCCCATCCTAACCCAATTAGGAGTTGGCAAGCTTGGAAGGAGGAGAGAAAATAGGAAACCTCGTAATTAAAAGGGAACTAGAGTTAAACTAGGAAAGGGAAAGCAAAGAAATATAAATACTCCTTAAATCCTCTATGGTCGGCCCTAGCACATTACTGAGGCTTGCTGGATGTGGAGAGGAGGCCAAAGAGGAGGAGAAATCATGGGGAGAAGGCTGCTCAAGCTCTCAACCCGTGTTCTTCAAGTTCTAGCCCTAGAAGAGGAAATCGAGTCAAGGTAGGCATTCTCACAAGCAAAACCAAATTAAATTTGTCTGTAGATTGTTCCATGCATCAGGAACAAAAGCCCTCTTGTTTCATAATTTTCCATTGAGCCTGTCTTTTCTTCTTGATTTTTCATGTTCTGCAACTAGCATGAGCCTGAACCCTCTTCTTAAATCTTGTTCTCCATGTATACTCAACCCCATGCCACAAAATTTTTATTGGAGATACTGATGATCGTTAGGCATCTTTTGCCCCCGAAAGCCCTAATTTTCTTCCACCCTATCCTGCGAATTAATTCTTGCATCTCAACTATTCACAGTCTTCTATTCTCCATGTTTGACTTAATTAAAGCATGTCGAAACCATGTTTGTTTTCAAATTCCTATTTACTGGAAGTGCTCTTGCATGTCTAGAGTCGTTTAAAATTGGTTTCATGAATTTTCATCGTCTGTACTATTTGTTCTTAATGTTTGAACAACCCTGTGTCAAAATATGGTAAGTTGGACTGCAATCCAAGAACTTGTCTTTTCTCTGTCGAACTCAGGCACAGTACCTGAGAACGCGATGGCCCGATAGGCCGCGTTCTCAGGGCTGGTCACGACAGCACCGCCCATCGCATTCTGAACGCGACAGGGGCTGTCGTCGCGTTCTGTCTGCCTGATCTGGCAAGTCTGTCGCGTTCTGTGCAAGGCCCTTTCGCATTCTGCCTGTACCCCATCACGACCTTTACAGGGGTACATCGCGATCTCAAGTTTTGCATGAAAACCCATAATTTGTAATGTTTTGACCCTCTACAATGCATGTACCCTCTATTAACAGTCATATACGCAATAAATACACTTGTCATAAATTGAACATTTATGTGTGTTTAAAATACATGCACATGACCACTTTCTATCTATAATTTCTATTACACATACACACACTTTGAACCATCTATTATGGCTTAACTTGGCATGAAAATACTTCATAATACATCTGGTAATTTATGTCAATTATATATTTAAATTGCCCTATTTTAAATGAACTTATCTTCATTTTCTCGTGTTGTTTGGGATTACCGTTACCGACGCTCCACTGTTCTAGAATTCCTCTAGAACATCGGGCACTTGTTTCTCTACACACTTTTCTCTTGACTTGGACGAACTCTCCATCGGATATTCCTTCTATCAGACTAGTGAGTCTTTGTTCAAGGCCTCTGTAAGTCTCCTCTGTCCATGGATTCCCACATGGTCGACGAGCTGGTTGTACCCTAACACCTATGATACCCTTTAGGGATCAACATGATCCAAACGGCTATTAAAAGTTCGCTCTTAACTTGAATCACGCCGGACCTCTGGACCTGTGCAAAACATGGCCAGTGGAAGGGTAGTGAATTCCACCTGACTGCCTACACCGATCACGCGTGTTGTGCAACTGTTATTATCGTTTGTTTAATGTTGTCTTACGAATATGTCCTTGTCTCGTCTACTGTCTCTACACTCTCATCTATTCATGTTCACTCTACTATCTCGTCTATTCATCTACTACTCTCTTGGTACCCTTTGAGCTGTGTGGCTCCTACTGTTTTGTACTGTTCTTGACTGTCTAGCACTAAAATGGGTCTTGTGACTCTACTGAACTTGAATGCATACTGCTGAGGGCACGGAGAGTGTCTGAGGGGCTCCAATCTAGTCTTGGGGGCGGAGAGCCACCCAAAAATAACTGCAGGGGCTAATGACGGTGTCTGCATTTGCACCTGTTCTGACTGACTGTTCTGATTTAGCTAGACATCTGACTGTTATACTATTACTGTTAGTTTGTTAGATCAGACGTACTGCACTATTACTGTACTACCACTGACTGTTACTAAACTGCTACTATCCTGTTATTGAGCGACTATTGTCGTACTCACTCCTTGCTCTACTTGATACTTGCTATCTTGAGTTATTGCGTTCTATCTTGACTTATTCGCATTCAAAGTGCTATACTCTCTCATTGTCTATTGACAATAAAAGTGCTATATTCTCTCTCGGCTATCCATGGATAACCAAAGTGCCATTACTATTTCGATTGACGAAAGTTAATCAAAAGTGTTATACTATTTCGATTAATGAAAATCAATCAAAGTGCAATTTACTCTCTACATGGCCAACTACTATCTCTCTCCTTACTATACATGTCGCTTGCTATTTCTTGACAATGACATTACTTGCTATTGTTGTTATCGTTTCTATCGTGACTTGATCCTATTCATTGTACTATACTTGATTCAAGTGCTAGTGAACCATGTTACTCGTGCTCTTACTTTCTCGACTTTACATGACTCGCTCTATCATTAGTTACTCTGTCCTTTAAAGCATTAATCACTTAAAGCATGCTTGATCCTGAGATTTAAGTCCTACTGGGCGTTATCGCTCACCCTTCGTTATTTGTTATTGTGACTCAGGTAAGTCAGACAATGACGTCACACACACCAATGGGACGGGACCAGAGTGATGAGTGACCTGGAGTCAGTTGATGAAGTTGCCCTAGTACTATGGAGTCTAATAGTTATTGCTTCAGATTTCTTTTCAATGTAATGATGTCATTGAGCCCTATGTATTGGCTCCGAATTAGTGATTGCAATAATCTTCGTGGAATTTCAATGACATGAAGAGTTTATTCCAATTATTATTCATTAGATGCTCTAATTTACTCAACTGTTGTACATTTTTCTCTACTATGTACTTGGTTCACATTTCCCCCGATTTATTCCACTGCTAAATTGGAGGGGCGTGACAGAAAAGGTGTGGCATTTGCTCGGATGTGATGGAGCAGTAGGGATGCTCTTGATTTTGATGACCCGCCCATTGAAAGGAAACTTGAAGCATTGATGTGCAGTGGAAGGGACCCTTAGAGTTTGTTCTAACCAAGGACGGCTGAGAATGGCCTTATAGGACGGATCGACGTCTAAGACTAAGAACTCTAAAGACATGGTAACAGGTCCTATTTCCAACTGAAGAGCAATCTTTCCCTTGGTAACCCTCTTGGAATTGTCATAGGCAGCAATGGTGGAGCAGATTTTCTCTAGATTGTCTTCCCCTAAACCCAACTATTTGAGGGTCTTCATTGGACAAATGTTGATGGATTCGCCTATGTCAATAAGAATGGAGTCTATTGACACCCCGTTGAGGGTGACAGTTAGACAGAAAGGAAGTGAATGACACTCAGGGCTGCAAGATCTTTGTCCGAGAAGGAGATGGAGGGCCCTTGGGTGAGGGAAAGGATATCATTGGTCACTCCACTAGCAGGAAGATCGTCATTGACCATGATCTTTTGGAGGAATTGGAAGAGAGTGGATTGATGGGATGGTGATTTCCGAATCAATTGTAAGATACATACCCTTGCGGAAGTCTTGTCAAGGTGTTGAAGAATATCATATTTGGTGTCGGTGGGTGGCGGGGGTCCACTATCTTCCTCATCTTGAGACGGCCGTGGGAGTGGGGGAACGATGCAGTTCCGGAGGGTGACATGGATGTTCTCCTGAGACCTAGGGAGAATGAGCTGGAGGGGTTGGGAGTCATAAGTGGGTGACTCATAGGTAGAGGGAATGGAAATGGGCTGGGCATGCTGACGAGCGGGTCTGATGAGCACTAAGGGCCGCTCTTCCAGAATGGCATCAACAGTGGTGGAAGGTTCTTGGGACTCTACTGAGGGGCACGGGTACCACTCCTCAAAGCCTTCTACCCCACAATGTTGTTCCCTTCTCACAACCCGAGGTCCTAGATGTGTCATGGTGTTGACCTTCTTCTGGGACTTGGAGGTGGACGGGTTATTATAGTTTTGGTGGTTGGGGAGGGGGTTCTAAACTATACCTAGGTCCCTTCTTGTTAGCCTAGACTTAGCAATGGCTACCTTGACATCGTCCCAATTGATTCTACCCTGATCATTCATGGCATACACCCAGTCACAGAAGGTGAAACAATTATGGATTTCATGACCAGGGGCCCTATTGTAAGGACATTACTTTGATGTATCGGCCCTAGGATGCACTTCCTCCTTCTGTGGTGGAAGATGGATGGCATCACAAGACATGAGAGCAAAGAAAATGTCCCCGAGGGATTCAGGGAGAGCAGGATAATGAGATCTCTTGGGGCCGGGATGGGTGTATCCAGAAGGTGGAGAAACAGCTGAATAGGGCCTGGAGGGATGTGATGGGAATTGATGGGGGTTAGGGGGGGAAGTAAAGGTGGAAGATTTGTTAGGAGGCCTTAGTGACTGACTGCAAGCACTGATGGACTCATTGATGGTCACCCCCTTGGTGGTAGGTGTCGTGGAAGCCTTACGTCCCTTGGGCTTCCCTTCAAAAAATGGTGGGAGAGAGGAGTCCTTGATTTGGTTCTAAACCACCCTAGCTCAATTGTAAAGATGTGCAAAGGAGAGAAACTCACTAAGCATCAATATGGATTTGAGCAAGGGAGTGGTGTTGGTCACTATCATGGTGATGGCTTGAGACTCCAGGATGGGGAGGTCGGCCCTTGAAGCCATGGATCTCCAGAGGTTGGCAAAGGTGACAAAGTCTTCCTCCGGCCGCATCTTTTCCGCCACCAAGTCGGGAAGTGTGGGGACTTAGGTGGCCATGTAAGAAAAGTGGGAGATGAAGCGTTTGGAGACAATGTCAAAGTTAAGTAGATCGGATGCAGGTGTAGATGTGTTTTCCGTTCCCCTTTTTAGGGGGAGATGAAGAACAGTCCACAAAGAGGGTTGAAATAAATGGGAGAAAAGAAAACGTGATCGCTAGGCACGCGTGGGTGCCGAATGGAAGATGCACAGCGAGGGGTGCAGATGGAAGAATGATCGCGAGCGTACCTTTTTAACAGGGGGATTGCACAGGGGGATGTTGTGGGCCCTCTCTTCCTCTATGACTACGGCCGGCTGCAGTAGAGGGTGTTTTCCTCGTTTGATTACCCTGACAAAAGGACAAAGGAAAATAAGGGATTAGCTAAATAAGACGTGTAGTATCGAATCCCAAAGAATAAATGAAATAAATAAAATGGGGAGGACTCACTGGATGGTGGTTTTTAAACTCCTAAAGTAGGTGTGTGTGTGTATACATGCATGTGTGTAAAAGATTAAAGGAGGGCCACGTGGGGCTCGAGGGAATGGAAATGCAAATAAAAGAGAGAGAGGGGAGGGGGTGCTTCCCCAAATGTTGGTGTGACGTAACGGGCCGTTGCCAGAATTGATGGAGGACGTGGAGTAAGATGCTCTCGCCTCATGCATGGAATGGAAGATGGCTCGACGGCGTCGGACTAGGAAGAGCTCCTTGGGCCAGAGTCGAGGCAGAGATTCGGCAGAGCTTCGCCGCTTTTTGGAACCCCCCCCCCTTACAGATGACCCTCGGGGGTCAATTTATAGGGGCGAAATCTTTGAATCGCGTCCGGTACAACCGCCGCGATAAGAAACTGAATCGCATCTGGGTGGCAGGCTGCGACTTGAATCGCGTCGGGCTTGGAGGCCGCGACTTGGATACAAATGCATCTGGGTGGCAGGCCGCGTTTCAGAAGGTTAATTTTGATGAGACACGCGCATGATGGCCATCATGTCTCTGAATCGCGTCCTGTCAGGACGCTGCGATAAGGAGGGGAATCGCATTCGTTATGGCTGCCGCGACTTGAAATGCGGCGACCATGGCCGCCGCGATTACCTTAGAGGCAATTTCGAGGCAATCAGCTCATAAATGCACTTGTCGAATGGAAGCTTTTAGGATTTGACCTTCTAAATCGCGTCTGCTGATAAGGACACGATTACAGGATCTTCTCATGATTGCTGGCGTAGACTCTCAAGTGCGGCAACTTCCAAGGCATAGCCCTTTTGACTTTTAAATCATGGTGGTGATGCCGGATGCGATTACATTGTCGCGACCCGCATGGCCGTCGCGTTAAGGTTGCGCCCCTTGAGGCCGTCGCGATAAGGTTGTGCCTGCTATAGCCGTCGCGATAAGGTCCTGAATCGCGTCCGGTGTCCTGGACGCCTTTAAGAATGCATCCCCCAGACCCGTCGCGACATGGAATTGATGCTTATAATACCCGAGGGGTTCCGAAAATGAACGGGAAGCACCGGGGAAGAATGGGGGTGATCTAGAATGATGCAGAAAACACTCTTTCAAGGCAAAATGAAGGCCATTTGTGGCATCATGGCACGATACAAAATTTGCCCGCGGTGGAGCCGAATTCACGTGTCTACAGTTGCCACGCCTTGGCGTCTGCTTTTCAACGGAGCGAAGCGAAGGGACACGAAGTGGAGTGAAATCGAGTGTGATGGAGTGAAGTGAAATGAAAGAAATGTAGCGTAGCAAAGTGGAGTGAAGCGGGAGTGGAATGAAAAGTAGACGCCAAGGTGAAAAATAGACATGCGTGAGCAATTGGATGGCTGCCACCTGATAAGAGTCTTTCACCAACACCTAAGGAAGCCACTACCGAGGAGAAGACCTAAAGAAAACAAATGCTTGGACAAAGGAAAGGGATAAGAGGAAAGGTGCCGCGAGGGGCATAAAAGGAAAGGAAAGATCAACTTCCAGCGTCGGGGAAGTACCTAAGGACACAATCCGTTAGGTTTCACCATTGGGGGCGTCTGCCACTGCCTCAGGTGGATCTTTGGGAAAGAAAGAGATATCAACTTCTAGCGAAGGAGAAGTACCTAAGGACACAGTCCGTTAGGTTGCACCATCGGGGACGTCTGCCATTGCCTCAAGTGGATCTCTGGGAGCAAAGATGAAAAATAAAAGGGATAAGTCCAAACAAGAGGATTCTTAAGGAAATCAGCCCGGAGGCAACATAAAGGGAGTTGGGTATTCGACCCGGAATGGAATATTTCAAGGTTGCTTTTGAATTTGAGGCGCGGATGGCCCTTAAATTGGCTTGGAAGAGCGATTTCCCACTGAGATTTTAATATGCATGTATGTTGGGCTAAAAGAAAAATAAGAATAGAGTGATAGCAAGTAATCAAGGATAATATTGTCACGATGGCGTTGAGTCAGGATCGGGGTTGATGCATGGGTTCGTCGTCCTCAGGTGCCAAGCATAACGGCCTATCCGTGCAGCTAAGGATCCACTGAGATAATCATTGTTTTTGTTAAAGGGGAACTCAAATCCAAGATTCCTCAGAGCTACAAGGTCCTTGATGTGCTCTAAAGGTATAACATATAGTAAAATGCAGATAGGGATGGTAAAGCAGTAGCAGCCTGATGTAGCGCCAGATGAGGTAACTCGAATCCTGCGCTCAAAATCCATTAGCCAAAAACAACAAACATCATGGAAAAACAACTTTCATAGCACGGAGTGCGACTAAAGTAGTCAATGACAGAATAGCTCAAATAATTTTGTTTGTTAAACCATGAGGATAGGTGATCTTGGTCAAGAGAGTCGAGAGTTTTAGATAGGAGGAACCCACGAATGGGAAGATTTGCATCGTTCTGACACAGACAGAAGGTAGTGCTTGCCTTGCAACACTATTAGGAACTTTTTGGATTTTGAAAATATTCAATTTTTTGTGGGATTTTAAGATGTATTCAATTTTTTATGGGATTTTGAAAATATTTGGATTTTTTGTTTTTGGAAATATTCATCTTTTTTGTTGATTTTGTGAGTATTCATCTTTTTTGGTTTTGGTTTTATATTTATATTTTTTTGGTTGATTTTAAAACATTGCCATGCCAAGGCGGTATTAAGGTTATGTGTTGAGCAACTACCCCTAAGAAATTTAGAAATTTAAATTTAAAGATTTTTTTAATTCAAATGTACTCATTATTTTTGCTATGACAAAATACTTAAATAGATATTCTACAAAGAAAATATATCACAAAAAATATATATACAGATAAATACCACAGTTAAAATCCTGATCACAAAATTTTCTAAGTCCACGGACTCTCTCTATGCCCTACTGAATTCGGCTATTGACTTCGACTTCTAACTTCGACTCCTTCAGAAACGAAGTTAAACAACCTCCAAAATTTTCTAAGTCCACAACTTTATATGTAATTCGACTGATGACTCCGACTGGTATAGTCGAATGCCTTACAAAATCCAATTCTTGATTCGACTATCATCTTCAACTGCCACAGTCGAATGCCTCTTAAAAGTTAAACTCTTGATTCGACTGTTATCTTCGACTGCCACAGTCGAATGCCTCAGAAATCGTAAATAGTATTCGACCGCTATAGTCGAATAGCCTTGTCTTTTCTCAGAAGTCGAATTACCTTGTTAATCCTTTCTCGAGTCGAATCACTTCTACTCCTTCAGTCGAATTGTATGTTCTTATGCATTCGACTTCACTGATAATTCTGTACTTAATACCTTTTTCTGATCTGTTTTAGGCTTAACACCTACTGTAAGCTTATCTCCTAATCTTTTCACATCCTTTTTAATGGATCTTTTATATCTTATTAATCCATCAAAAATATCATTATTTTATTATTTTCTCTGACAAGACAAGTCATATTAAAATTAAAATATTCATCTAAATCATGTGCAAACTATTTCTGAAATATTTTTAATCTGAGCCTCATTGTCTTCACATCTTTGCTCCGGATCTTCTTGGATTCATTAGACACTATGCATTTATGAATTCTCAGGCGCATGGCATCTGACAAGACTCACCTACCACTGACAGACCAATGCTTTACCTTTTTAGCCTAACTGTCTGTCTACTCCTTCTATCTGAAAGCCTGTGATACGAGGTTTCCATACCTTCTTTCTGTATTTTTTCTGACTCACCTACCTCAAAGGTATTGAGATACTCTTCTCTTTTGTCTTGTCTTTGTGCAGGTATTTATTGGAGCTCGTTTTTAGCATGTCTCTTTCACAGTTCACTCCGAAGAGAAAGAGCTTATCTTCTAGCTGTGAAAACTGCACTCCTTCTGAAGATATTGGAAAGAAGCAAAACTGAAAGACTTCTGGATAACAAACACTTCAAGACCCAAAGGATCCTAGAGATCTCTTCAAACTGACATATTGCAAACGGCCACAAGCTCCAACGGCTATTTTCTAAATGGGTATTTTTCTAAAGTTTATAAAAGGAGCTCAAGTTTGAAAACAATAAGCGCATACAAGCCTTTACTCTTCTTGAAAGCATCATTCGAATCCTTCAAGTTTTCTCAAGCTTTCCTGCAAGCCACAAGTCTGAGAGCTTTACTTCAGAAAATATTCTCTGAAGTTCTTCTGAAGTTTGTGTTGGGTGGCAACTGTAATTGCCTATTTTTCTTCAAGTCCACCCTTGCATTTCAGATAGGATTCAGTCTCATTTCTGATCTCTTAATCCTTCTGAAGTATGTGTGTGTTTGTGCTCAGATTTGAGGCAAACACACAAGTGTTTCTTTATTATTCCTGTGTAATTTCTGCAGAAGTCTGGTTCTGCATTGCCCCTCCTGTGAAGGGAAGACCTTGTGAAAGGTAGTTCTTATACCCTTATTTATGGAAGGCTTGCTTGGGAGCAAGTGGGTTTGTAATTCCTCTCAAGGGTGAGAGAAGGCCAATTTATTGGCAGATAGTGGAAATCTCAAGTGGTTGGCTTGAGGACTGGATGTAGGACTTCCATGTGGGAAGGGCCGAACCAGGATAAACTCTTGTGCATTTTTGTGTGATTGTTTCTGCCTTGTCTACACTTGAATCACACACACCACACTAAGCTCTAACAATTTATTTAGTGTTGTGCAATTTCAGAAGCAAATTTTTAATAGGGAAGAAGTCCTATTCACCCCCCTCTAGAACATTCTTAGTGCCATTTCGATCCAACATTATGAGAACCGACTGGCGAGGGGTCCTCGTTACCTCCCGTGTCATTGAGGATGCCCAGAGTAGGGCGTGCATTTAAGGTGGTGCCCAGGGGCTGACTGCTTGTGGCTAATAGTGCCACTATCAAACCCATGCCCGAAAAGGCGACTAAGTCTAGCAGGGAGATGGGAAGGAGATTTGGAGACAAGCTTGATATGGGTTTTGAAGAGTTGGGTTCGACTACTCTCCTTGGCACAATCGTCAGAAGATTTAGTCTCATTTAAGCACTGGGGCTTTTCTAATTATTTTGGAATCTTGAGTGATGACCAATTGATTGTAGAGACATGCGTACGACCGGGTCCATTTGGATCTCCACGGGGACTTTGGCACTCTTTGTCATGCCCTATTCTGATTGATTCGATTTTTGACTTTGCATGCATACGACCGGGTCCATTTGGATCTCCGCGGGGACTTTTGCCACTCTTGACATGAATTTGACTGGACTTTTCATTGGTCATTTGATTTGCCCACTTTGGAGGACATCTTCTTATGACGGAGGTGCTTCAGGAAGGTTTCTTCGCCCAAACTACCTCTACTACCCATACTTCGGCTGAATAGGAGGAGAAACAGACTTTTGCGCCATTCAGGCACGGCTGTGACGGTGACGGTGTCTACCGGGAGCAATCGGCTTAGGGCGCCGTGTAGTGTGTGTAAGGGCCCATGCCAAAGGCAAACTTAAATAACCCGGGAGGGAATTTTGGACTCCTGGCGCGGAATTCCCATAATGAAAATGTTGTGATAGCATGGCAATGCTGAAATATTCATCTTTTATGGATTTTTTTTAACACTGATAAATATAGCAAGAGTTTGGAGGGTAAAGGAAGGACGAATGCCCTGTGCTAGGGAGAGACTCGGGGTCTACAAGAATTTACATTTTTTTTTTTAGTTAAAGGGATATATGGGGACTGAAGCTCCGAAAACAATGCGAGAAGGGTCGAAGGACCCACTTAAAGGTGACGAGGAGAGAGTGGAGGAAAGATTTTGGAGACTCTGGCAGGATCGGAGGGGTTTGGAGAAGAAGGAGGGCGCGATGTCCTGAAAGAGAAAGAGCATCCGGATGAGCCGGAGGAGAGAGAAGAAAAGGCGAGCCGCGAGGGGCCGAAAAGGGAGGTGCGCAGCGTGGGGCGCAAGATGGAGAGGTGCCTCGTGGGGCACAGGATGGAGACGTGCCACGTGGGGCACTGGAAGGAGATGTGCCACGTGGGGCACTGGGAGGAGATGTGCCACGAGGGGCACAGAAGGGAGATGTGCCACGAGGGGCACGGAAGGGAGAGTAAAGAGTATAAAGAGGGGCGTGATGCCTGGTATAAGGAGAAGAATTATACAGAAGATGAAAATAAAATACCTCCCGTGGGGAGGGAATGTGGAGAACCCACGGGAAGGTGCTGAGAAGCACAAATAATGATCGGAAAGAAAATGAAAAAGATGGAAGAGCCCCTCTCGTCTTTTGCCTTGCCCAGCATTTGGGCTTCCGCTTGGGAATTGGCGTTCTGACCCTCAGGTATTTCCTCACAAATTTTACCCAGCGGGCAGATGGTCGTGCTCTTCTCAGAGAGTTTGAACGGCTCTCAATGATTGGATTGTTGACTTCCGTCGGAGTTTCAAGCAATAGTGGTAACTCCCTTGGAATGTAGTTTAAGGAAAAGGTGGGGAGTTCCACCAGTCGAGTTGGAAGCAACAAAGAGGGGACCGTGACCAATGATTGTAAAACGTTGGATATGGAAGGGAGCACGACCCCTTTGGTAATTGATTGTGCCAATGAGTTGGCGTTGGAGTGCGTGAGCACAATTTGAGAAGCTGACCCCCTCCCTGGAGTGGGAAGGTTGACAATAATGATGTGAGGGGTCATAAGAGCTTGGAGGGTTTGATTCCCTATGAGTATTTTAAAATGAACTCGGTTGGCAACCGAAATGATTGGCATAGATTTAGAAGGCCTCTTGACGGTCATGATTGGAGGGGAGGACTTCCGCTCAGTAAATGTGCCCGGTATATTGACGATGACCGACATGCGAGGAATAAAATCTTGGATTTTGAAAAGCATGCCCAGTCTCGGGGCTTCCTTCGGCTGACGCTTGAATCGCCTTAAATGTTTGCACCTGCTCCATTAGATGGGGGCGGACATGGTGGGGGTAATGGGAGGTCGTATGGCTAGTGGGGCATAATAGGTATGATGGCAAGGGTTTGCTCGGGTTCGGCTGCCAGTGGTGTTGGCGTAATGGGAGGTGTGATGGCAGGTGTGATGACCAGTTTAATGATGGAGGGTTTGGTGATAGAGGATGGCAGTGTGGGAGGCGTAGGTAAATGGCGTATGAACATGACCTCGGAAGGTTCATCGTCGTAACACCAATTGGTTTCCTGGATGGGTTGGCTGTCGTTGGCATCCTCCGCCCAAGCAACGGGCTGCGATGGAGGTGGAGGCTATTGTGGTGGAGGTACGGGAATCGGCACGGGAGCCGGAGCAGGTGCAACGCAGGGTACGAGAGCTTCTTCATTAAAAATAGGGGCATCGTAGGGCCCAGTTGGAGGTTGTTGAGTCCGAGGAGGACAAATCAGTGGACGCTTGGGTGGAGGCATGTTATGGTAAATGGGAACTTGCAGACGTGTATATGAAGTGGATGTTGTATGGTGGTGAGGTGGATGGTGGATGGCGTCCACTGACCCGTTCTACCTCGGATTGACTTGATTGAATAAGTCTACGATCGGGGAGTCCATTAGATGTGTCTGAATGTAACGTCCCTGCTCGTAGAGCTCCTCCATGGAGGTGATCTGGTTCATGGCCAGGATGTGCCTGAACCTCGGAGTAGAGTTTGAAATAATGATTTTGATTTGCTCTGACTCTGAGAGCACATGCTGCAGGCAGGTGGCCATTGACTTCCAACAGTCAACAAATTGTACAAATTCCTCGTTGGCCCTCATCTTCTCGGATGCTAGATCCGTGATAGAGAGATAGGGGCAGACACAGTCTTTGTATCTCTGAAGGAATTTCTTGTGGAGGATGCAGAAGTCTCCTGCCTCACTTGGCTCTAAGGAGTAGAACCATTCGAGTGCAAGGCCATCAAGAGATTTTCTAAATAAAAATGCCAAGGTAATGGGATCTCGCTGCCAATGAGACGACCCATAGAGGAATTCCTTGACATGAAGGTAGGGGTTGCCCGTGCCATTGGACAGTCGATACGTTGGCATCTCCGAGGGATGGATATAAATTTGAGGGAGAGTCGGCATGGCGGCAACGGGGTCACCCATAGGATTGGAAAGCTTATTGATTTGATTCTCCAAATTATTCAATTTTTGGAGAAGAGCATCTTGGAGTGGAGTGGATGGTTGCCGCTAGGGCATGTGAGGGAGTACATGGGGGTGGCTGTGAATGAATGGGCCTTCCCAAGGGACGGTCAGTTCAGACCGGAGCACGGGAGTGCAATTGCCCAGGGGGCCGAGGTGATGGAGGATATACAGGGGTATGTGGCGAAGTCACCAGAATATACAAAGGTGGGTGCCTAGGAGAAGGAGAGGGAGAAGGAGTCACACCCTCAACTAAAGATTGGATCAGATTTAATTGTTGAGGGGTGAGTTGATCTAGCGCATGTAGGATAGTTTAGACTATGGGATCATGGTCGGGGGAAGGTTCTTGTCGGGTTTTGATTGGAGTGATGTGTGAAGGGACATCAGATAGGCTAGTGCGCGGTGTGCGCCCTCACGATGTTGAAATGGACGGACATGGGATTGAAATGATTGGACGCTTGAATTATCCTCATAGTCCATATAATCAAATTCAATATGATCATATTGGTCCATTTTTAACAAGGAAAACAAACAAGTTTGAACAAAGATTAATCAGTCAATGATGGTTCAAACAAGTTATGATGCTTAGCGCTTGTTTTTAGGAGTTTCACAATTATTAAATGGATTGAAAAATATTGTGTCACTCCAGGTGAGATCCTAGTTGGGTAGAAGATGGATACTTTGGGGGTACAACTAAGATCACCTCTCACCATGCAACAGATATCTAACCCAGATCAACAGAATGGTACAACCAGCTCGGTCCGCCGTGAGGGAATCCACAGGGTACGGAGTCTTACGGGGTTCCGGGAGAAGGTTCGCTAGTCCAAAGGGACGGAATGTCCAATGGAGAGCTTGCCTTCACCGGAAGGGTGTGTGGAGCATAGGATATGAGGGAAGGAGGTCCCCCGGCCGATGCAATATGCCCTGTATGCAGCAGTTTATAGCAAAGAAACGGCAGAACGGCGTGCTTCTGTCAACAGGCAGAATCGCGGCGGGGACAGCCGCCGCGACACAGACTAAATTGCGTCCAGTCACTAGGACGCAGCTATGAAAGCCCCGGAAGGCTGTCAGAGCCACAAACAGGTCCCTGTGGACGGTCAATGTCAGGCAGAAACGCGTCGGCTCTGGCCGCCGCGACAAGAAGTAGAAACGCGTCCGGATTGTCGGCCGCGTTATCATGTAGTGAATCGCGTCCTCTGTGTGGGACGCGATTCCAAACAGGCACCTGAGAACAAACGGAAAATAGGAAAAAAAAACATTTAATAAATGTGTCGGGCCTAGCCGCTGCAACAGTCAGGAACACGTCAGTTAAGGCCACCGCAACAAGGAAGCTGAACGCGTCGGCTTTGGCCGCCGCAACAACAAAACGAAATGCATCCGAGACAGCAGACGCGTTATGAACGCGTCCTCTGTGTTGGACGCGATTCTGACAGGCCTCTCGAGGACAGAAAAAAGAGGCAGAAAAAGCAGGAGATGTATATATATAAAAAGAAAAATCAAACACACATGTCGCAGGGCATTAAGCAAAAAAGAAGAGTGTCGCGTGGGGCACAAAGGAGGGGGTAATCAATGAGGAAACACAAAAGAGGTCCCACCGTGATTGCCAAATTTGTAGATGTGTTTTTCGTTCCCCTTTTTAGGGGGAGACGAAGAACAATCCACAAAGAGGGTTGAAATAAATGGGGGAAAAGAAAACGTGATCGCCAGGCACGCGTGGGTGCCGAATGGAAGATGCACGACGAGGGGTGCGGATGGAAGAATGATCGTGAGCGTACCTTTTTAGCGGGGAGATTGCACAGGGGGATGATGTGGGCCCTCTCTTCCTCTACAAACACGGCCGGCCGCGGTAGAGGGCGTTTTCCTCGTTTGATTACCCTGAAAAAAAGGACAAAAAAATAAGGGGATTAGCCAAATAAGACGTGTAGTATCGAATCCCAAAGAATAAATGAAATAAATAAAATGGGGAGGACTCACCGGATGTTAAACCCCTAAAGTAGGTGTGTGTGTGTATACATGCATGTGTGTAAAAGATTAAAGGAGGGCCACGTGGGGCCCGAGGGAATGGAAATGCAAATAAAAGAGAGAGAGGGGAGGGGGTGCTTCCCAAATGTTGGTGCGGCGTGACGAGCCGTTGCCGGAATTGATGGAGGACGTGGAGGAAGATGCTCTCGCCTCATGCATGGAATGGAAGATGGCTCGACGTCGCCGGACTAGGAAGAGCTCCTTGGGCCGGAGTCGAGGAAGAGATTCGACAGAGCTTCGCCGCTTCGTGGAACCCCCCCCCCCCTCTTACAGATGACCCTCGAGAGTCAATTTATAGGGGCGAAATCTTTGAATCGCATCGGGTACAACTGCCGCGACAAGAAACTGAATCACATCTGCGACTTAAATCGCATCGGGCTTGGAGGCCGCGACTTGGATACAAATGCGTTTGGGTGGCAGGCCGCATTTCAGAAGGTCAATTTTGATGAGACATGCGCATGATGGCCGTCATGTCTCTAAATCGCGTCCTGTCAGGACGCCGTGATAAGGAGGGGAATCGCATCCGCTATGGTTGCCGCGACTTGAAACGCGGCGACCATGGCCGCCGCGATTACCTTAGAGATAATTTCGAGGCAATCAGCTCATAAATGCGCTTGTCGACTGGAAGCTTTTAGGATTTGACCTTCTAAATTGCGTCTGCTGATAAGGACGCGATTACAGGATCTTCTCATGATTGCGGGCGTAGGCTCTCAAGTGCGGAGACTTCCAGGGCATAGCCCTTTTGACTTTTAAATCGCGGCAGTGATGCCGGAAGCGATTACATTGTCGCGACCCACATGGCCGTCGCGTTAAGGTTGCGCCCCTTGAGGCCGTCACAATAAGGTTGCACCTGCTATAGCCGTCACGATAAGGTCCTGAATCGCGTCCGGTGTCCTAGACGCCTTTAAGAATGCATCCCCCAGACCCATCGCGACATGAAATTCATGCTTATAATACCCGAGTGGTTCCGAAAATGAAGGGGAAGCACCAAGGAAGAATGGGGGTGATCCAGAATGATGGGGAAAACACTCTTTCAAGGCAAAATGAAGGCCATTTGTGGCATCATGGCGCGATACGAAATTTTCCCGCAGTGGAGCCGAATTCGCGTGTCTACAGCAGGTAAGGAGGTGAACCACCTCAAAGCCTCCTCTTCTAACGATTGTTGGAAGAGGTGAACCACGAGGACCCGATCATATAACCATCGGTGAGAATCCATGAGAAAGCCGGCGAGATGGAATTGGGGGTCGGAGGTCCTGTCATACTTGCGGTATTTCAGGGCCCTGAAACTCGGGGAAAGTAGGCATTCGGGAGCTTGCAGTAGTTTTGAAGGGAATGAGGCTTAGATAGGGACAAAGATTCAGCTAGGAGTTTCCTAACAAAATCCTGCATCTCAGACTTGGAGACATATTCGGATTGAGTGGGGGTGTGGTTTGGACATAAGGTGGATAGATAGAAGGAGTTGGAATGAGAGTTGGTGCAAGAGTAGTGGGAGAAAGAGAACCCAGGATGGGGTGACAGTCCTCAGAGTGTGCCTGGATGAAGAGGCATTGAAAGGAGAAGGTGAAGAGGTGGAAGGCATTGCCCAAACCGTATGCTTGGAAAGCATGGAAATGATGTCCTCGGGCAAATAGCGGAACAAGAGTTGGGAGAGTTTAGGGCCATCTTGGGTTTCTTGGGCATAGGTGGGATTGACCCTCAAACTCACCTCATCATTATCACCTTGAGAGGAAGATTTGTGACGGCCCTCATTATACCGGTACGGTTATACCAACCCACGTCGGTATAGCGAGCGTTGCCACAGTGGGACATTTACCCAACAATACATTCAGCTGAGATACACGTGAATATAAGAACAGAGTAGCGGAAGTAAAAGAACTACTATCTTCATTCATTCATCATCCACATTTAGCATACATGAAATTGCAATAACATTAAAGAACTTAAAAGTTCACATATTTTAAATTGCTGAAAATTTAATACATAGATGTCCACCATTATACATTCTTTCCATGATAATGCTAATACAACGTTCAATTTACATACTATGAAACGCAAAAGTCACAAAGTACTCCAAAGACTAATCTCCGCGCTCGGAGTCCGTCTCCACCGTCTCCTCCAACGGTGCCACGTCACCAACTACACCTGTACGCCGAAGCAAGTAGTGAGTCTAAAGACTCAGCAAGTAACACCACTCATACCATACACGTACATGTCATAGTAGGCTCTACACACTCAATTACAAAAACTCAACATGTATCATGCTTAACGTTTGAAATGAATAACCAATCATGATAATTCTATAAGTAAACACGTGATGCATGCTTTCAGATTTCCTTATCAAGATAAACTCCTAACACATGTTCTCTAATCATTTCCACTCATGAAATTCTACTTTGCATTTTAACTAAAACATGAAAGCACTTAGCATGATTATCCTATGTACATGAAACAAAACGCACCTAGCATGGAATCTACACATTCTTGTGCATGTACACGAACATTTTACATACTTTAAACTTGCTGGTTTTCACATGATTTAGCAACCATAACCCTACACATGAGAGCTACAATGTTATTTAAAATACAACATGTGAACAACCAAACATGGAATTTTGTGCACATACTTGTTAATTGTCCCTAGCATGGATTCTAGGCATTTTACACATATAAACATGATCCTAACATAATGAAGCTATTGATTTAACATGGTTTCAGATTTGTCACAACATGGATTACAATATCATATCCTCACATTTTGGTCTCACATTTTCTTTACACAAATTTCCAATTCACATAAATTGCACTTTACACATACACATTACACATTGTTCACTTTCACATTTAGTGCCGTGACACATAGTCCAAACCACCAAAGAAGGACACAACACATCACATCACATAGACGCCATCTAGGCAATACAATGGCGACTCTTGGACTGCGCAGACCGGGAGAACAAGTCTCCACCCTAACCAGTGGTACTTGTCCACCTCCAGGATTTCCCCCTAATACCCTTAGGGTCACTTACACATTGAACCTTCTCGGGGGGACTTTTCCCTGATACGGTTCCACTGCCCTCTACGGAAGCAGTGTCACATTTGGCACAATTTTCACATTACACATTTTTACCAATTTTACACATGGGTTTACACATGTCACTCTCATTCTATTCACTTTCTCTCTCACATTCACATTTCTCTGTTTTCCTAACATGACACTACAGATTTCAAAATCTACATTCAGGTAAATATCACCGATCAGGTCGGATTACACCTAAATCGAATTGTTTCACATTGGCATGCATAAATTCACATTACATTAAATACTGGTCCAAATGACCTGAAATTTTAACCACATGTTAATTTCGGGTTTAGGATTCCTCATGCAAATTTCCAGATTTTTCTGAACTAAAACGAATTTTCAGAAATTCAAACATCCATTTCTCATGCCATCCACAATTCAACTTAACATGGAATTAAACACAAGCACAGTTTTAACCACTCACTGTCTGAACCCTAACAGGCATGGAACTACAGAATTTATTCCTGAATTTATTGGACAATCCATTAATTTATGGAAGACTTATCATGACCTAGCATGATCTCTATTTTTCCTAAACAAATTTTGCAATAATTCACACAAGCATGGGAATAATCTCAGAAATTTAGAACAGGGGCTGAACCTCACATGCATAATCCTCACAAATTAGGGCATTTAGACTTGTCCTAAATCATGCAAACATGGTTTAACAAGATTTAAAACTCATCACACATGTATCTTCATGAAATAATTAAGTCCTATCACTCGTGATAATCCACACACCACATCCATCACACCAACAATATACATAGCATATAAATGATTTACAGTATATCCTCATCGTGAAACATATCGAAAATAGTCGTATAGAAGGGCAGAACAGCTTGTTGTTCTGCTCAGATGAACTTGGCGGCAAGCTATGGCCGTTAATTTCATGTTAGCGGCATCATCGATGGACACTAAGCATGATCTTAGCGGCAATGGGTGTTGCCGTTAATGTCAGGTCTGTGCAGAACACAGACCCGAGCTCCAAAGATGGGGTGAATTTGGGGGTCTAGGACACGAGGGAAAATACATAAATTTGTAAAACCAACCTAGACACATACAGGGACGTTATGAGTAGGGTACTTGCCTTTAGAAAAATACACCAATGGATCTAGGGCTCGGTGAAGCTCTCCTTGGGCTGTCCCAAGAAGCTCTTAAAAACGCTTTACTCCGGGTTCCTGAGCAGTCTCCACAGCAAGTCGAGGTCGGGGAAGCCTTCCTCGATGATCCAGCAAGCTCCTTGTTGTAGCAGAACCCGGAACAAGCTTTAGATCTTCAGTTTTAGGTTTGCAAAGGTGGGGGTTTTCCTCAGTCAGAAAGTAGGGTTTCTTCTCCTCTCTTCTTCCTCTCTTGCAAAAGGGTAAAGAGGGCCCTAGGGTGCGAAATGAGGCTCTTTTGAAGAGGAGAGGCCCCTCTCCCACGCATGGGGTGACAAGATGGCTCTCAGACAGTTGGGAGATAGCTCCCCAATGGGTGAGTTGCCTTGCTTCCGGAATTTCTGGCTCTGCAACGCATGCAGGTCAGAGAAGTTGGCGTCCACATCGTTGGACGCTGGGATTAGTGTTGGCGTCCATGGAGTTGACGCTGACACCACATCAACGTCTATGGGATTGACGCCAATATGGCCTTCGGCCAGAAGTCTAAAACATGCAGAAACCCATGCACATCATGTATATTTACATGTAATATCTATATAGTTTTGCGCACACACTACCATCAAGCATTACATACATTATTTATACCTAAGCTATACACATACACACATAAGTATACCACTAATACATACGTAGATACATACATACGTACATATACGACACGAATTATTTACATGCATTACAATAATGCAACAAAATTCGAGGGCCTTACACCCTCTCCCCTTAAAAGAAACTTCGTCCTCGAAGTTAGAACGACACTACTCAAACAAAAGGGGATACTTCTTCTTCATCGCATCCTCAAGCTCCCAAGTAGCCTCCTCTCGTGAGAAGTTCCGCCATAGAACTTTCACCGATGCAATACTCTTGTTCCGGAGATGCTGAACCTTCCGGTGAAGAATAGCTACTGGTTGCTCGACATACGAAAGATCTGGCTGGATCTCCACTGGCTCATGACTAATCATATGAGACGGATCTCGGACATACTTCCTGAGCATAGATACGTGGAATACAGGGTGAACGTTAGCCAAAGCTGGGGGTAATGATAGCTCATATGCCATGCTGCCCAAACGTCTGAGAATCTCATATGGGCCAATGAACCTGGGGCTCAACTTACTATGCCGGCCAAATCTGACGACACACGAGTAGGCGATATCTTCAAGAAGACATGATCGCCAACCTCGAACTCCAAATCCTTTCTCCTGTTGTCGGCATAACTCTTCTGCCTATCTTGTGCCGCAACAAGCTCTTCTGATAAGCTGGATCTTATCCGAAGTTTCCTAAACTAACTCCGGTCCGATCAACTGCCTATCACCAGTCTCCTCCCAACACAACAGAGATCTGCAGGGCCTACCATACAACGCCTCGAATGGAGCCATACCAATACTAGCATGAAAGTTGTTGTTGTATGCGAACTCCACAAGAGGTAAATGACGCTCCCAATCATCCTTCCAATCCAGAACACACGCTCTCAACATATCCTCGAGCGTCTGGATAGTCCTCTCGGACTGTCCATCGGTCTGGGGATGAAATGCCGAACTGAGCTTCAGCTCCAAACCTAAAGCATCCTGAAGACCCTTCCACAGCCTCGAAGTGAATCTCGGATCTCGATGGCGTGGCCTCGTGAGCAGATGATGGTGGGGACGCCGACTTTCTCCCCTTCGGTTGGCCAAAAGGAAGAAGCTCTGTGGTGTTGCTAAAGGTATTCCTGCGACAAAGAGAACTCTATAAGACTCTAGTGAAGTGTAGTAAATGTTCTGAAGTGAAGAGAAGTGACCCAAAAGGTGATCCCCGTACTGGTTGCGGGCTTGAGAAGAGGGGTGGCCAAGTGCTATGACCACCCTTCTTCCCTCCGTTTTTGGTTTGGAAAAGCCCTTTTAGGTGTGTGCACTATGTGCTTGGTGTGCGTGTGTGTGGAGAGTGACTAGCATGCAAGACTAAAGAAAGAAGAAGGGAAAGAGAAGAAGAAGAGAGAGATGATCCTCGTTCGCAGATGCTTATAGCTGCTTGGTGGACTCCTCTAGCTCATGATGAAGCCTTCTGGATGCTCCAAATGATGAGAGGCAGAGAGGAAGGAAGGATGGAAGCTTTCAAAGCTCATGGTGGCTCTTTCTCTCTCTTCTCTCAAGGCATCAAAGCTTCAACTCGTCCAGTATCTCCCCCTTCCTTAGAAGGCTAAGGAGCTTCATATATAGGCAGTGGGGGCAGAGCTAGTGAGCATAGGATGCTCAAGTGTGAGGAAACACACATGAACATGTGGCAATCCAAGTAGAAAGGCTTGGCCAATAGGGGGGCCACATAGGACTTTTACTAGGTCAATGGGGTGCCAAGGTGGCCCATTTTTCTGTTCGGAATGGCCCATGTGTTGCATGGCCAAGGTAGGGGCGCAAGTGGGTGAGATTCTCGGGTAATTCCATAGAACAGGTAAACCTAGGTTGACGTCAATCGTTGCTGCCGCCAACCTCATGCAGACGTCAACCTATGTTGTCGTCAACCTGAGTAAATGTCAATGTGGTGTGCCGTCAACTTGAGGTAAACGGCCATCGATGTTGACGTTAACATGGGATCCGAGGTGAGTCAACAAGGAGTCAAACAAGCCTTAATAGGCCATAAACCATGGGGATGGGCCAAATCTTGCGTCTACACAAACACCTCCAATTCCTTCCAAACCTATCCCTCCTGTTTTCTCTGATCTTCCCCCTTCTACCTCTCTACCAGAGGAACAACCTCCTTCAATTCCTTCTCCCCCAAAGACTTCAACTACTTCATTTCCTATGGCGTACACATTCAAGCCCCACATTGTAAAATCACCTACTCTTCACACCCTAGCTCCTCACTTTTTTTCCTCTCTCCCTACATCCTCAATTTCTTCTTCGGCCCAATCTACTCATCCACTTACTCAAATAGTGCCAAGTTTGGCACTTTCATCTAGAGTAGAGGCCAAGATGAAACATAACCCTAGTTCCCTACTTCCTCCTTTTTGGTATCTTTTATCTATCATTCTGAGCGCAACGTGGCCCTTTTCAAAGAATTTCCTTCTATTAAAGTTTTCCTTGAAGTCCATAGGATGTTAGACTACAAATTTGAAGACTAGCTCCCTATCTTGATAAAAACTTCAAAAATTCCTCTAGCTGATCTGAACCTTATCACTTAGAAAAGCCATAGCCTTTCTCCTGAGGACTTTTTATCTCTTTACCCTGAAGAAGTTGCTAAGTTTAGAGATGTCAAACTAAGGAACCAGTTTCTGAATGTTTCATTTCACTTAAATCTTAGATTTTTTGATCTTTTAGTAATTTCATAAAGGAGCAGTAGATCAATTACAGCAGAATGAAGCAATTCAATAAAGATAGGTTCAAATTGAATTGTCTGATGTCAGTAAGGGGTAGTGGGCTAGCTTGTTAGAGGGCAAAGAGAGATCACTCCTCTATGACCATTGGTTTCCCTTAGGACTGCACCCAGTCTAATAGGGACAAGAGAGAGCTTTGTGCACTTGTGCAAAGTGCACAAGTGCAAGCCACATGGGCATTTTGCCCATGTGGCATCATGCACATGGACTTTTTGCCCATGTGGCACCATAAAAGTTGGTGCCACATGGGCAAAAAGCCCATGTGGATTACACTTGTGCACTTTGCACAAGTGCAATAAGCTTTTCTCTAGGGACAATTTCCTATAGAAAGTAGTTTGCCCAAGTTGTCTTCAACAGACACATTATGATAGCAGCTAGGTTCAAGATCAAATACAACATCAAGCTATCCTTCCACTATTTTGCCATAATGCAGGCCCCCAAGAATTCACAGTATCTACTGGATTTCAGCATAGTTTTGCCAAATATGAAAGAATGACATATGATCAGTGGGTTGTGTCTTATCCTGAAGACAGTCCAGAATGCAAGAAGCTGAAGTTATCTCCTTCTACTTATATTTGTAAAGGATATGAGACACTTTGGAAGTCTGTTTCTCTGAAATGAACAGAGAGATATACCATCTACTACAAAGCCAAGGACGCATCTCACTCTCAAGGTCTCCATTGAAACATTACAGTTCATGAGTTCCTACACAAGGCAGCTAGTAGGAAATTCACTCCCCTTAGGAGAACTCTGTCTAGTGACAACTACAATAGGAGAGTCAATTGGTATCATCGCCCTCACCTTAAGTCTTTTATGAAAATCCCCTCTGTAGGATCCTCCTATGACATAGATAGTTTCAAATTCTTTCATGTATTTCCTGAAAATGAGAAGAAGCTTGGGGATCTTCTTCAACCATTCCTTGATCAGATCCCACCATCTCTCTATCTTCCTAGTTTTTCTTCATAAATGTGCAAAGCTCTTTCCTATTATCAATATACATTGTTGCTCTCTATCTGTGTGTATATCTCTCTCTCTATATTCTTTATCCTTTCTGTTAATGCCACAAAGGGGGAGAAAGAAAGAAAAGAATAGATATATAGGATAGAGAACAATTGTTTTTACAAAACCAATTTGTTGACACTGTCCATATAAAAGTTTCTGTCATTAATAAACGGGGGGGGGGGGGGGGGGGGGAATTGTTAAGCCAAAATTATTGAGCAGTTATCTTAAGAATTGTTGATATACTTGAAATATTGTTGTGTAATTATCTTTTCCAAATGTTTCAACATTGTGTTTTTGCTATGACAAAATCTTTTAATTCTCTTAAAATAAATTTATTGAATTATACCACAAGTTATTTTGTATAAAAAATAATATCACAAAATAAAGGCATATATGTATTATACTCTGTAACACGTATTTATGTTTGTGTCAACACACAGGACCTAAGTGTCAACACTAACACACTTGATAAGAAAATTTTTCTAAGTCCACAAGCGTATTCTGTATACCATACTGACTCCGACTCCTAGAAAGTCAAAGTGGGCTAACGATGTTGTGAACTGTGCTTCACTTCGACTCCTTGAAAGTAGAAGTAGCCTCACTCCAACTTCTAAAAAGTCGAAGTATTACCGATTGCTTGATTGACTCCGACTTTCAAGAAGTCGAAGTTTATTACTTAGTCTTACTCCGACTCTCATAACAGTCGAAGTCTAGTATTGTCATGTCTTGATTATTTCTCACTCTGACTTTTTAGAAGTCGAAGTATAACATCAACTTCTGGTTACTTGGATAATTTTTGTTATTCCTTACATAATATAATGTTTTATTTATCTTGATTATTTCAATAAGATTCTCTTTATCCCTATGGGATCGTTTGCAAAATGATTGTCTCATATATATATCTTACAATATGATATTTTCCTTGCTATTAAATTTAAATATTCGGTTAGGCGGGAAAGAGTGTATTCAAAGTAATCATATTAAGAAATCTTTGTTAAGATTCGAAAGATTTGTTTAATGAGTTCTCTTACTCTTTGTTAAGAATATATTTCTATCTCTGTTGGACATATACTAAGTAGTAAATGCTATGCTAGGTATAAGCAGCATGGGCTATCTGTCAGAACTCACCTACCATATCTCATTTCTGTCAGAACTCCCTTACTTTAGGGAAAAGTCTGTATATTCCCTATACAACTGTCTGTCTATTCTTAAATGCTCTGACCATCAGTCTATCTGAAGTCTGTTATACTTTACATATATTTCTATCTCACCTACCTCTGAAAGGACAAAGCTACTTGCGTTTCTTTACCCTGCAGATACTCAGCTACCTACTAAAGCTGGCTTGCTGTCAGTCATGGGTATGAAGCTTACAGTCATCTAAGAAGCTGTCTCATAGAGCCATGAGCTATCTACATAGCCTGAAGCGTTGAGACTCTAAGAGCTGAAGGACTAATGGGTTTTCAATACAGAAGCCTCAAGGTCTCAAAATCCAAGAATCAACGACTATCTTTCAACGGCTATAAATGGTCATTTTCAAAGGGAAGCTCAATCTCTAATGCATATATAAGAGCTGAAGTTGAAATAGAAGACACACGAACACAACGACAACACACCAATCAAAAATCGCAAGAAGCAAGAACCATAAAAGCATACACAACCACACCTTCTACAAAAAAGAGAAAGAGAGAAGCTCACTAGATCTGAAGAGAACTGCTGCTTCAAGCTTCAACTTCCAAGCTCTCTACGTTCTAAGGTCGTCTCTTTTAGTGGCTATTGTATTCTAGATCTTCTTAGTCCACCTCCCTTGAGTCAGAAAGTGTTAAAGCAATCATTTTAATCTTGTCTCTCTTTCTGATTTCTGTGTTTGCTCAATTCTTGTGCGGACACACTGTACTCTTTTCAGTGTTTTTAACCAGCAGGGTGTTTGTTCCCTATAGTGCCTCTCTTATGAAGGAAAGACCTGTTGTTGTAGGTGTTTGTATTACCCCTTGGTAAAGGGAAGACTTGCTTTGGAGCAAGTGGGTTGTAATACCTCTCAGGTTGAGAGAAGGCCAAGTGTTATTGACAATTAGTGAAATCCAAGTGGTTCTTGGGGACTGGACATAGGACTTCCATGTGAGAAGGGTCGAACCAGGATAAAATTTCTGTGCACTTTGTGTGATTGTTTTTGCCAAATATTTCACTTGTTCACACATACACCCTTAGTACTAACATTACCATTTAGTGCTATCCTGTTTCACATAAATTTTTAAAAGTGCAAAGAAGTTCTATTCACTCCCCTCTAGGACATCTAAAGCTCCATCTCGATCCAACAATTTTCTGCTGACCATTTGTCATGCAAGGTAAGAACTATATGTTTGACAGTGAGTGAGAAATCAGATATGTAAATTTTTCAAGTTTCAAGATAATGGAAATGATATTTTAAATTTGAACACCTTAGAGTCAAATTTCTTGCGCTATAACATTTGAACTTAATAACAAAAGGAATACTTTTATGTTTTATAAGGATTATGAAATGACAAAGATATTTCAAGTATAATATATAAAAAATGGTCTTTCAGAATGAAATCCTTTTAGATAAAAATCAAGACAAGATATATAAATTGTTTGTCTAAAATATCTGAAAGCAATTTATATGAATACATTAGTTATTCGTGAATCGTTATGAAATAGCTTCAATCGATGTGAAATATGGAAGCAATTGATGTTTGCTAAAAGACAATCGATAAGTAAAGGCAATCGATGTGCAATATAACAGTAATCGATGTGAATGAAGAGCAATCAATGTTTTAAAGGTAATCAATGACAATAATCGATGTTTAAAGACAATAGATGTTCAAGTTTAACGACAATCGATGTTTAAGTTAGAAAGACAATTGATGTTTGAAGACACTCGATGTTTAAAGACAATCGATGTTTATGACAATTGATGTTTAACTTAAAAGACAATCGATGTTTAAAGACAATCGATGTTTAAGGACAATTGATGTTTAAAGACAATTGATGTTTAAGTTAAAAGACAATCGATGTTTAAAGACAATCAATGTTTATATTCAAGTTTAATAGTAATCAATGTTTGAAATGGTCAGCAATCGATATACACTTCGACTGGACAAAATACAATGTGGTCGGTCAAAGTAGACTGCTTAGACTGGTCAAGATACAATGCAGTTGGTCGAAATGAAGCTTTGGATATGTCCAACTGTAAGATAGAGTGAACTTCGTATATGAACGAAAAACAACGCATTCAGTCGAAGTTGAACTTCGGATGTGACGAAGTAAACTTCGTATATGAACGAAGTTAGCTTCGACTGATCATGACAAAAAACATGCATAACGAAGTGTCAGCTTCAGATATATGACGAAGTGGACTTCGGATATGACGAAGTGTAGCTTCGACTGAACATGATCAAAATATGCATGACGAAGTTGAATTTCAAATGCCCAAGTTACAGATCAGTGCAAACTTTTATGAAGCGATGGAAAATATAATATTCATGAGATTAAAAAATGATATTAAAATATACTAAGGACATTTATGATAAGCATGAGTTTTGTTATCATCAAAATAAGAGTAAAATATAAGAGGGTTTAACAAGAGCAAGGCCCAACCATTGTTTATCTTGGGCTTGGTCTAGGGACCTTTGCATCTCCTTGAGATTTTTCTACTGTTCCTCTTTCTGTGAGAAGAAAAGACTAGCCTACGAGCTGGATGTGTATGCCCCTTATTTAAGGGAAGACCATTCTGCAAGTTGGATGTGTATGCCCCTTGTTTAAGGGAAGACCAGCCTGCGAGCTGGGTGGCTGTTCCTCTTCTTGGAAGAGAAGACTTGCTTGAGCAAGTGTTGTATGCCCTTTGTTTAAAGGGAAGACCAAGGTGTCTTGGTGGTTTGGTGAAATCCCAAGAGTGTGCTTGGGAATTGTATGTATGACTTTTATTTGGAAGGGCCGAACTAAGATAAATCTTTGTGTCATTTGTGTGATTGCTTTATTTATTTCAGTTGCACACTAATAAACTATTCTAACAATCTCGTTTATGTTTATGTTTTATAGGGTGTTTGGTTATAGTTTTTCTCTTAAATTTAAAAAAGAAGAAGAAGAGACATCATAACCTGTTTGGTAAGCAAAATTTTTTTTAAAGTGAAAATTTTATCTTATGTAAATCTCCTCAAAATAAAAACAAGTGATGACCAGTTTTTTTAAAAAAAATTACACTCGCGGCTCTCTCCTTCCTTTCCCAGACTCCCCCGCCCCTCCCCCTGCTGGAAACCCCCCCTCCCCCTGCCAGAACCCCCCCCTCCCCGGCCGGAATCCCCCCCCCCCAACCCCCTGCGCCCTCACCCCCCCTCCCCCGTTGCTTCCTCTCCCCCGCCGAACCACCACCGAACCGAACCGCCGCCCGGCGCCCCCACCCCCAGCCCCGCCCCCTGCCTTCCCCCCCAGCCCCGCCGACCCCGCCCCCACCACCCTGCTCCCCCCCCGCCGGGCAGAAGCCCCCACCCCCCTGCGCCCTCACCCCCCCTCCCGTCGCCCTATGAGCCCCCCCCTGCGCCCTCACCCCCCATCCCACCGGCCAGAACCCCCCAACCCCCCTGCGCCCCCCCTCCCGCCACCCTGCGAGCCCCCCCTGCGCCCTCACCCCCCCCACCGGCCGGAACCCCCCCCCCCCCCCCCCCCCCCGGGACAGAACCACCAAACAAGTCCACATAAAATTTAAAATTTTCGATACTTTTACCAAACAGATAACTGTAAATTATTATAATCTTAAATTTAAAAACAAAAATTGACACAACATAAATTTTAGTAAAAATAACTTTTTTTTAGTGTTCCCAAACACCCCATTAGATTCCAGAAAAAAAATACTAATCAACCCATTCACACCCCCCCTTTGGGCTTACCATTTGGCCAACAAAACACATTGTCAATATTGTACTTGCCATTTACAAATTTTAACAAAGTAACATTCAAATCTTCTATTTCATGATTCAAATATGCAATATTACTTTCAAACATTTTAGTATTATTATCAAGTAGAGAAATTCTACACAATAAGAATTTGTTTAGAAAATTCATGGTCATGCAAACATTTGTTTTCTTTCTTTAGATCATTATCCTATTCTTTAAAAACATTAGATTTAGGATAATTAAACATGCTTTTGGTTTTCTTTTTAAGATATCTATTCTCAGAATTCATATTAGTAATTTTATTTTTAAATTTTTTATTTTTTTTCATGCATCGAGATAGATCTCGCAAACAAAATTTATTTCATCTTTTAAATGATTATTTTTCTTTTCAAGAACATTGACCTGAATTTATCTCAAGGCGTGGTTGGCAAGCAAAATTTCAAGATAAGAGAATTTTGACAATAAGGGACTTAGCATAGCCTTGATTGTGCCCTAGTCGGGCGAAGGGTCTCTTGGGGCTGATTCTCTCTCTTGTCGAGCCATCCTTGATGGGGTGGGGGGGGGGGTGGGGGTATAGATCTCTCGAGCTAAGGGCTGGTTGGTCGAGAGTTAGTTCTCCAGGCTACGGTGCCCCATCGAGATTGAGTCTTGACCTTAAGGTCCCGCTTCTCTTGCACATTTTGGGTACATTGCATTGGAAGCTACTTGTGTGCTTTAGTTTACCTGCCTCGGGTCTTTTGGCCGATCCAGGGGCGACTTTTCCTAAGACGGGGGCCTACGACATAGGGCTCGATAGCGCTTTTTTGGGCCGGGCTTATTGCTCGGTTCCCCGGACGACTTATTATTGAATAGTTGAGCCATCTTCTTACCGGGTCAATTTGTTGGGCCTTATGTCCTTGGTCTTATGTCGTGAAATTTCCTCTCCCCAAGAAGAATACAATACTTAAAGATCATGATAGTGCCATATAATTATCCATTCTAATACGGTTGCTAATTAGGCAGTATAGAAAACAAAAGTGATACTTTTCACATCTATTTTCTATAAGAAGTTTGATAAGAAAACTTTAGTTGCAACATGACAATGGGCTCGTGTAGGTGTTACTGGGTGCAATAGTTGTAGAGATGGTTTTAACGATGGCCGGTGCAAAGTGGTAATAGAAGAGAGACAAATCAGTCAAAGTTCTACTTGAAGTTGAGAAGGAACCAAAGACATGATTTAGAGTTTTTCACGATTAAAAATGATAAATTAAAATTATATTGTACGGTAGGACTTGCAATCTTCTATGAATTTCCCGTTCTTCACTCAATGGAGTTTTACTTATTTATTTTTTATGATATTTTTATTTCAATTTCTACTTCTTCCTTTCCCTCTGAATCAAACTTTTTTTTTCCAGAATGTTCAACACTTATTATTTCATCATCAATAATATAGTTCAGATCTTAGATGTAGAAATATAAGAAGATGATCTCCTTCTCCATCGAAAAAAAAACAAAATAAATCTTTGTCGATACATCATATTCAAAAATAAATAACTAAATTAATCAAAATCGAGAAAGTGGCGAAAGTGAAATACTTAACCTACAAAAAAGTGGGCCAGTCCAACGAATCTTACTTGCGCAATAGGAAGGGCAAATGACTTATCTTTGGATCGAATCAAATAGACCCCTTGTGTGCTCTCGTGTGCCCCATACTAAAGTTTCAATTAATTTCTGCCAATACCCACACTAGAAAATTTTATGTTGGTAGCCCTAGTTTCTAAGAAAGTAGAAAATAGAACAATCATCTAAAAAGAAGAAGAAAAACATTTATTACAAAAATAATATTTTAATAATGATGATATAGATTATAAGAAAGTAATTTTAGAAAGAGAGAGAAATATTTATTTTTAGTTCAAATTTATATTTTTACAGTCCACATCACCGTTATTAGAAAGACGACGCACGTGCGCAACATCCCAAGCGCCCATGGTGGCACGCGACACTAACCACACCACAATTCACAAAGCTGCTAACGCGGCCTCTCCCTTCTCCAGCGTCCTCTGCTCTCCACGCTTGCTAGTAGCTGCTGCTGCTCCTCCTCCAATGGCGCTCTCCATCTCCTCCTCCCCACTCTCCCTGGCATCCCCCTACTCCTCGTCCTCCCGCCGTCCCATCCTCGCCTTCGTTACCAGGTGGCCCAGCCCTGACGCCCCTTCCCTCTTCCTCTCCTCCTCTCCCTCGCCACGCGTGGAGCTCCGATACTGGAACAAGAAGAGGAGGAGGAGGGCCAGCCCCGGCGGGGGGCGCCCGCCGTCGGCGTTCGTGGTCATGGCGTCCTCCGCGGACTACTACACCGTCCTCGGGGTCCCCAAGTCCGCCAGCACCAAGGAGATCAAGGCCGCCTACCGCCGGCTCGCCCGACAGGTTAGCTAGGGGTTCGGTTTGGCCTCTCCTGATTTGGATGATATCTGTGTGCTCCGCTTCTGTCCACCTTCTATGGCTACATGTGCAGACTACGCAGTTGTTTGGTTGTAGGATGTGGTATGCCCATTTGGCATAAAACACCCTGCTAGTAATCGTGTGCTATGCACAAGTTTCGTTTTTCATTGTGTAATTGTGAAGACTTCCATGTATGCCATTCCTTCCTTTGACCGTCCGATCACGTATCTTAATACCAAGGTTCCATATCTTTGGCTAACTGACAATTTGGCAACCATTCAAAGCTGGAAATGCGATGAGTGGCAAGTCGTCCTTCTAAGAACTGATAATTCCGGTGTTAGTTCTCGTTGTTTATCAAGTGTGAGAGTAATTTGGAAAGTTGATTTGATTAGTCTGGTGTTTGCCCGCCCATATAGTGTGAAATCCTCATCTATAATCTATTGCATGAGGATCAAGCGAACAACATTGGCACCATCCAGTCAAAATCAATAGCATCAAAGGCAGAAGCACCAAAAATTTCAACAGGAGTTGGAAAAAAGTTACTGGGTCAATGATCGCCTTAGGTGTTTTGACTGGAATTTTCAGGTTCCATGATTGAGGACTTCTGCTGTCCAGGAAGAACCACTTTTCTTTTGGTAGGTTGCTGTTCTTGAAAAGGCCAAGATATCAAGTTTTGACTTTGTCTGAGCATTTTTTATCGGAATTATTTTAGACACCTTCTGATCCATGATACATTATAGCTTAAGTTGAAAGATATTTGGTCATCTCTGGTAAAATAATTTTGTTTCTTCCTTAAAGTTACCAAGCCCAGCATTGGATTAAGGATGGAATTTTGTGTTTATCCATCCATGTTTCAAGCTTTTTGTCTATAGTTCATGACAGAGCCAATGATGGTGGCATTGAATCAATTGGCCATGAACCTATCTTCCTGGATCTGTGATTCATATTCTAGTTGGTTTTTGAACTGTTATCAATGTGGAGGCACACTTTTGGTGAGCACAGATTGTCATGGGGAAGAACTGTAACATACTAAACCTTTTCGTGCAAGTTTTGTTAGATATTTTGTTTCTCAATATGGAATCTATGTATTCATTTACAAGTTCTGAAACTTGATAAAAGAAGAGATGCTACTTAAGGCAGCAGCAAGGACTGTACCCTTAAGGGGTCTACAACAAAAATAGATATTCCTCTTTGTTAGATCAATGAGCATGGAGAAGCACAATTGCAAGGGATTTGACTAACTATTTCTTGGAAAAAGAATTAGGGTACCTGTCCAACAAAAGTCAAGGATACTCAGATTTCATTTCTTCAGAAAGCAGAGGAAACACTTTAAATTTCAGCTACACCAGATAGAAATCTTCTACATTGTCTGGCATGATGATTGATGGCCATCCTAGCTGAAGAACAACCCTGGGTTCATTCATTTGAAACTACTGATTCTTATTGAGATCACTGAGAAGCAAACCTGCTACAACCAAACCTAATCTTCCGTCCACTATGTCATACCATCCCTGCAACATCAACTTCTTGTTCGTTCACATGTTGGTAATACTATATGTACCCTGGTACTTGCAGAAAGAAACAGAGTGGAGAAAGTTTTGGAATCATTAAAGTGGAACCTTAGAGGCCTTAACATGCCAAATTCCGTGCTGTTAAGGAGTTATTTTAGAAGAAAAAAGCAGATGCCTTACACCTTTAAGAAACTAAAATATGCAATGTGGATGAACAATTGATTTATAAGATTGGTGGTAATGGATGTGCAGGTTGAGACCGTTGGGTGGCTCCAAAGGCTCATGGGCGCAACGTGGGATGCTGGGGTTGGGGTTTGATAGGATATGTTCTGGTTCACTTTGGCATGAGGCTTCATGTACTCTTGCTTTACATTTCAGATGTACTGACAGTGGGAAATGATGCTGTATAACAGCAGTCTATGGTCCGCATTGATCAATATCACATAGAAATGTTGCAGGAATTTAATAATAAAAATGACAGTGTCAGATGCATGGTCCATCATTGGGGTTTTTTGTTGCATCAAATTTCCATGGGAAAGGTCTGGTAGACAGAGGTGGAATCAGAGTATGGAATTATTTGGCAATTGGATAAGGCATTGTGCATTAATGTTACTTTCTATCCAAATAGAAGATTCACCTGGTCTAATATGCAGGAGAATGAAATTCAATCCAAGCTTGATAGGGTCTTAATCTCTTCAGAGTAGCTGAGTGTACATCCGCATTCCCTTGTTGTTGGTTCATGTAGAACTATTTCTGAGCATAATTCACTTCAACTTGATACAACAAAATATCAAGGACAGCAGAGGATCATTTCACTATGAAATGTCTTGGGTGACGTGTAAAGGGTTTAAGAACCAAGCAGCCAAATGGTGGAAGAGAGGGCCTACAGATGGATATGCTTGTGTCCTATTTGCAAACAAGCTTAAATGTCTGAGGACATGTATGAGGAATTGGGCTTCTTAGGAGTTTGGGGCCTCTGCTAGAGTTAGACAAGAATTTCTTCTTAAAATCGAGGAGCTTGATATGAAACGATCAAATGAAGGCTACACAAGAGGAGCTGAATTTGTTCAAGCACTACAAGAATGAGTACGATGAGTGGCCTAAAAGAGATAAGATGGGAAATAGCCAAGGAACATTTGCTTAAAGAAGGAGATAGGAGTGCAACTTCCTTTCATGCAGTGGGCAACAATTGAGCATCTTAAGAAGGGTGACACTATTGTTCAAGTGATAGAACATAGAAGAAGTGAAGAATGAATTCATCAATTTTTTTGTTGACTTATTCTCTGAAGACACTGTGGAGACCAAGAGTGGCAGAGAATGTTCTTCCCAAGCTGCAGCATGATGAGGCTGATAACTTGACTATGTCTTTTCATGAGGAAGAAATTTGAGAGTGAGTTTTTATCAGTGAATCCTAACAAATCTCTTGGACTGGATGGGTTTTATCAGCATTTTTGTGACTTTACCAAGCAGGATTTTCTTCAGGGGTTAAGAGAATTTGAAGAGTCTCCATTAAACTTTAAATGTTTAAATGCTACTAATTTAGTGCTTATACCAAAAAAGGGAGGGAGCTGAAAGAGTTATCAACTTCAGACTGATTGGCTTGTTTAATGGTTGTTATAAGATTATAACAAAAATGATGCCAATCAGCCTAAAAACAGTGACCTTCAAACTTGTTGATGGCAAGCAATTAGCATTCATTGGAGGCAGAATTATTTTGGATAATTTTATGTCTGCCTATGAAACTCCAGACTATTTGAAGACAAGGTGAAAAGGAGGCATCACAGTGTAATTGGACTTTGAGAAGGCATATGATAGAAAAACTTACTCTTGGGCCGATGGGTTTTAATAAAAAGTGGATAGGTTGGGTAATGAGCTGCATTTCCACTCTGACGTTTTCTATCATAGTCAATGAACAATAATGTTGATATTTTAAAAGCTCAAGAGGCTTGAGACAAGGGGATTTTGTTTCTCCACTTATTTTGTTGCTTAATGGATAAATATTCATGCCATTATGGTCCAATGATGTGGAGGAAGGCGTCATTAGATGCTGTTATGGTAGGGAGGATGAAAATGTGCTTGTCACATCTTCAATTCTCTGATGAATCGATGATACCTTGATTTTCAGCTCAAATTGCATTGATAAATTGAGGAACATATAAGGTATGCTGACCATCATTCGACATATTACTAGGGTGTGGATTAATTTTGGGAAATTAGAGGTTCTTGGTGTTTGGATATATCCTAATACTTTGAACGCTGTTTCAGAAATGTTATTCCTTGCAAGAGATCTGAATTCCCCATTGAGTATCTTGCCCTACCTCTATTAGAAGGGGCAATTAGAGGATGTAATCCTCTAATTAAAAGTTTGAAAACAGAATAGAAGATTAGGAGTCCACATTTTTATCAGCTGGAAGCAGATGTATTATTTCTGAGACTGTTTTATCATCTCTTGTCAATTATCATTTGAAGAAAGTGGAGAGAAAGAAAGTATAAGAAGTTCCTTCTTTTGGAACAGAGGTAAAGGTGAGAAGAGAAGACCTCATCTCATCACTTGTAAGGCCAAAATTGTAAGGCTCAAACATTTAAAGGGTAAAGGATTATGGATCATCAATCTGAATAGTTGAAACAATGCTTGTCTTTTTGGAAAAATGTCCTTAAATGTGCAGATGCTTTCAATTGCTTATTATCTTTACCAACTATGTGATAGTGGGACTTTCTTATTTTGAAAGAACCTCTTGCTGTGTTGCTTGCCAACACTTACAGACCGTCTAAGTTTAAAGGCAAAATAATCAAGTTTATGGTTGAGCAAGGAAAGGTGTGTAGCTGAACAGTTCAATTGAGTAGAATTCTTACATATTTTGAGATGGCAGACTATGCTCATCAATCAGTGTTTTAAGCCAGTTCCAAGGGATCAGCTCTAGACCTGATGAAAGGAGATGGAGATGGGAACAGAATGGGCAATATTCTGTAAAGTCATGATGGAGGAGTGTGATGTAGCAAATTGATATGGTCTTAAGAGATTTCCAGCTAAATTCAGTTGTTTGTGGAAATTAGTTTCTGAAAGATTGCCTACAGCAGACAGGATGAAGCTTTTCCTTAACAATGTTAACTCTAGATGTGTGTTCTATGCATGGTTTGTCATGGCGGGGCGAATCGGCCCGATTCCCCCGAATCGGAGCGGATCAGGGGCGGGCCGAGTTGTGATCCGCATGGATCCGCCGCCCGGCCGCGAATCGAATGGATCCGATGCGATCCGATCCGATTCCCCGATCCGCCACGATGCGATCCCTGATTCGCCCAGAATCGAGGCGAATCGGGTCCGATTCGCATGATTATTATATATATATATATATATGATATTTATGTATGTGTGTCAGGCAGGGTTGTGAGGAGTCAGGATCCTCTTCAGGCAGGGTTGTCAGGATCCTCTTATTTACCTGAATATCATTTAAGTAAATGAAACTTTCATTTACTTAAGATATTACATGTAAATAAGGAAGTACCCCCCATTTGAATCCAATAAAAATATCAAAAAAATCATATCTCTTACTAATAAAAAGTCAACTCTCCCATCGAAGAAGAAAATCACGATTTCGATGATTTTAGCGAAATGCTAACTTTTTAATCTCTCATAATTTGGTATATCTAAAAATTTGATAATTCAAATAAACCATATGGAACACTAAAAATCCAAAGTCCGGTAAAAAAAGTCAAATGTGCATGTGACTTCTCCAAGGGAACCGCTCTCCTACTGACAGTACTCAGTCTGTTTGAGACCTCTTAAGATTTGGTCAAACCTAAACTATCATCATTCAAACTCATGAGAATTGTCACTTTCTAGTTTCTCACAATTAGAAAGTAAAAAATCTCATGAGTTTAGGTGATGATAGCTTAAGTTTGACCAAATCCTAAGATGCCTCGAGCAGACTAAATGTTGTCAGTAGGAGAGTAGCTCCCTTGGAGAAGTCACACGCACGTTTGACTTTTTTTACCGGACTTTGGATTTTTAGTGTTCCATATGGTTTATTTGAATTATCAAATTTTTAGATAGACCAAATTATGAGAGATTAAAAAGTTAGCATTTCGCTAAAATCATCGAAATCGCGATTTTCTTCTTCAGTGGGAGAGTTGACTTTTTATTGGTAAGAGATATGATTTTTTTGATATTTTTATTGGATTCAAATGGGGGATACTTCCTTATTTACATGTAATATCTTCAGTAAATGAAACAACAAATTATAACATTTACTTAAATGATATTCAGGTAAATAAGAGGATCCTGACAACCCTGCCTGAAGAGGATCCTGACTCCTCACAACCCTGCCTGACACACATACATAAATATCATATATATATATATAATAATCATGCGAATCGGACCCGATTCGCCTCGATTCTAGGCGAATCGGATCGCATCAGGGCGGATCCGATTCGCCCCGAATCGGCGATACGTCAAACCATTTCTATGATTGTTATGAAGAGACATCAGATCATGTATCAGGGTCACATGGCAGATTGTTCTTAAATCCTTTCAGATCAAAAGGTCTATGCCAGAGGGAACTCATGAATGGTATTGGTGGACTGATAACAGACCTAAAGGAAATTCAGAGAAGATTTTAGCTCATCCTTTGATGTTATGAAGAGAGCAGTCAAATGGGCCTTGGAATGGCACAGCTCTGACAATGTTTCTCAGCCTGATTCACTTTGTTATTGGTCTTCCAAGACTGGCGGGACATCTTCTTTTATCAATGAATTGCGACCATGTCTGGTTACCATGAAAAAAATGAAAGGAATGTATAGGATTGGTGAGGAATCGATGTGCTGTAGTCGGTGTCTATTCTGTTTTTTGAGATGTTTCTGTGGTTAATATTGCAAATTGTTGTTCCTTGTAGTTGACTTGTGAGGAATGTCTCTTCTACTATAATTGTACTACATCTATCATTGAATAAAGTTGGTCACACAATCCACTAGATTTTTGAAAAGAAAAGGGAATGTATGAGATGGAAATCATGCATAACATCTGCCACCCAATCTCTTGAGATCTTTCAAAGGAATATGAGATAAACTCCTTTTGTGAATGTTAATCCATTACCATTGTTGTCAAGGAGACCAAGGTGCCACAAGGCAACTTGGGGTCCACAAGCACCTAGGCACTAAGGCGCCCAGGCAGAAGGTTCATCCTGTTCGGAGGTGGAAGGGGAGCCTCTATGTTGGAAAATGTAGCAGCCTGTTCAAGTGGGCACCTAGCTTGCCTTTCTGGGCATATATAAGGTCACTGTCTTGACCAAGGTTTGGCGCATCGGCAATTCGGGCCGAATCGGGTTTGGCCTGATTCGGTTCTATTCGGGCGAATCGAACCGATTCGGTTCGATTCGCATGGATTCGGCCAGAAACATGGTTTCTGGCCCATTTCTTGGCCAATTCCCTTGAATTTGGCCTTTTTTTTTGAATAATTGTCTGGTTTAGGCCTCTTGTAAATGTGTTTCATCATATTCAATGAGATTTATATCATGTAATTGCTATACAAACATTTATTTTCAATCAAAAAAAGCATTAGAAGAGTGAAAACAAATTGAAACTCATTAATAGAAAGATATTTACATTGCACAAAGTGAATACAACTATCAAACTCTAAATTCCAATACAAAATACAATGACTTACTCTAATATCCCCAATGCCCTTGCTGATATGGATCATATGCATTCCATTGGGATTGGCTAGGCACGGACTCTGACTCATCTGACTCTGAGGGAAGCTCTCCAATAATGTGATGACCTTTTGTTTGAGATACAAAACTACGATACTCATCCCATGTCATCATGGTATGGTATCTATGTCGAAACTGACTGAGATAATAGTCCCACACCTGGCAGCCGGGACGGACTACATTCAGTTGTGCCATCTGTACATCCTCCACAGGAGTAAAAACTTGAACTGGAGACCCCACCTGACTGAGATAATGGTCCCACACCTGGCAGCCGGGCCGACCTACATTCAGTTGTGCCATCTGTACATCCTCCACAGGAGCAAAAACTTGAACTGGACGGACTACATTCAGTCAACCACCAGCAAGGTGCTTCTTCAAACGGGAGACCCCACCTCCTTGTCCCGTAAAACTACAATAATTGCACTTGAAGTTGTGTCTATTTTCCAACATGATGCCATGCTGCCACCCAATATCATCAGAGCCCTTTTTCGGTGCCATCTAGAGGGACAATTTTTTTTTAATAAATTAACAGTAAATGAATTCAAATTTCAGAATTTGAACACTAAAAGAAAGTGTTCTTACTTCTTATATGATAAATTTTTTTATATACATGAATCATATGATCACAGAAATCCATTCACAGAAACCATAAACATTTTCTGTAATGTAAAGTTTTATTAATTTTGTTTAATTTTAAAATAATTATTAATAATGCGGGAACATAAATTAATTATAGCTCAACTTCTTATGGAATCAAGTTCTAACCATGATATAGAAGTTATACAAAACATTGCTATCAATTTTTGGTTTTTCAAAAAATTTTAATTTTTTTTAAATTTTTATTCAGAAATTCATAAATTAAGAAAAATCTTCAAATCTACATGAAAAACTTGTAGATCTTGATGAGAAATGGTTGCAAGTGTACACCAATCACTTGCAACATCATTTCCCATGAAGATCTAAGTCATACACTAAGGAAAAATCATAAAAATGAAGGAATATGGTGGTTACCTTCAAACCCCTGTAGAAACTCCAAGAAAACTTGAAGAACAAGGCTTGAATGCCTCCAAATCCACCTCTAAATGGATGCAAACTCACGTAGGAAGCCTCCACTTGTGGACTGACATGCAGATCTAAGTTTTTTTCTTGGAAAAAACTTAAAACGGGGGGGGGGGGGGGGGGGGAAGGGGAGTCCGGCCTGCTGCGCTGCGAATCGGGACTGTACAGTCCCTTTCGCAGTGCATCGGTCGACACCCTTAAGGGTGTCAGCCGAATCGAACCCGATGTGCCAGTATCGAATCGGATCGTGGCGCACCGGGTTCGATTCGCCTGCTTAATAGGATCCGGGAGCATCGACCCGAATCGCGCATTGGGTTTCTTGTGATCCGATGCGATTCGCCCGAATCGGGCCGATGCGCCACGATCCGCCAAACCCTGGTCTTGACAACTATGTTCAAGAATGCCTTGTCTTGAAGAATTTTTTCTTGAAATGTGGATAGTACCACATATGATATTGATAGAAGGAGGGAATGTACAAGTGTATATGTACAATCGATAAAACCCCTATACAATTAGAGATCCACACCTAAAAGGAGAAACCCCCTTAACTCCTCAAAGTAAAAAGAGCGAGGAGTTAGAGCCCTCTTGTAACATCCCGACGCGGAATATTGGAGCGGGATATAGTTAAATATATAGTATAGAGCGTAAAATTGACATCAAACCATTGCACAATTTGGAATAATGCCAAACGAATCAACTTTATTGATAATTCCACTAATCTCTATTACAATCACTAATTCAGAGCCATAATTATGGACCCAAAGTACTTTATTTGCATAAAACAAACTAACTAATACTAAGACATTTGGATGACATCACTTCAGGTCACTCTTGTGTTTGCTTGTCCCCATCCTCATGCGTGTGGTATTCTCCATCAGACTCACCTGAAACACATATAACAAATAGCACAGGATGAGCGCTAATGCCCTGTAGGACTTAATATCTCGAAAATAGACATGCTTTAAGTGATTAATGTCTTGTATAACATGATAACTAGAGAGAACGGTCGAGAGAGTGATAGCACATGGTAACAAGAGCACAATAGTACTTTTCAAGAAGATTATAGCACAACTAGCACGTTAAAGGAATGATCATATCACGAGATAGCATGTCATGATAGCACACTAGTCAAGATTGTACTTTTGATTGTCTTTAGATTATCGAGATAACTAGTACTTGAGTGTAATGCCGAACACTCTGATCATTAAACTCCCATGGGCACTAGCACTTTCGGGCGCACCTCCCAGGACCAGATCGGGCCCTCTATAGTGTTGCCTGGCATTGATTATGTTTTATCTTTAGACAATAAGTCGAATGGTCATAGAGAGTACCAAGAATAGATAAGAGTAATTGAAGAATAGATGAGAGTATAGAGAATGCGAATAGATGAGCGAACAGAGTATAGGTGAGAACTATAGGTCATTGCATATAAAATGACGTTAAATCGGACAATAGTAACAGTTGCACAACACACATAGTTGTGTGTTGACAGTCTGGTAGAATTCACTAACCGCCCACTGGCCGTGCTACGAACACAGTCCAGAGATCCGACGCGATCTCAAGGTAAGAGAGAAATCTAAGGCCGTTGGATCATGTTGATCCCTAAGGACAAAATAGGTATTGATGGTACAACCTGCTCGTCGGCAAAGGACGTCCGTCAAAGCCAAGGAGTCTTACAGAGGCCTTGACAACATGGAAGGCAGGATTGGGATCGGGATCGGGATCGAGCCTGGTCGATCCGATCCTGGATCGGATCGGATCGCAAGATCCCATCAATCCAAGGGAAGTCTGGCCGATCCTGGATCGGCCAGACTATAAAATGTTTTTTTTTGGAAAAAAAATGCAGGAAAATTCAGGAAAAAACAGAAAAATAAGAAAAAAATCTGATAAATTGAAAGAACTAATATTTGCATCAAAAATCAATTATACATGCATTCATAGTACATGAAACATGAAATTTAAGACATTGTACATGTAACTTACATTTGATAGAAGACTAATAATCTTTCCATTCACTTCCAGACATAGATGAGTCACCATCATTTGGGTTTTGGTAGCTATAACTAAAGAGGGAATTTGCTAAATCATGTATACCCATTTGAATCCCTCTTGGTGTAAATTGTTGACTTGAGCTTTCTCCAGATTGTGATGGAGCTGGACACCATATGCCAAGCGGTTTGTATGTAATTGTTGCTTCACTATGCACTTGTTCTTGTGAAGGCCAAGGTCCCCATCCTCCTTGTACTCCAAGAGGTGAGCTACTAATATCTGAGTACGGTAAAATGGGAGGCTGAAATGCAGGTATATGAGTAGACCCTGAACTATAGTTTGGCTCCCAAGGTGGCCACTCATAGGCTGCATGATGTTGTTGTCCTTCATATCCCCCTTGTCCATGCCCTTGTCCTTCTCCTCCGCCTCCCTGATGTTCTGTTTCTGGTACATAACTTTCAGTAAGCCCTAGACCTGTGGCCCCAGTATATCTTGCATCTCCCTGGCCAGCTCCTGTGGCCCCAGTGGCAGCCCCATCATCATCATCATCATCATCATTTGGATCTTGTGTTGTGTCATCACTACGAATTGGTTGCTGTACTTTCCTCTTTTTTTGCTTGTTATATGTTCTTTTTTCTAGCTCTATAGCTTTTGAACTCCTCTCTTTTTGTGTTGCAGCTCTTCTTAATGCAGGCTGAGTGGGAGGCACTCTAGATGTCTCTGGCAAAATAGTTGAGTGTCATGGCTGAGGGAATAGAGGTGGATCCTCACTTACCCTAAGCTCTGGATCTCGAGCCTCTACTCCATCCAATTCTCCTTCCGCCCATGAGCAATCGCGAGGGTCAAATTTTGGAACATCCCTTTCTTGTCTTGTTTCCACCCATGTATTTAGTGGGTGTTCCTCATCAAATAACTCATCAACATCAATGGGAGGTGATAATGCTTCCCTCTCTGCAAAACGTTGCTCCCAATGACTACCTGCAAAAGTCATTAGCCTTGTCTCGCTCTTCTTTTGTCTTTCTCTAATGCATTTGAGTTTCAACCGCATATTGTAGTGGCAATAGACCAACTTCTCTAGCCTAGTTGCACTCAACTTGTTCCTCACTTTTGTGTGAATAAGTGAGAAAGTGCTCCAATTTCTCTCACACTGGCTAGATGAAGTGGTCTGACTGAGTACTCTAATAGCAATCCTTGCAAGTGGATTTCTTTGACCAGTCTTGTAGTCTAACATAACCCACCACTCACCTACAAAAAAAAAACATACAATGAATTAGCACATAATACAAGTGAATTGTCACTTTGTTATGAAGTAAAAATGAGCTTAAGTCTCAAGGTTCTCACCAGGACCCATTCTGGTCACTGATTCTCTAAGATCATAATCTCTGTAGATGTCCAACTTCAGTTTAAATCTGTCCATCTAAAGTATAAAACAGTTGCTAAGTGTAACTTGTAAAGTATATTGAATACATGAAAATGGATTAAAGTATTTAAGTTGGTTGTATCTCCATCATAGCATCTATTCTTTCGTCAGTGCTCCTAGATAATCCTGAGATGACATTGATTGTCCCCTGGAGCACCTCACCATCATTGTGAGGGGAATCACTATATTGATGCCTAGGGTTAAAGAAATACCCTATATGTACAAAACATGTCTAGTAAGTTAGAAATTCAATATGCACAATTTGAAATATGCACAATAATACATTTACCTGATGCATGTAAATCTAAGGCCGGCTGGGGAGGAGGCTGGCGGCGGTGGAGGAGGCCGGCGGCGGTGGAGGAGGAGGCTGCCGGAGCTGGGGGAAGGGGGAGCACCCTTGCGTGCTTCCCTGGATGCCCAAAACCTACAAAATATGGTGTCCTCGGGTGGGATCGCAGAACTAAAGGGGGATCGCGCCGGATCGCGACCGATCGACCCTTATCGGGTCGGATCGAATCGGGCGAATAAAATGAAGACAAGTTCATTTAAAATAATAGGAAAATTTATATGAAAAATTGCACGTAATTACCAGATATATTATTGAGGTGGTTTCTGTAAAGTCACATATCAAAAATTCATGTTTAGTGTGTGTATGTGAGAAAGAATCAAAGATAACATATGAGAGTTGTACCCACATCTTTTAAATAAGAAAATCATGTCGATATTATTAAAACTTTATTAACATGATGTTACTGTTCGTCACAGAGCATTATGAGGGTTTAACCATGACTAAAGAGCATGTAATAGCAAGATTAAATAAATATTAGGATTTCTGAAAAATGCAGGCAGGTCGCGATGTCGGACAATGGCCCGTTCAGATCGCGACGCACCGGGCCGACGCTACGTGCCTCTTCTTGTTGCGATGGGTCGGAGTGACACGGTCAGGTCGTGACCGACAAGCCGACGCGTTGGGTTGCAGCCGACAGGCCGACATGACGATGTGGTTCTCGTCGCGTCCGGCCGTGGCAACGCGATCAGGTCAGGGCCGTCACGTTCGGTAAGGATGGAACGCGACACAGTACCACGTCACTTTAAGAACGCGACGGAGGGTGCTGTCGCGACATGACTGAGAAGGCGACTTATCGGGCTGTCGCATTCTCAGGGCCACTGCCCGAGCCCAAAAGGTGAATTGAAGCACCTTGGATTGTAGTCCAGTCCAAGGTTCAAAATCTCGGGGATCGGGATCGGATCGGTCGGCCCAAAACCGATCCGACCCGGCGATCCCGAGCCCGGCTCGGCCGATCCGGGCCGAGCCCGACCGGGTCTGGCCAAGCAAAAGGGGGGTGGATCGCCCCCCTTAAAAAATTGAAAAAAAATTAGAAAAAATATGAAAAAATAGGAAATATATGAACATTGTATTTATGAACTGAAATACATAAAAAATGTATTTATTGGAATCGTACATTATATTGTGTGGACATAAGGTTTACATAATCTGTCCAAGACATATAATGTTGGTAATATGCCTCATATTGAGTCAAATATTGACTATAGGCATCCGTGTTCGCATATATGATAGTGATTGGTGTGTAGCCCGGTATTTCAGGCACTTGATATGAGCCATATGACTCATATGAGTCATGTGAATGTGAATCGGACTCAGTGGATTGTGCATATGCTCCACCTCCGGTGTAATATGATGCATCCGGGTATTGAGGATATCCCAAGTAGCCTCCCTGCCCTTGGTAATATCCTTCAGTGGAAGCATAAGATGATGTATCTGACGCTTGCTCCATGGTCTCAAACTCCATCCGTAGCTTTTCTTGACGCTCCCACTCCTCTTGCATCTTCTTCTTCTTCATTAACCAATTCCGTCTATGCGGAATGAAGTTGGGATTGTATCCCGAATCTTCGGATGCTCCTTGCCCTTGCCCTTGCAATTGAGATGCCACTTTCTTCCCCTTTCGTGCATATTTTTGACTTGAGGTTTGTGCTTCCCTCCCTTCCCTACTCCCATGATGTTGATCTTGAGTAGCATGGGTGAAGTCTTCCTCTCCGGTGAATACAATAGGGTCGGGTGGCGGTGCCGGTGGCGGTACACTGCTGACAACTAGGACATCTCCTCCATGATCGGATCCCTCACTAGGAGTACTTGTCTTCGATGTCGAGTCATTAGAAGTTTGGTATTGAACATTATCGCTTGGCTCCGGTGTTTCATCATCTATATCTTCCTCGATCGTGTCCAAGTCTGCAATGCTAATGCCATGTTTCGTGCTCCTTCCTCTTGCACCCACTGTCTTCTTTTGGCGTTTAGGGGCTGGGGGAGTTTCGAACTCCGGAAGCAAAGGCACATCATCAAGCTCACCTAAATGAGACATAAACATGTTAAAATGAGAAATAAATAATTTATAAATGATGCATGTACATTGTAAATGTCATTTACCTTCAGCCCATGCACGATCATGCGGGTCGAACTCTGGTTGAACCGAAGTGCTTGCATTTACCCATGCATGTAGTGGATGTTCCTCCTCAAAAACTTCTTCTATATCTATTGTCTCCGATGGAGTTGCTTCAGCTTGTTGTTGCCCCGAGGATCTATATCTCTCTCTATCTTGAACTTGCTTGATTAATTGGAGGTTTTTAAGCTTCAATCTCATGTTGTAGTGGCAAAATACCAACTTCTCAAGACGTGCAGACTTCAACCGGTTTCTTTGTTTTGTGTGGATCAAGCCAAATGTGCTCCAGTTTCTCTCACACCCTGTGGCAGACGTTGTTTGGCTTAAAACCCGAATAGCTACATAGGCCAAGTCTTCATATCCATAAGTTCTTCCATGATCCAACCACCAATCCGCTGTAAATGAAGCATGTATAATGTGTTAGAAAATAGAACCAACTCATTGTACATGCAAATAAATATGATGAGTAACTTCTAACCTGGACTCAAAATCTGAGCAGCTCGTTGTGCCGTGCTAGTACCAAAGTGGTAGAGTTGAAGTCTATAATCATGCATTTGTTTGCATGCTATGATTGCCCTATCCTCATTGTCTAGCATCCGTTTGATTACATTTTTGGCCCCAATCAACACTTCGGAGGAATTGTCATAGTTCTCCCTCCTCCCATCAGTCCTATACATGTATTGGGGGTTGAAGAAATGCCCTACATGTAGAAGATAAATGTTAAAACATGAGTTGCAAATAATATGTAATCACAATTCACAATAGTTGAAGTGTTATGCTTACCTGCAGCATGAAGATCATGATGCAATGTGTGCTCCCATCGCCGATCTACGATTTCCCACCACTTGGCATACGTTGTTTTGTTGTTCATTTGGATAAGCTCCTTTGCTCGATCCATAGCCTCGTACAAGTAACCCATCTCGGATCTCCTCTCCCCATCTACCGCCCTTAACACTCGAACAAGCGGTTCTACTACATTCAACACATTTTGGACCCCCTTCCAAAATGGCTTTGATTGGATAATGTCGGTCACCTTCTTTCCATTCTCCCTCACCCGTGTAGGAGCATGTCGGGACATATAGTTTTCCCACTCTTCCGATGCTACCATCCTAATAAGGTTGCTACGTTGCCCATTTATGCTATCCAATGCAATATATTGGGATGCAAACCTTGTAGGTGCTGGCCGAAGCAACTCCCGTCCATGTGTATGCGTCCTCATGATGTCCAATATGTTGTTGTGGTTGTAGATGAAAGTGGTTACGAACCTTGCATTGTTGACCACATTTTCCACCATTGGATCTTCACAAATGTCTTCTAGCATTAAGTCAATGCAGTGCGCGGAGCAAGGAACCCAATATAAGTGTTCCCTTTTCTCCATTAGTTTTTGGCCCGCCAACTTGAAAGCCGCTGCATTGTCGGTTACCACTTGGACAATTCTTTTCTCTCCAATCTCCTGCACCATCTCATCCATCAACTGAAATAGGTAGTCCGCATTCTTCACCTTGCCAGAAGCGTCTACCGACTTCCAAAAAACAGTCCCTGCTTTGCAGTAGATTAAGAAGTTTATCATACTTCTTCGTGTAATGCCTGCACAATTCCATATGAAAAATTAAAACCTATGTCTTATTAATGAATAAGTGAATAACAGTTAACTAGCCAAACACTTGTACATACCTGTCCATCCATCGCACATTAACGTGCAACCATATTCATCCCATATTCGTTCAAATGTGGAAACATATGCCTTCATATCTTCAACTCCATATCCAAGTATTTGTTGTAGATTTCATATGAAGTAGGGCCTTCCACCCCTTTGCCCACTTCACCAATAGTCTCTATCATGGACTCATAATATGGTCCTTTTGCTGCATTAGCCGGTATGCTGTTGAAGAAGAACCATCTTGACGTCGCTCTCCCTATCTTCTCCTTGCATATTTTCAAATTCTTGAATGCTGCAGAAATGGATGGTTGCTTCTCCCTTCGCCTGGTGAGAAATGGGTCTATTGGTCCCACTCTAGGATCTCCGTCTCTAGGGATATCCACTGGAACCTCAGGTATATTTGAACTCATTCCAGCACTTGAACTCCCTTGTCCGCTACCCCCATGGCCACTACCTTGACCTACGTGACGACCGGTACGTCGGAGATAGTCCTCTTCCGCATTAGACCTTCGACTTGCTTCCGATGCCCGACGAAATTGTTCTATAATATGAGATAGAAATAGAATGAGGGTCGGAGGGTGCTTAAAGCCTTAAACTAAAATAAATGTTTCAAAAGTAAGTTAACTAATTACTAACCTTCTTCATCTTGATCAAGATCAAAGAATTGTCTCCCTCTTGGTAAATCTACGGACCTTCGAGGAGGGGCAGATAAATCTTCCCGGATTTGTTGCCGTCTTCTACTAGTGTTTGCTTTGGATGTCTCTTTCTCCTTCATATATTGGCAAAATTGCATTCGAACTTCAGCAGGAACTCTCGAGCATGGTGCCACCTCACCTTTAATTCCCGCTAGATGTTGTTTCAAACGAAATATGCCGCCCGATAAGACCCGGTCACAATATTTACATTGGACCTTCCTTCGAGCCATGTCCACAACGATACCATGAGCCCAAGCGGGATCGGTGCTAGGAGGGTTGCTTGAAGAATGGGGAGCCGGAGCAGCACCACCTTCGGCGGCCATCACTTACAACACAAAAAAAGAAGTTAAATAATAATAAAACAGAAAATAAATAATTTTTTTTTGCGGATGAGAGAGAGGGAGATGAATCGCAGCCAAGAGTTCGGGCCAAGAGTGTGTGTGAGAGAGCCCGAATAGTCGAACAAGAATCCCAAGAGTGTGAAAGATGAGATCGCCTCCCAAATAGTGCAAAATAGTGCCCGAGAGAGAGAGAGAATGCCCAAAATATTGAGAGGAGGGGAGGAGAACTCAAAACTTGAGTTTAGAACATATTGGGGGCCTTTGGGGGGTTTATATAGACCCCCAAGGCCTCCAAAGGCTCCAAAGAGCCGTTTCTGGCCGTTGGGGAACAGTCCCCAACGGCTAGAAAACGGCTAGTTCTGAACTAGCCGTTGGGCCGCGGATCGCCCCGGTCCGGGCCGATCCGCGGCGGACCGGCCCGGGCTCGGCGATCCCGCCGAGCCCAGCCGAGCCCGACCGATCCGAGCGCAGGGGACCGGACAGGTTACCCCGGCTCGGATCGGAGGGGCCAAAACCGAGCCAACTCGGGCGATCCGATCCCGAGTTGGCCGAGTTTTGATTCCCTGGTCCAGTCCTTTAAGGGCTTGACACATGGGCCTTTGAAATTAAACGAAAAATCACGAAATCGGTTTTAAACGAAGCTAGACTTACAAATGTATCAATAATAAAGAGTAATTAGGTTTCTAACATGGTATGAGCATGCTATTAACATGTTACTTCACGATGAACTAAAAACCTGACACAGTGGTGAAGAACGATTTAATTCGAAAAGAGTACTTAATAGAAATTGGGGAAAAATATATCAATAGATTCTTGACATCATGTAGCATGTACAACAAAAGTTTCAGGGCACGAGATTAAGTATGAATAGGGATTTAGGTTGAACATGTTGGGTCGGGTATATGTTCTTAACATAATTTTGGGCATGAAATACTCATAAACGATATGATAAAAATTGAGAAAAACATGAGACTTTCGTAGCTAGGATTATGGACTATTTAGGGTTGAGTTTAATTTACTTTTGCTTGAGAGATTACTTATTTTTGAATGCTTTTGTGATCTTAGGGTAAGAATGTGAAGAACGCGAAGATATTCCCTTCCAAGCTTCTTTCTCCTCGATTTCCTCATCCAAAAGCTTCCTTCTCACGTCTAAGACACTTCAAATGAGCATTAGGGTCGGCTAGGGATGAGTTTGAGATGTATTTGTATGTTTAGGGTAACAGAATTTCTTTAAACTTTCAACTCTTCCTCCAACTCCGAATTTCTCATATTTATTTAACCTTTTCCTAGCATTTATCCTTCTATTGGCTTGGGGTGGGCTCTAATTCCGTGGCCAACTAGTTAGGATAGTGTTAGGACTCTATTTAGGATATTTATGAGTCATAATAGTGATTATCTTGACCCTTTTTAATTTATTAATAATTCAGGTACGAATTTTGGCATATTTTTCTTTAATCCATCATTGGGCTTTTGCTTTGTGGCCCAATAACTCATGTATGAACCATTTCTATAAACCCATCACTTGTTTTTGCTTAATGGGTTTTATTTTATTCACAATCCTTTTTAATTTAAATTTATTTATCTCAATTAAAAATTGAGAGTTGCTACACCTCCATAGTTGTTGAACCCGAAAAAAAATCCCTCACGAGTTATACAACCCCAAAAGAAAAATACTTGTTTTAGAGCGAGTTCACGGGGAAGAAAAATTTGTCCAGAGTTCCGGATGAAAATAACCTCCAGATCTGTTTATTCTGAATTTTTAGGATGAATGAATGAAAAGAAAATATTTATTCTGAATTTTAGGAATAAATAAACAGCAGAAAAATAAAACATTTCTGCGATATCTCAGAAGTCTGAAAATGGCCGCTCCGAGATAGTTCGGAGCAGAAACCAATTCATTCCCGGTGTTTTTGGATTAAAAAGTCCCTCCCGGTGAATAATTTTAATGCCCCGGAATCGGAATGTCCCGGTGGAGGTCGTCCCGTGTGGCGCACATGTTAAATTTGTGTAGGGGTCCGGTCCAATTCCCATCGACGTGGCACGGGCGCAGCTCCTCACACAACAAATAGACAAAAAATATTCACCCTTGGAGTAACACACGTGGTGGAAACAACAGCCACGTGGCTTAATATATAGGAAAGGAGAATTCCAAAGGGGTCCCATCGGGATCCGCGCTCCGTTGGGAGCCCCAACGGGAGCCGCGCCGGTGGAACTTCCATCGGAGTCCACCCCGCGGTGGACTGCCCCACTGGGAACCACGGCCCGATGGGACTTTCACCTGGGCACCGGCCCGGTGGAAGTCCCACCGAGGCCACCCCCGCGGTCCGGTGGGAGTCCCATCGGGAATCGTGGCCCGGTGGGACTCCCACCTGGGCGCCGCAGCCTGATGGGAGCCCCACCGGGCCACCGCAGTCGGTAGGACCCCTACCGGGGCCACCCCGTTGTGAAACTGGCCCAGTGGGAACCCCACCGAGGCCCACCGGTTCCCACCTAAGGGAGCTCTTGGTGGGACTCCCAACTCCCTCTCTAAAAAAAATAACAAAAAAAAAAAACCAATGTGAGAGTTGAAAAGCCATACCTTGATAAAGATGCTCCGGTGTGGTGCCTGGAGATGCTCTAGTGGGGTGTCCAACTCTCCATCCAATCCACTATGTAAGGAGACCAACTCCAGGGAAAAGGGAGAAGAAGAAAAAAAAAAACGGCCAAGTCCCAGAGGATCTGAAAATCGGCCAAGAGGGAGAGCTTGAAGAAATCGCCCAAGGCTCTTATGCTAAAGTGTTGAAGTCTTGTGCTTTGCTTCAGGCAAGGCCTTATACTGAGCCATGTTCTTTTGTAAATAAATCCCTATGGGTTCATAAATTACTCCAATAGATTTTGTGTCAAGTTCATGTTTATGCCAAAGAAATGAATGAAAAGAATGTTAAAAATGTTCTCTGTATGTGTGATGGGGAATATTATTTCTGCATATTAAAACAGAAAAATTACAAAAAAACCCCATGGTCTTCTGTTTATGCAAAAAACGACCAAGAAATGAGAAGAACCTCCTAAGCTTAACATCTCTAATGAAATAAATGTTAAGATTAGTTCTGAAAATTAAAAAGTAATATTCTTTTGGATATTGCTCAAAGAAAGAATTGCAAAACAGTCCTCATTTCAAGAAAAAAATTCCGAAGTAGTCCCCAATCGAAGAAGAAATCATGAAACAGTCCCCATTCTATGGGAAAATTGCGAATCAGTCCTCATTCCAAGAGAGATTTTACAAATCAGTCCTCATTTTGTAGGAAATATGTGAATCAGTCCCTATTCTAAGGGAGATTTAATGAATCAGTCCTCATTTCAAGAGGAAACATGCAAATCAGTCCCTATTCTAAGGGAGTTCCTAAGGAATCAGTCCCATTCCTATTCAGAAGGATGGATAGTGAGGCTGTGTTATATATATCCCAATCAAACCAACGATATTTTCTGAATTATTTGTTTGCAACTAAAGGGTTTAAACATGTATCAAAGGTCTTCAAGTTCTCCTCAATGTAAAAGAAACGTTGATTTCGATCGACGGGAATGGTCCAACGCACAAACGCAATATCATCTAAAAATTATGCGTGGAAGATGACGATAAACCCCAAACGATGCATTTCTCTATGTGCATGAGGGTTTTAAATCTATATTTTCCCACGCCATTGATACATTGATATATACACATCAAAAAAGAACTAATGATATCTTATGTTCTTTTAAAACAATAGCACACAAATGTTTGCCTCATCTTTAACAAAGCAAAAAGATTGTCTTTGTCCACTGTTGCGCCAGATTTTTACCCGGCTTCCCCTCGGGGAACAAAAAAACTGAAGAGAAGAGGGGAGGGGGGACCTCACCTCCGCCGTCGCGGCCCTTGCTTGCAGCTGCCGCTGTGGCCCTAAATAACCTCTGCCGCCGCTGCTCCACCACTCACCGCCGCGTCCTGCTCCCCTGCTCGCTGCCACTGTCCTCCTGCTCGCTGCCGCTGTCGCCCTGCTTGTTGCCGCCGCCCTTGCAAGCTGCCGCTGCCCGTGCAAGCAGCCATCGGCCAAGCGAGGAAGAGAGGAGGAGGATGCCGCGCGCCTCCTCCCTCCCAACCATCTCTCTCTCTCTCCTGATGCCCTAAGCCGAGAAAGGAAAAGAAAATAAAAAGGGGGAAGAAAAGAAAGAAAGAAAAGACAAAAGGGGGGAAGTGCAAAATTTCAAACTATATTTGTTGGAACGAGTTTTCCATTTACCGGAACAGATTCTCAACTTGCTGGAACGGGTTCCCAATTTGCCGGAATGGGGTCTTTCCCCTCTCCCTTATAAAAGGAAGGGGGCGGCCAAAGTTTAAGGACTTTTGGAGTTTTGAAAAAAACCAAGACTAAGAGGACTGCAACGTAGTTTGAAAGAAGAGTCTGTAAGACAGCCCTAAGAAAATTGTGCAAGGCACAATATCATTTTCTCAAGTCTTTAAAGGTTCATTGGGCTTGCTTATTGTGCCAGACTTGTGCATTTTAGGCTATGACTTATTAAAAGACCATGTTCATGTTGCTTAAAGCTTAATGGGTCTGATGGACTTAATGGGTCGACATTTGATGTATCTTTACATGTGATTAGGTGCTTGACATACTAATGGGCCTATTGAGTTAATTTTATTACTTTAAAAATGTTGGATATGTGCAATTACATGTTGTGTAACGATTGTTCCATGCTCTTCATTAATCATGTTCTTAACAAAATTAACCAATTTCGTGCCAAAGTTTAACAAGATATTTTATAATAATTCTGATTTAATTAATGATAACCTCAAAATAACAACCAAGTCATGAATCACATCGTTTTTGATCCACCCTAAGTTAATCCACTCTTAAATTAATTAAATAAATAATAGTTTAGTTAGTTCATATAATTATAATTTTGATAATTAAATGACAAAAATAAATAAATAAATAAATGATTTAAACTAAACAAAAATGAGAAAATGGATAAAAGAATAAAAAATGAAATAAATAACAGAAAATTTCCAAAAAAATAGATGTATGCTTGCAACCTTATTTTCCTCATACGTAATTCATTTTTTCTTTAATTATGAGTTACATTCTTTTATTTCAAAGGGGTTGTCTGATGTTTAATCAAAGGTATTCAGTTTTTCTATTGATGTAATTAACACTGGTCTCGGCCCGTGGGGAGAGGTCAAACAAACTTATGAAAATATGCCAATGCAATAAAATAAAATAAAATAAATAAAAATCCACAAGAAAGAATAATTTATTTTTTTAAAGAAAAAAATGTTCTCACAAAGATGGCGACTCCACTGGGGACCTCCCTTCCCTTCATCTCTCCATCAGGCAACATCCTAACAATAAGGTGTACTCACATTATGATTGTTTTATGCAGGTTGGAGTTCTGCAATGACAAATGCAATTCATACTCCTGGTGTGTTCTTTGGCCCACTCGTGGTCCAAGACCATATGAAGCACGACTACCTGACTACATTGACCACCGAGACATTTGGGGATTTCCCCCGGTGGTAGGATCTTTGTACTTCCTCAGCATGGTACCAGCTATGCAGACCACTATTGTCAAGACACATCAAATGAACAAAGGCAAGGAAGAGACTTAGGTTCGTGCGGCCAATTTGCCTTAAGCTTTACTGTTTATGCTATCAACTTCATCAACATCCCTACAAAGGAAAAGAAAGGAAGACACAAGTCCATGGTAAAGCCCACAACACAAGGCATTACCAGACTGTCTTGGTTGGCAATCTCCGCATTCGTCTAGATGGGAGTGAAACCTTAATACCCCTAGAGCGGCATGTTGCAGCTGTTCCACTGAAGAACCAATTTGCCATACTCCCTAAAGTGCGACAGGATAGGCCGAACTTTGAAGTAAAAAATATGAAGAGCAAATGGATGAAGGTTGAAACAAGAACATTAAATTTGACAAAGTTAGCTTCAAGAAAAACAAAGCCACTTTTGAGAGGAATGAAAAGTATAACTCACCTTGCGTTAAGTGAGTGTGGGTCACTAAAGAAGAGGCCCAGGAACTTCGGAGGATTAGGGTTATTGAATCCTTAGTGGGAAGAGAGAATGTACGGGCCTTCAGAAGACAAGCTCTAGAAAGACGTTAAGTCTCCCAAAGAAGTCAGGTTCTAGAAAGACAAAGAGAAGCTTCACAAAAATCCAGAACCAATGAATGTGCCCCTTCCTCATCTGCTGCCCTACTAAGGGGGGTATAAAAGGAAAGGGGTATATCAAGAGAAAAGACAAACCAGTTGTGGAACGCGGAATATATTTTCGTATTTCTTCGACGTGGTGCGGACGTACGCACGCCTTTTTTGAATAATAAATAAAAAAATACTTTTCGGGAATGCCAGACTATTTACAATAAAACAGACAAAGAGATTTATTTTATGAGGGACATGGGGCATAGACCCTGAGCCCTCAATTATTTTATATTTTTTTTCACGCGCGTCCGTATTTTCAAGCGATTGGAGTGGTCGTGTACTGGACCGTTTCCCACCGACCAGAGTCGGTGTTTCATTTACATCGGGTAAAATCCGAATACCTTCGATGCGATATGTTTGTTAAAAGACCTTATGCCGAAATTTAAGGAAATTGGACGACAAGTAAATTTCCACAAGTGTCCTCAAATGCATTTATGGCATTTACATTTATGTCCTCGACGGGGTATTTATGCCTCCGTTGGACATTTACATTGACGTGTCATTTACATTTGCGTCCTCAATGGGGTGTTTATACCTCCATTGGGCGTTTACACAACATGCCTCTACGTGTGTTATTTTAAAACACAGGAGGACTTATGTACAATATACCAGGTCTTATATATTGACCTGCGGTGTCTTGTCTTCACACGGTTCGTGAGACACGGACGGAGCGCAAAGGGGCCCGGTGCACGTATGTGTGGATAGACGGGGCATAACGCAAGCGAAGGTGAGCTTCTCTCGGAGGTCTCGGGTTTCCAGCGCTGGAGGATCCGATGTTCTTCTTCATGCCCCTACCCCTCTATTTATAGGGTTTTTTAGAAGGGGTCTGGCGGATGTGGAGTGTCCGACGGAGGTGGAGCGTCCAGCGGAGGCGGCTCAGAGGGCCGACCAGGGCCGCCGGGCACCCGGCATGGGTGGGCCCTGCGCGCAGGGGCCCGGCGGCGGTGGCACCCGGCGCGGGTGCTGCGCGGGTGGGCCCCGCACGCGGGGTGCCCAGCGCGGGTGGCACCCGCGCGCAGGGGCCCGACGCGGGTGGCACCCGGCGCGAGTGGCCTCGGTGCAGGTGGCACCCGGCTCTGGTGCCGCACGCAGGGCCTGGCGCGGGTGGCACGCGCAGGGGCCCGGCGCGGGTGGCACGCGCAGAGGCCCGACGCTGGTGCTGCGCGCGGGTGAGCCTGCGCGCAGGGCCTGGCGCGGGTGGTCCCGCGTGCAGGGCCTAGCACGGGTGGCCCGCGCCAGGGCCGGCGTGAGTGGCCGAGACTCCTCTTGGCCAGCCTATAAAGGGGTGGGCCCTTGGCTTCTTTTGGCCATTTCTGACTGTTGTGACGTCCGTTTTTGGAGCCGTCTGTCGTGTGTTTGCGGCCATTTGACGTGCGCTTGTTCCCGTTTTCGAACGTCGAGGCCATTTGGCCCGTCCGGTCACATGTACGCTGCGTCCGCTTTTCACGCACTTCGAGACGTTGACTTCCGCCCGTCGGAGGGTATTTGTCCCGCCTTAACGAACCTTTCGAACGTCACTTTTAAATGCATAATTTGAATTAATTCGGACTAAAGTATGGACTTGAACCCGTTTATCTCAGGTGTTCGAGTGGGGGGAAGTTTGGGGTTTATTCCCCGGCTTTCGTAATTTTCCGGGCGGATTTATCGCCCGAGCTTTGTTTAAATCTCGGTATTTTTTCGGGTTCAACACTAGCCCAGAGGTAGGACAAAATTTCAAATCTGAAGAACACAAGAGGGATGATGATATCCCTAAGAGATCAAGTTTCTAATGCCTGGGTGTTACTGTACGCCCTAGGCAGAAGAAAAGAACGATGCAAATCACTGAAGAGGGCATGCAGATATATACTTGCTATGCCTCTAACATTAACACCCAGAATCTGCCTGTAATAGATGACCAGCCAGAAATCTCAAATGCAAAACAACATCCCGCGATAATCAAGTGCAGAAGGGAGCAAGCTCGAGCCTGGCTTGACAGAGTAACTATGGAGGTGGACTTACGACTTCACAATGAAGGAGGCATGGCGGCTACCAACATTGCCACTACATCAAATCACCCAGTTCCTCTAGATCAGGGTCGGCCTATTGAAGGCCTAAATATGGGGGCACCTTCTCCCTCTTCCAGTCTAGAAGTTGTAATGCAAGAGAACCAGAGGTTGAAAGCTATGCTGGAGAGCCTCATGCAACAATTGGGAGTGGCAATGCCCCAAGCACCACAACCACTGCAGCCGTCACAACAGCTGTTACAGTCTCAACAACCTCAGTAAGCAAGTCATCCAACATTGGCCACGACAACACCATAGTTTAGGAATGTGCTGCCAAGCATACCCCGTGCAGAATTTGTGCTAAGCCAACCAATTGAAAATTTAAACTCTAAGTCTTGAAGAAACTCAAGAGATGCATGCACTAAAGTTGAAACCATCATCTGAAGAAACCATAGTTTCTCAAGAGGGCTGAGCATGGTGAAGGGTCTGCCACCTATGACCTATACATGGTACCATATCCTATGCACTATCTCTTCAAGAAACTCCTAGCAGAACAATCAAAGGTCTCTAAGTTCACGAAGTTCAATGGGGACGGATCTTCTCATGAACACAGCTCATTACATGAGCATCATGGGAGAGTGGGAGAACCAGCCTTTCAATGGTATGCCCGATTGAAGCCCAATTCAATAATCGGTTGGGAAGATATGCAAAGAAAATTCTTCGAACGCTTTCGAATGGTAGAAAGAAGAGTTATCTTAGCAAAACTCATATCCATAAAGCAAAACAAAAATGAGTCTACTTTAGACTTCATTAAAGGTGGCGTGATATGAGCATGCAATGCGAACAACCACCAGCACATGAGGATGCGGTGAAGTTATGCCAAAGAAGTCTCAAGCCAGAGATCAAAGAAAGACTCATAGGGGCCAATATATGGACATTTGAACATCTCAACAACACAATGGCGGAGATCGAAATCTTCTTTGTAGAAAATCCAACTACAATGTTTGGAAGAGGCAAGCCACCCAAAGATAATGGCACGAGAACACAAGAGGTGAATGCTGTGAACTTCTCGGCGGCTCTTGGTAAAATAGGGGGCAAGAGTGATGAACCCGCTTCCTCAAACACCAAGAAAGAAGAAAGAAGATCAACACTTTCATTAAGTGAGATACTCAGCGCTCTTTATTCATTTACTAGGGAGCACACCAAGGAGTTGTTAGATATATGCTTCCAAAAAAATCTCATTACTCTCCTAGAGCCTAAACGCCCGGAAGAAGCGGGAATGACATACAAACTCAATTATTGTCTGTATTATCTTGTGTTGGGCCACAATTTGGAAACTTGTTACCTATTAAAAAATTGGGCAGAAAAGTTGATTCAAGTAGGGATTATTGACATGGGTGAGCATTTGGTGAATCCACCTCAACCACATCAACAACCAAAACTTTCACTGCAAATGTGGTCCACGCTACCACTCAAGTAGAAGTGGCACATGTAGGGCAGCCGACTGAGCTTTTCGGATTTACCGCATATCAATAGCTCCCAAATGATATTGTAGAAAAAGCTATTAATGCAACATTCCATAGTGAACAAGAAGAAGTTGGTTGGACTCTTGTGGACATAAGGAAAGAGCCAACCCATAAGAAGTTTAAAAAAAAAGCACAACAAGAAAGACCCCATCTTGACAATACAGGCCTACATAAAGAAACGCCAAGGAGATGACCTTACAAGAATGAACAGTCTTGAAGAAGAAATAAAAAAACAAGAGAAGAACGATAAAAGAAAAATGAAGAAGAAAGTGATAGTCGAGGCGGCTCCTGCGACGACCAATGAGGTCAAGAGTCCTCTACAAAACTCCAAAGATTGATTGATGAGCTTGAGGAGTACCAACAGACATCGCCGATCCAGGCTGTCCTGCTGGGAAAGTATATCCCCCAGGAGGAATTGGAGCGGAAAATACGCTTGAAGAAATGGCTTATGGAGCTGCAAGAGCGCATGCAAAAGGACAAGAATGCTCTTTCCTCTATTAGTGAAGTTGAGATGTTCTGGGAGACAGACTGCACTGTTGAAGATCTGATCAACAAAATGCAAACGTTCTCATGCAATATGACCTATGTGTTTACCTCTCAAGCAGGTGGACAGCCCAAATTGGGGATCAACTGTGTACCACCTGAAGGCAGAAAGCCAATTAAGATTTATCAAAGGGGTAAGCCACCCCAGAAAGTCATATATTTCAGAGGGGAAAAACTAGGGCCTGTCCCTGCATCCCAGACAAGAGGTGATGATTAAGTTTTTACGCCATCTGATGAGGAAGAGGAAGAGCCTGCTGTTGAAGTAAATAGGCCAATGCCCGTAGTGGCGATAAATGAAAGACCATCTCAAACACCAATTAAGGAGAATGTAGAAGGCTTGACACCCTTCCTAGTTGACAAGCTTACCTGGAAAAAGAATAAGAAGAGGAGGTGGGCGGCAACGCCACAATTTTCCCTCCACTACAGGCATGCAAGGGTTAGCAGGGATGATGGCCCCCTTTGAGAAGGCCAAAAAAAGAGTTAACCAGAAGGTTCTCCAAACATTGAAGAGGTTCCCAACCAACCTTAGTATTTGGGAGGCATTAAGTAAAGAATTGCATGAGGCGTTGATTACAGCCTTGCAGGAGTCAGAAGCCTATGAAACCCATGTGGCCGAAATGAAAGAAGAAATATTTGAAGCATTAATGGCTTCTATAACCTTCACATAAGATGATATGCTACTACCCTCTCTTTGTCACAATAGACCTTTGTACATAAGAGGTCAGATAAATGGGCGAGAATTAGACCGTATTCTGGTCGATGTTGGTTCAGCAGTGAACATTATACCACTAAAAACATTTCATAATATATTCCTCACCCCTTATTTACATAAGGTGGAAGGAGTCAAGATAGCTGGATTCAATTAAGACTCTGAAGAGGCCTTGGGGCATGTGGATGTGGACCTAGCCCTGGGTGATTTCATAACAAAAGTTGTATTCTATGTGGTCGATACCAATACCTCATCAAAGCCCTTCTAGGGCGACCATGGTTGCATAAAAATTTGGTGGTGCCATCTACTCTCCACCAATGCCTAAAATACACAAAAGATGGTGAACAACATCGAGTCTTTGCAGACCTAAAACCATTTAAGGTATGAATGCCACCTAGTTGACGCTAGGTTATATTTTGAGGGGGTAGTTGATCCCCCTAAAAAGAAAGACAACGGTAAAGAAATTGAAGGAGCTTCCCTGAAAGGGAGCAGCAAAATAAAAGTCAACAAAGAGAGGGTAGCAACACTCAAGCAAATCCAACAGCCGGGAGATCCAGGTCGGAAGCCTCTCCAACTAGAAAGGCTGGTTGTCAAGCTAGAAAGCAACGGCATCGGCCAGCTGATAGGGGTAGGAATATCGTTGCAACAAGACCATACCCAAATGACAGTCAGACATGGAGCTTATACAGTTGAGCCAATAAAGTTCTTCGTGGCCCAGCTAAAGATGGTAGACTAATAGTGTTCTACAAAGGAGAGCCGACCCCCAAGCAGCCTCCGAAAGATGTCTTCGGTCTGGAGCATACCATGTCTGGGTTCAAAGAAATAGTCGGAGAACTCGAAGATATGCCACAGTGCATCAGAGAAATGTGCAAAAAATAAAATATCCCCCATACTCAGAGTAGTCTGAGGGGTAAAATGTTCCAAGAACTATAGTATCCTACAAATGTCAAGGGACAACCGCCGTTTCACCATACAGATAGAAGAGGTCTCGGATGGGAGACACCTGAAGGCTAGGTGCATTATGTAGTAAATATGGTCAGCATAAACCCTGTCCACATGATAATGGAAACAACAAGCAAATGGATTAAAATCTCATGGCATATGAAACAACTTCGTCGGAAGCAAATAAGCTTGTCCAATTCCCCGTGGAAATATAAATGAAAATTCTCTGTTAAAAACAAACGTGGGAAGTATATGTAGCTAACATTGATGATGAATAAGACTTCATTGATTTGGAACATGCGCCCCAAGAACTAGAAGTTGGTGGACAAGCCACTGTTGGTGAACTTCTGGAAGTGAATCTGGGGTCACCAGACGATCCTCGCCCGGTGTTTATCAGTGCGTTATTGAATGATGAAGAAAGACAGGCATATAAGCAATTACTTTCAGAGTTCAAAGATTGCTTTGCTTGGTCTTATAAGGAAATGCCAGGTTTAGACCCTTTAGTGGCTGAATATGAATTGGCCATCTTTTCCGGATGATAAACCTGTGAAACAACCTCAAAGACGGATGCACCTAAAATTGGAAAAGAAAGTCATCGACGAATTGGGCAAGATATTGGATGTCGACTTCATTGAAACATGCATGTACCCAATATGGCTGGCCAATATCATGCCAGTAAAGAAGAAGAATGGACAAGTTCGAGTCTGCATTGACTTTCGAGATTTAAATAAGGTATGTCCAAAGGATGACTTTTCTTTACCTATAACTGAAACCATGGTGGATGTTACCACGGGGCATGAAACTTTATCCTTTACGGATGGAAGCTCAGGGTACAATCAGATTCGAATGGTTGATAAAGACAAAAGTCATATAGCCTTTCGGTCACCTAAGGGAATCTTCAATTACAGAAGAATGCTGTATACGGGAAACAGACAAAGATTTATTTTACGAGGAGTATTGGGTGCGAACCCTGATACCCTCGAATTTCATTTCATTTATTTTCCGCGTGCGCTCGCGTTCAGGGCGATTGGAGTGGTCGTGTACTGGACCGTTCCCCATCGACCGAAGTCGATGTTTCATTTACATCGAGTATAACACTCGAATACCTCCGAATGCGTAATGTTTATTAAAAGATCGTATGCCGAACTTTAAAGAAGAAAAGGCAGATGACAAGCAAATTTCCACAATTTTATTCAAGCATGTTCATGTCATTTATATTTATGACATTTACATTTGCGCCTTTAATGGGGTTTTGTTCCTCCACTGGGCGTGTATACGACAAGTCATGTACATGAGCGCCGACGACAGGGTGTTTGTGCCTCCGTCGGACGTTTACATGGTAAGGAGTACATTTTTGTTACTAGTGGGGTGTTTGTGCCTCCACAAGATAACATGCCTCTACGTATGTCTTTTGTGACACCGGAGGACTTAAACAGGAGGCTCGACGTGTGTCGTTTTATGACACCGGAGGACTTGAGTATGCGCCTCGACGTATGTCATTTTATGACATCGGAGGACTTAGAACATGTGCCTCGACGTATGTCGTTTTATGACATCGGAGGACTTAGAACATGAGCCTCGGGGTCTTGTAACAACCTGTGGCGTCTCTATGAGGCGAGCGCAGGAGGGCCCGGCCACGGAGACACAGCACTAACGGGTGTCGAAGACCTTCCCCGACTCGTGCGGCCTATATAAGCTCACGCACGGACCACACCCGGGCCAACTGAAGTGGTTTGCAGGTGTCTGCTCAAGGGAGGAAGCTTGGGCGTACTTTTGGGCCGAAAAAATGGCGTGTCTTGCAATGGGGGTATGCCCCCCTATTTATTGGGCCTCGGAGGATCGAACCGGCGGGGGTACCCTCCCCGGCGGGGGTCTTCCGACTCGAGCGTCGAGGACGGGCGCGAGCGCCGAGGCAAGCACTGACCGGCGGGGGTGCGCACCCCGCCGAACCGGAGGGGGTGCGCACCCCGCCTAACCGGCGGGGGTGCAGCCCCGCCGAACCGGCGGGGGTGTGCACCCCGCCTAACCGGCGGGGGTGCCACCCCTGCCGAACCGGCGGGGGTGCGCACCCCGCCGAACCGGCGGGGGTGCGCACCCCGCCGAACCGGCGGGGGTGACACCCCGCCGAACCGGCGGGGGTGCGCCCCCTGCCGAACCGGCGGGGGTGCCACCGCCCGGCCCCCCTTTATAAATAGGGGTGGGCCTCCACCCTCTTGGCCATTTCCTCCAGTTCTTCCGGGAGAGAGCTCTGTGGGCCTCCCGTGCCTGGTTCGTTGGTTGACGGTCGTGCCGTGCACGTGCACGCGTGCATCGTCCGTGCGTCTCCGGCCATCCCACGTGCGTTTGTCCCCGTTTTTGAGGGGTACGTGCATTTCATCGTCCTTGACGCATCGGGATCATGCGCGGCTTTGAACGAAGACCTGGTCACTGGATTTCCGCTGTCCGAGGTACGCTTTGTTCCGTCCCCGCGGTGCTTCAGGCATGCGCTGCACTCTGAACTCGTAACCTCGGTCGTTCCGGGTTCCCTGAGGGTGTATCTTGTCACCCGGGGTTCGGCACTTTCTGCTTTTATTCCTCATGACGTGTCGGGAGCTTGGGAGCGACATCTCTGCCATTCAATTGCTCGCGTCGGCCCAAGGGAGTTTATTAGCTGGATCGAGAACGGGACCACCTTGCAGCATTTCTGGGATGCCATTGTCGAGACAGGAAAGGTTGTGAAGGTCCCTTTCGAACGGGTGGTGCTTCCACCACCCTTTTCCCAGGCGCCAACCGGTACGTTGTCCATTGTAGTTGTTGCCTGTTTGTGCTTTTCTTCTTTTCTCTCTCCTCATTTCTTCCCCCTTTTTTTGATTGGGCTCCCCTTGCTTCTGGACTGAACAGAGAGTTTTATTCCTTTGGCGGCGCTGCCGAAGCCCGACACTTCACGCAGTCGGAAGCGACGTGCGAGCAGGGAAGCCGGCTCCTCGCCGCCGGGCGCTCAGGAGGGGACCCCCGAGCCTTCCGCTTTGGTTGGAGGAGGTGGGCCTAGCCTTTTGTTTCGCCAGACGGGGGAGTTTTTCATCCCCTCTTTCCTTTCCTCTTTGATCGGGATTCTCATTTTGCTGTCGCTCTTCCTGCAGCTTTGCAAACTCCGGGGAGCGAGGAGGTGGCCGGGGCAACGCCGCGCGAGGGCCCTACCCCTCCTGCCGAGGACAATTACAATCCCACGTTTGATGGGACGCCGTCCCCAGACACGACGGGGCTCCCACAGGCGTCTCCACCTGAACCAGGTGAGCGAGCGGCAAGCGCACACATGTACACATACATATATATATATATATATGTGCCTTTGCCTCCTTTGCCTTGGGCGCATTGTTATAGCTATGAGCTTGAACATCTGACCGCTTCATTTCCTTCCTCAGGGTACGTGCCGGGGGCGGCGTCCGCTGGTGAGGACACGGCGCATCGGGATGTGTTGACACCCTCCCTCCAGGAGATTCATAGTTTATTAGTCTCCGGCCCCAGGGATGAGCTACCCAGTTTCTCGGACTTTGCCCCGGGACTGCTCGAGGGAGGAGCCCTGCCGCGGGCTTTGCACTGCGCCAGTAAGTACCTCTTGGTTCTTTCATTTAGTCGCCACACCGCCTTTGCACCTCTTCCTCCTCTCTTTTTTTTTTCGAGGAAGCGGTAAATGACTTCATTTTCCTCTTGCAGTGACGATCACCTCCCCGGCTGCGCTTCCCGTCAGGTCCCCGCGGGAAGAGGGTGAAGTTCTAGAGAGGACAGTTGGGGAAGACGATGGTACGGGCTTCTGCCCAAGGGCGGACTTCTTTTTATTGCTTACCCCGGGTTTCGCCGGGACGAAGGGGAATATCCCGCTTGACGAGCGTGCTCATTCTTTCTGCAGGTGGCGCCGAGATCGTGGCGGAAATGATGGAGATGGGTCCTTCAGTGGCCGTCTTTTCTTCGGCTGCGACTCAGGCCGGGCAGAGGGGGCCCCTCATGGTGCCGTGACGGCTCCACTTCTTTCGGTGGCCGGCGAGTCTTTGACAGGTATTTCTGCCCCCCTTATCTTTTCTTTGGTCGTAGCCCCGTTGCTCCTGCGCCGTGCTGACATTCATCTACCTTTGACAGCCGCTGGCGGCGATGTGCCCCTGCCACCTTTTGTCGCAGCATCGCCTGTGGGGTTTGCCCCTTTCCCGAGCCATGACGTTCTTTGGCCGAGTGAGCCTCAAAGCATCCAGATGGTGGACAAGGGCGGCGTACTGGAGACCCTGATGGGGCTTGCGCGGTCTGCCATGGAGGAGAGTAGCCCCCCAAGCCTTGAAAGGGTGCGGGGGTTCCTTTACAGGAATACCCGCGCCTATCACTTGATGGGCTTCCCACGAGACCCCTGGATGGCTGCCGTCGACGCTGTTTGGGACGAGGTGAAGCAGCGATGCCGGGAGGCGACCCGCCTCCAGATCCAGGAACTCTCAGCAGAGGTTGCCCTAGAAGAGCAGAGATTTGAGACTCTTCGCTCACAGAGAGGGGGCGTGCTCAGCCGCGTCGAGACCTTGAGAGCAGGTTGCGCTCAATGCCATGCCGATATTATTGGCTTCCAGCGGACGATTGAGGAGGCCTCGAAGTGTCTTGCCGATCGTCAGGCCGCATACCAGGCGCTGACCGAGGGGGCGGCGGAGGCCGAGGCAGCGGCGACCGCCTTGGAACAGGAGTTTGCGGATTCCCAGACCAGGCTATTGGCTCTTCAGGCGAGTCTGGCGGATCTCCGAGGAGGACCCCATGTCTCTTCGTGAGAGGGAGGGGGGTCCGTAGTTCCTCTCGTCCCTTTTTGCTTTCGGCCGATGTATGTATTTCATCAGCTACCCCGAGGGCTTGTCTCGGGCACCTTGTATTCAAGGAATGACAAACTTTAGATTACTGCCAATGCCTTTCTTTGACATCGTTGCAATCTTCGTCTGCACTCAGGTAACCTTTTGAGGGTCTTATTTGGGACTCCTCCTTTTGGACGCCGTGTTTCTTGGCTTGACTTGTCCTGCGCTCTACTCGGTTTATCGGACCGGTAGGTTCGAGGGATGTCTTTTGGATGTTGCATTTCTGGCATTCTTCCAGATCTGACGCAACATCTTGGGTGCCGGGGCTGGCCTTCTCGGGGCTTTGTCCAGCAACCTGGCTTCGATTCTTAGTCGAGAAGGCTTGCCTTTTCTGGCTTTGCTCCTCGACCCTGATTTTGTATTTCTTCTTCCTGAGATTTGCCTTATTGGCTTTTCCCAGGTCTGCTCTTGGCATCTTTTGCTTGAATTTCGCATTTGTGGCATTCCTCAAGATCTGATGCAACATTTGGGTGCCGGGATTGGCCTTCTCGGGGCTTTGTCCAGCAACCCAACTTTGATTTGATGATTTTTTTTTTTATTTACCATTCCAAGCGCCCTTTCGGGTTTTCGCCGGGGATGGCCCCCTCTAGCTTTTTCCGGTGCGCCCTTTCGGGTTTTCACACCGAGGGGTTACCCATTTTTGCCCGAGGCGCCCTTTCGGGTTTTCACCTCGGCTGGGTGTGAGGCCTTCTTGCCCCTGAACATCCCCCCCTTTTTTTTTTGAGGATGATCAAGTCTGCCGGGACATCTCTATTTTTAGTCCCTTTTTCTTTTCTTTTTCTTCTTTTTTTTGATAGAGCCCGGGGCCGGACCCTGGGGCAATTGATCATGGGATCTCCCATTTGGATTTAGCCCACCATTGCGGTTTTCTGGCTAAGAAATTTCGGTTAGCCTACCGCTCCGGTTTGCTGGCTAAAGGGTTTTGGTTTGACCGACCACAGAGGTTTGACTGGTCAAAGGGAGTAGCCTACCTTCTTGGGGTTTTCTGGCTAAGGTTTAGGCTTGACCGACCACGGAGGTTTGTTGGTCAAAGGGGTAGCCTACCTTCTTGGGGTTTTCTGGCTAAGGGTTTAGGTTTTGACCGACCGCAGAGGTTTATGGTCAAAGAGGGTAGCCTACCTTCTTGGGGTTTGCTGGCTAAAAGGTTTAGGTTTGACCGACCACGAGGTTTATTGGTCAAAGAGGGATAGCCTACCTTCTTGGGGTTTTCTGGCTAAGGGTTTTAGGTTTAATTTGACCGACCGCGGAGGTTTATTGGTCAAAGAGGATAGCCTGCCTTCTTGGGGTTTGCTGGCTAAGGATTTAGGTTTGACCGACCACGGAGGTTTATTGGTCAAAAAGAATGGCTTGATCCACCATTTCGGTTTACCTACCAAGCAGAATAGGGGCACAGCCTAGCATTTGTTTACTGGCTGCGCGAAACTGCCTTGATAAATAATGATTTGATTTTGATTTTGATTGATTTTTTTTTTACCGACTCCTGCGCCCTTTCGGGTTTTCACAGAAGCCAGCCCCCTCTAGCTTTTTCCAACGCCCCCTTTCGGGTTTTCACGTTGAGGGGTTATCCATTTTTGCCTGAGGCGCCCTTTCGGGTTTTCACCTCAGCTGGATTTTTGGGCATTTTTACCCTTGGGCACTCCTTTTGGGGAGCGACCAAGTCCGCTGAGACATCTCTATTTTTAGTCCCCTTTCTTTTCTTTTTTTTTTTGAATCCGAAGCGAGGTTGGGGAACCTTGGCTAGGGGATTTGACTTGGTCGACCTGGATGGTTTGCTGACCAAGAGGGAGGTTTTAGCCGACCTTCTGAGGGTTTGTTGGCTAAAGGATTAACTTGGTCGACCTGGACGGTTTGCTGACCAAGAAGGAGTTTTAGCCGACCTTCTGGGGGTTTATGGCTAAAGGGTTTGACTTGGTCGACCTGGACGGTTTGTTGACCAAGAAGGAGTTTTAGCCGACCTTCTGGGGGTTTATGGCTAAAGGGTTTGACTTGGTCGACTTGGACGGTTTGCTGACCAAGAAGGAGTTTTAGCCGACCTTCTGGGGGTTTATGGCTATAGGGTTTGACTTGGTCGACCTGGACGGTTTGCTGACCAAGAAGGAGTTTTAGCCGACCTTCTGGGGGTTTATGGCTAAAGGTTTGACTTGGTCGACCTGGACGGTTTGCTGACCAAGAAGGAGTTTTAGCCGACCTTCTGGGGGTTTATGGCTAAAGGGTTTGACTTGGTCGACCTGGACGGTTTGCTGACCAAAAAGGAGAACATAATTCATAGAGGGGAAGATTTTTTTTTCTTTTTTTTTTCATCCCTCTTTTTTCATAGGCTCTTTTGCCCTTGGGCACCCCTTTTTGGGGAGCGACCAAGTCAGTCGGGACCTCTCTATTTTCAGTCCCTTCCCTTGTGTTTTTTTTTTTTTTTTTGAAATGGGTGCATGCGCCCAACCCTAGCCTGATTCGGCTATAAGGGGATCGGAGGGCTGCTGCCGGGGGAATTCATGATCAGGGGCAAAGTACATTTTCAAATGCTTGCCATTTAGTGGTGGAAAGGGGCGATCGCCGGCATTTGTTGCCAGCGTGTATCCCCCGCCTTCATACACTCCGGTGACCACGTACGGTCCGCGCCAGTTTGGCTGGAGTTTGCCACTTGATTTGCCTGCCATGACTTCTCTTTGCTTGACCATGACGAGGTCACCTTTCTTGAAGACACGGGGCCTGACCAGCTTGTCGTAGGCTCGAGTCATGCGGGCTTGATAGGATTGGAGATGTTTGTATGCTTCCAACCTTTTGCCTTCTAGGTCGGACAATTCCTCCAACCTTCTTTCCATTTCTTGTCGCTCCTCGGGCTGAAGACCGGTATAGACGGCTACCCTGTAGGATGACATTTCGATTTCGATGGGGAGCATAGCTTCGGCTCCGTACACCAGAGAGAAGGGAGAACACCCCGTTGGGGTCTTGTAGACCGTCCGGTATGCCCAGAGTGCTTCGTGCACTTTCTCCCCCCAATCACGTTTGCGATTGCCGACTATCTTGGCAAGCAGTTTGCAAAGGGTCTTGTTGAAGGCTTCCGCCAGACCATTGGCTTGAGGGTTGTAGACCGTTGACGTCCTCCAATCTATCTGGAATTTGGCCGCCAACGCATATATCGTTTTGTTTCTGAAGGGCGTACCGTTATCTGATACGATCCGATGAGGGGTGCCGAACCTGTAAATCAGGTGTTGCTTGACAAATTTGGCAACGGCTACCCCGGTTACCTCCCGGAGAGGGACTGCTTCTGCCCATCGGGAGAAATAGTCGGTGGCTGCCAGGATAAACTTGTGGCCGCCGGAGGATGGTGGGAATGGTCCCACGACGTCCATTCCCCATTCGGCAAAGGGCCATGTAGGGGCAGTTGGATGCAATTCGTTCGGCGGCTTTCTTGGCACCGAACTGAAGACCTGGCATTGATGACACGTACGGGCGTATTGGACGCAATCCGTGTACATGGTCGGCCAGAAGAAGCCTTTTAGCTTGATGTTGATTTTCATCTTGTCTCCCGCTTGATGGGCTCCGCACAGTCCAGAGTGGACTTCGTGCATGATGACTTTGGCTTCTCTAGGGGAGAGACATCGGAGGAGGACAGATTTGTCTTTTTCATGGACAAGCCGATATAGTTGGTCCCCGATCATTTGATAGGATGTGGCCCGCCGCAGCAGTCGGACTCGTTCGGCCCGGTCTGAAGGCAGCCAACCGTTCTTTATTTGAATGATCGGCTGGCGCCAGTCTTCTTCTTGGCTGGCTTCTTCTTCGAGGGTGCTGACTTCAGCATTTTCTGGGTCGGAGTCATCCTCGAGAACGCTGGGCATCAGCCTCCTATGTCGGACAGTTATGCCCAACTCCCCTTCAGGAGGAAGCTTTAGGGCGGACGCCAGTTTGGCTAGCGCATCCGCCTGAGAGTTTTGCCCTCTAGGGACATGTCCGATTTCGAACAAATAGAACCTCTCGCGGAGCTTCATTACTTTGGCATGATAGGGGATCAATTCCTTTTTCCGAACTTCGTAGTCCCCAGCACTTGACGGATGACCAACTGCGAGTCTCCGTAGACTTTTATGCATTTGATGCCCATTTCGGCAGCCAGTTGAAGTCCCACGATCAGCGCCTCATATTCAGCCTGATTGTTGGTCAACGGCTTCATGAGTGCACATGAGTTGTGCAGTATTCCCCTTGTGGAGTCACTAGGACAATGCCCGCTCCGGAGGTATAAGTTGTGGTGCCGTCAGTTTGCTTGAGCACCCGGGAAGCGCCATCAAAGTAGAGTTCCCAATGTGGTAACTCCACGGCGAGAGTGTTCCCTTTCTTGAACGGGGACTTCTTTTTGTTGGGTCCCCTCCCCGTGGGGGATGAGAGCGTTTCCTCCTCCGGGAGCTTGAACTCGAGGGGAGAGCCTGCTGGGAGCGGATGCGCCGCCAGAAATCCGCCATACCTTGCCCTTTAATTGCTTTTCTGGGGACGAAGGTGATATCGAACTCCATGAGGAGGAGGGCCCATTTTCCCATTCTTCCTGACAACACAGGTTGGGTGAGGAGCGCCTTTAGCGGGTCTATCCTCGAGATGAGGCTGACTTGATGGGCTAGCAGATAGTGCCGTAATTTCTTGACGGCAAATATCAGCGCTAGGCACACTTTCTCCACTGGGGAATATCGGTGCTCCGGACCCACCAGCATCCTGCTGAGGTAGTAGAGCGGTTGCTCTTTGCCTTCCTCATTCACTTTGCGCCAGAGTGCCCCCAGCGACGTTTCCATGGCGCGATGTAGAGGATGAGCGGCTTATCTTTCACTGGGGCTCCCAAGACGGGAGGAGTAAGGAGATACTCTTTGATTTCTTCGAAAGTATCTTGGCACTCTTGGTCCCATACGAACGGGGCTCCTTTCTTCATTAATTTGCTGAAGGGGGCGCATCTGCCCGCAAGATTGGAGATGAACCGCCGTATGTAGGCCAGCCTTCCTTGGAGAGATTTCAGCTCCGTTAAGGTTTTCGGCGGCGGCAGCTCTCTGATAGCTTTGATTTTGACGGGATCAATTTCTATCCCGCGGTATTTGACAACGAAGCCGAGGAATTTGCCGCTCGACACGCCGAAGGCGCACTTCATCGGGTTCATCTTCAGTTGATGTTGGCGGAGCCTTTCGAAGACCTGGCGTAAGTCGCCTAGGTGGTCTTCCCGCCTTTTGGTCTTGACGACCAGATCATCAACGTAGCACTCGACCGAGTCATGGAGCATTTCTCCGAAGATCTTGGTCATGGCTCGTTGGTAGGTGGCTCCGGCGTTCTTTAAGCCGAAGGGCATTCTTTTATAGTTGTAGATCCCTTTGGGGGACCTGAAGGCAGTATGACCCTTATCTTTGGGGGCCATACGGATTTGATTGTAGCCTGACGACCCGTCCATGAAGGATAGTGCTTCATGCCCGGTGGTCATGTCGATCATTGTTTCCGTGATCGGGACCGGGAAGTCGTCCTTTGGGCAGGCTTTGTTCAAGTCCCTGTAGTCGATACAGATCCGGACTTCGCCGTTCTTCTTCTTGACTGGCACTATATTGGCCAGCCAAGTTGGATAGATGCACGGCTCGGTGAAGTCGACTTGGAGAAGTCTGTCCACCTCGGCATTTACTTTCAGCTCCAGCTCGTGGCGCATACGCCGTTGGCCTTGCTTGACCGGCTTCGCCGTGGGGAGTATGGACAACTCATGCTCAGCCACGGAGGGGTCCAGGCCTGGCATTTCTTTGTATGTCCATGCAAAACAGTCTTTGAATTCCAGCAAGAGTTGCCGGTATGACTGTCTTTCTTCCTCGTTCAAGAGGGCGCTGACGAAGATTGGTCGGGGTTCTTTTGGTTCCCCGAGGTCGAGCTCGACCAGTTCGTCGACCGTAGCTTGTCCGCCGTCTTCGAGTTCACGGGGCGCCGGCTGTAGGTCGATGAAATCCTTTTCTTCATCGGAGTCAGCAACGTGGACGTCATAGTATTTGAAGCCTTCTTCTGTGATCGGCCAGAAGTGACCCCCTTCGCTTTGAGGCGCTTCTTGACACGACGCCCCATTTGATAGGACGAGGGCGGCCTCCCCTTGCTGTGGCTTTGTAGCGGGGTAGCCCATCGGAGGGGCAATGATCAGGTAGGGGCGCGAGCCCAACGGTGTTGACCGCATAGTAGGCCTCGCATTCCGCCGCCTGACCATAGCCCAACCCCCGAGTGTCTTTTGCACAATAGGGGGTTGCCCCGGAGTTGCTTCGGGTACCACAGCTGGTGGAAGTACTCCCGTCGCGAGGGATCTTGCATTTGTGCAACTTTTTGCCTTTGGCACAATTTCTTGATGTGCTCGGGCATGTCGTCCATTTCTTGGACGGGCTCTGGGGCGACTTGAGTCGTTTGACTCCAGCCAAAGTCGTCTTCGAGGGGCCACGTGGCAGCGGGTCTCCTTTGTAGAAGATGATCGGCTTCGGCGTCTCGCCCTTCTCGAGACTATCATTTCTGTAATGGTGACAATGAATGTCTTCAGTCGTTCCACCCATTGCTCCTCCCTGTGGAAGAGTAATTGCATGTACGCCGGCGGCAAGGAGATGCTTCGGTTGATGATCTCGCCGATGGCGTTTGCTTCGTAGTTGATCTCACGCCTTTCTGGGCAACTTGGCCCGGGCGTGGTGGATTCGGCGAGGCGGCTGAGCCGGTGAGCTTCAAGGAGGTCTTTGTTGACCGTGAAGAGCTCCTCTTCCTCTTGACCCTGGGTTGCTTGATTTGCGTCGGCATTTTGCTTTTCCTTGCCTTTTGATGCAGTTGCTGGCTCCCTGAGAGGTTCGCCGAGGTATAGCTGGGCGTCCGCCAAGTTGCATTCATTTGGGCGGAACGGGGCTCGGTCTGCAAAGACCGTGTGCTGCTCTCCTTCTTTGATGTATTTTATACATTGGTGGAGAGTCGAGGGGACGACCCGGTTTTCATGGAGCCAGGGTCTTCCCAGGAGGGCTTTGTAAGACGTGTTTGCATTGATGATGTAAAACACGACCTTAGTAGTGAGGCCGTCCATGGCCAGCTGCACTTCCACCTTTCCCAAGGTTCTCAGAATTCTGGTTGAATCCAGCGATTCTGATATCATTTACCCTTTGCAAGTAGGGCGTAAGATACAAAGCCTTGAAAGTCTTCAGAGGCATGATATTGATCGACGCCCCGGGTCAACCAGGATCCGGTTGAGCTCGTGCCCATTGACTTTTCCTTGCATGTACAGCGGGCGGTTGTGGTATAGCGTTGGCAACAACATGTCTTTGTCGGAGAAGGTCACCTCCGCCACCAGTGCTTCTAGGGCTTGTGCCTGGAGTTCGGTCACGTCAGCTTCGTAGACCTCGGGCTCTTGCAAGATTTTGACGAGCGCCGCTCTCAAATCTTTGCTCCAGGCAATGGCGTCCCATATGGTGATGTTGGTTGGGAACCGCTTCATATGCTGTATGATTTTGCGGTCAGCCCGGGCACGGATTTGATCCAATGGTGGGACAGTATCCTCCAGGGCCTTTATCGGTTGCCCGAATTGGTTGACCCGTCTTGCCGCTGGTTGCTCGTCCGGCTTTTCTTCGAATAACGAGCCCAGGCAATCTTCCTCCGGGGCGGCAGTTTTCTCTTGCCGCTTCTGGACGGAGCGGGCCGGGCGGCCGATTCAGGAGTTTTCCGGTTGAAAGGCTTGTTGGGGATCGCCCATCCCCCATATCTTCTTCGTCAGACAGGACGAAGGGGACTGGCTGGGTGGCCCTCCGGTCGGAGAGCCTACTAGCGATATCCTGCTGCTCTTCTTCTTCCTCGTCAGATGGGTCGAAGATGAAGGAGTTCGCCCGCACCTCTATTTCCGGGGCAGGCTGAGGCTTTTCTCCTCGGAAGACAATAGTCTTGCCCAGGTCGGGCGAGCTGGTTTTCTCGCTGAGGGACGGGGAGGATTTCTTCCTTGTCCACGGCCCTTTCCTTTGCCTCGGTTGCGGCGCCGATATGTTGCCACAGGGGGCGTAACAGCCGGTGATTGCAAGCTCGCAGGCGGCGGTATCGACACCATGTTGCACGAGAAGTCTTTCAGCATTTCTTCCAACTTCTCGATGGTGATTTCATCTTCCTTATAGAAGATGGCCAGTTCTTCGGGCAGAGAGCTTCTCGCCTTCTTGAGCCTTTGTAGCATTTGGTGGAGCCAGCTTTTAAGCCTTGTTTTGCGCTCCATTTCTTCCCACGGGATGTAAATGTCCAGAGGGACTCCCAAGTGGGCTTAGAGGGATATACTCCTCCAGATCATCAATGAGCTTTTGCAGCTTCTGGAGTGGAGTAAGCTCTGCTGGGGCTGCCGCGGCCTCCTCTTGCTCAGCTTGCTTCTTTAGGCGCCTTTTCATGTTCTTGCGCCGGTTCTTTTCTTGCTGCACTGCGCGCGCCATTTCGAGCGGCGTCAGCGGCTTGGCTTGCTCTGTTGTTTGAGAGGTGGTTTCTCGGCCGAGCGCGCGCGACCTTCCCCTCTTAGGAAACGCTGACAGAGTGTGCATTCTGGACGCCACCGTCGTCCAGCCAGCTTCGTCTTGTTGATGCTGGAAAGTGGAGTCAATTGCCTGCTCGATTATCTCGGGCGGCAGTTGTTGGAATTCGGCCCAGTAGGGGCTTGGCTCTTGGGTGGCCGGCTCCGTCACTGGTGCTTGCCCCTGCGGTCTTTATCTTGCCGCTTGAGTATTCGCGGAGGCGAATTCTCGAAGCACTGCCCCTTACTCCTATTTTCCGGAGTTTGTTCGCGGGGAGGGGAGACTTGGTGTCGTCGAGACCCCTTTTTCCGCCGAGGAGGTTTGCTGGGCTTCTTGCCTGGCCTCGGCCGATTTCGGGTTGCCTTCTGAGTCGATCTTTCCCTCTTGGATGAGGGATTTGACCAGTCTCGGACAATCGGACACATATCCGTAGGATGCAGCAACATGGCATGGTATTTGCAATACATGGGGTGGTTTTTTTCCCTCTCCGTGTATGTTGGTGGCGGCCTGTGCGCTTTACACAGCCTTGCTGCAAGAGTCTTTCGAAGTTCTCCCCAGTCTTTGCGGTCGCAAAGGGGTTTGGGGAGACTCGCCACCCGGGATACCATAAGGCAGGGGCCTCGTCAGATGAGCCGCCTTCTGTCATATCCGGTTCTCTTGATTATATCTTAAGATGGGCTGCTCTTTCAGGGATATATTCCTGAATTGCTGCGCCAAGCTCGCGCCTTCAGTGTCAGCTGTGGACGACATCGTGGTACGAGCCATCCTCGTTCATCAGCTTCGGGGGCTTGGAGGTTCTTGAAGCGCATATAGTCGCTTTCTTCAAATTCCCGCTGGGCTGCTTCCCTGGCTCTCATTAGGACCATGGAATTGCCTTCCGGGTCGATTTTTCCCTTTGGATAAGGGACTCGACCCAATCCCGGACATCAGGGCACCTGTCTGTAGGGTGCAGCAGCATGGCGTGATACCGACAGTACATGGGGTGATTCAGCTCCCTTTCAGTGTACGTCGGTGGCGGTGTGTGAGCCATCACGACACCTCGTTGCAGGAGCTTCTCGAAGATTTCCCCAACATTTCTGGTCGCCAAGTGACTGCGGTGGGGGATTCTCCCTCCCGGGCACCACCAAGTAGGGGCTTCGCCTGATGAGCCGCCTTCTATCATATCCGGGTCCGGGAAAGTGAAGGCCACCGGTGTATAAATTTCCGGTGGGTCGATGACGTTGACTGTATGCGTGACAACGTCAGCTGAATGGTCTGTCCATTCGCGAATGTGAGGCTGCGGTGGGTTGCACGGGCGTTGCCCAAGTCGATAATCCCTTGGTTGATCCATGCTTCAACCTTGTCTTTAAAGACGTGGCAGTCCTCTAACGCGTGCCCTGCATCTTGATGGTATATGCAGTAGTTTGGCGGGACGCTTGTTGGCGGCTGGCAGCCTAATAATCCTGCTCGCAGGCAGGTACGGTAGAGCGCCAATGTCCGATGGCGCGGGAAGGAATATAATCTTCCGGCGATTTCGTCATCAGACGGGTTTGAAGACTCCTCCGAGATCCACCCCCCGCAGGGAGGGCGCGTCCGGGGCGCAGGTGTGCCTACAGGCCCCTGGAGTCCTTGCTGGAGGGTCGTCAGACTTTCTTGCATGGTCCTCAGGTACATCAGCGTTTGGCGCTGACCGTGCCGCAGCGACTGAACCTGTCTTTCCAGGTTTTGCACTGTCTCTGACCATGTCCTGTGCTCCGAGGCTGAGGGATGATCCCCCTCCCATCCGTTTGTGGAATGAGCGTCCCAAGGATTTGCCTCGGGGTCTTCTGGTTCGGGAGGCGGCGCATTGACATGGATGACATTGGCCGACTGCCTCGATTGGTCCCAAGCATGGGGCTGTGGAGGATCGACCAGATGTTCATGCATGGTGATGAGGCGACTCTGGATCAGCTTCTGTATTGCTGGGGGGTGCACCCCTGCCGAACCCGGCGGGGTGTGCACCCCGCCCATACCGGCGGGGGTGCGCCCCCTGCCGAACGGCGGGGGGCCACCGCCCGGCCCCCCTTTAAAATAGGGGTGGGCCTCCACCCTCTTGGCCATTTCCTCCAGTTCTTCCGGGAGAGAGCTCTGTGGGCTCCCGTGCCTGGTTGTTGGTGACGGTCGTGCCGTGCACGTGCACGCGTCATCGTCCGTGCGTCTCCGGGCCATCCCACGTGCGTTTTGTCCCCGTTTTGAGGGGTTACGTGCATTTCATCGTCCTTGACGCATCGGGATCGTGCGCGGCTTTGAACGAAGACCTGGTCACTGGATTTCCGCTGTCCGAGGTACGCTTTGTTCCGTCCCCGCGGTTGCTTCGGGCATGCGCTTGCACTCTGAACTCGTAACCTCGGTCGTTCTGGGTTCCCTGAGGGTGTATCTTGTCACCGGGGTTTGTTTAATCTCCGATTTGTTTCGGGTTCAACAAATGCCCCCCACGGGATATCCGTCGGAGACGTAGACGACGGCGGGTATCTCGTGGCCCTGGGAAAGCATCTTTTTTCTTTGCAGTTGTCTTGTCTTGCCTTGTCGTGACGTCCGTTGACGTTTGAATAATTCATTTGGCAGGAATGACGATGCCTCGCGTTCCACCAAACATCGTGGGGAGAGTAGCCAGGCATCACGTCGTTCAGGGGTGATGTGCAGCGAACGGAGGATCCGATGCCGTACTTCACCCTTTCCCGGTGAGGGAGGACGATCTGGAGCGACTCGACAAGGGCCTCAAGGTAATGCGCTCTCGGCCTTTGGAGAGTTCGTCGCCGCTTGAGGGCGTCGTGGACATGCGCCGAGTGGACCGGACCGAGCGGGGGTACCGCTACCAAACGGAGAGGCGGCGATTATCCCGGACATTTTCCGCTGGACGAGCATTTGTTCCCTTTTATGCAGGGTTTTGTTCTGGTCAACTGGGAGGGTCCTGACGGACTCCTTTTATCCGAGCGAGCTCAGCTGGAGCGAGCTATTCTGATTGGCCGCGACAAGATGGGGACTTGCAGCTTTCACTACCCCAGCTTTCCATCGACTACACTGCACAGGCGCATTTTCCAGAGACGAGCCAACTGGGGCTTTTTGGCGCGGAACCCGTTAACCGGGTCAGGGAGCTCATGCTCGCACAGGGCTTATGGGAAGTACACGGCTGCCCAAGACGGTCCCACCTTCACCGGGCATATTCCACTACCTTCCGGCCCCGAGTTCGTGTCGGAGGGCTATGACCGGTCATGTTTCTTGGACCGGATTATGAGTAAGGAGGCCGCTGGCTGGTATGATCGGTGGTCCGTCATTTCGTCTCACCGCTTCCGCTTCGGCGCAACATAGTGGTTGATGGCATTCTTTATCATTATCCACTGCTGTCTCAGTTTGGCATTCTTCATGCCGTTGTTGCCGCTCTTTACAGCTATCCGTGCCATCCTGGGCTGCTGCAGGCCCTGGCGGAGCGGTTCAACCGGAGATTCAACACCTTCTGCGTAGCGACGGGGAGACATGCCTCGATCTTTGGGCTTTGCACAGAATCTCTGGTCTCCCGATCTCTGGCCAGTTTTATGAGGAGGTGTGTGTTGAATGACCTCCTTCAGGACCAGTCCACGGCGCGCCGGCTCTTACGTTCTTTCCCACAGCTTCCGTTATTTAATGAAAGTCTGGCGGGATCTACCGGTGTGGTAGAGATGAATGCCCCAGCGCTTCAAAGGGACTGTGAGGGTGAGCTGTGATGCTTGGCTCCGCTTTTTCTACAACGGGCCTTTCTGCTTTCACAAGGAGGTTGCCAGCGAGAGCTACGACCCCACAGATTATTTGCAGTTGTCAGTCACCTTGGAGAACAACGTGAAGTATCTCTACGCGCCTCAGGGTCGTGGTTGGAATCCCAGGCAGCTTTCCGACGGACTTATTTGGCGGCGTACCTGGTGTACTGGTAAGTACCTTCGTCGTCCCATTTGGGGAGGAGGGGAACATCAGGCCGGAGGTTATTTATCCGGCTTGTTTGGCTCGGTGTGCAGCTTGCTTGGCCCGGCGACGCTGGCTAATATCTTTCACGGCTTGGGGGATTTGACGGCGAGCCTTCCCCTCGCGATAAAAGCATCGTCTTACCGACGCACTACTTGAGTGCCTGGGCTGGTCTTCTTTTTGCCCGAGCTATGCCACAATGTCAGCTTGGAGAATCCTTCCATGCCGCTCCTCTTCATGTTCCGGAATCGCCCGGAGCAGGCACACCAGCGACAATTAGAAGAGGCGCGCCGACGACTTTCCTTTGTGCCATCGGTGGGGCAGTCGGGACTTGACCACGCTTGCTGCTCGCGCGAATTTCCGCCCTTATGTCGAGGAGAGCAGGGGGAGGGCGAATTTACCGCCTCCCTCACAATCCGGCGCCGAGCGCATCTTCCGCAGGGAGTGGCTCTGGTGCATTCGCCCCGGCGTTTTGCTCTTCCGTAAAGGGGGGTCTTTTTGTTTATGGAGCCATACTTCCCCCACCGTTCGCACGCAACTTGGGTACGATCAGGCTGTACCTCCCAATGCAGATTTTGCACTCCCTGACAGGACATACAGGGGCCTGGATCGGCATCTTGTGGCTTCCAGCTGGTGGTGCTTTTTTATCAGACGCGACCCATCTCAGGAGTTCTTCATCCCGGGCAGCGGCGGGATGGCGTCGGGCATACTATATGCCCGGTGGTGGACTCGGCATAATAAGGCGTTCCGGGAACGGCTTGATGTGGTGAAGGCGGCGGAAGGCGCTTACTTGTCCCGAGCGGGCGCCTCCGTCCTCTTCGATCGAGTCGGAAGTTCCTCCGGCAGGAGTTCCCGGAGCTTTGTTGGGAAAGTCTCGACTGTAGGCCGCCGTCGCGCGAAGGCACAGGTCACCGATCTAGCGGAACGCAAAGCTCGCGTCGAGGTTTAGAGCCCCTGGCGCGTCCCGAGGGCAGTTCGACGACTACTCGGGGTAGAAGAACTCCTGAGATGGGGCGCGCGTCTGATAAAAGCACCACCAGCTGGAAGCCAAAGATGCCGATCCTGGCCCTGTATGTCCTGTCAGGGAGTGCAAAATCTGCATTGGGAGGTACAACCTGATCGTACCCAAAGGGCTCTAAAGGGCGCGACAATGGGCCTGACGATTGCGGGCGCCACTTACCAAAGGGCTATGACAAAAATATTTGATGAAATGCTCCACAACTTGTCGAGTGCTATGTAGGGACCTAGTTGTCAAAACAAAGAAAAGGGAAAATCATGTGGAAGACTTACGCAAAGTTTTCGAAAGACTTCAATAATACAAGCTAAATATGAATCCATGAAATGCGCATTCGGCATGCCAAGTGGAAAGTTTCTTGGATTCATTGTTTGCTATCAGGGGATTGAAAATAGATCCCGACAAAATCAAAGCTAATAGGTAATTGCCTCCCCCTAAGACGCTACTGAGCTTCACTCCATCCAAGGTCGTCTGGCCTACATCAGGCGATTCTTATCTAACTTGTAGGAAGATGCCAACCTTTTTGCAAAATGACAAAGAAAGGAGCCCGTTCATATGGGATGAGAATGCCAAAATGCCTTGAACAAAATCAAGAATACCTGCTCAATACACCTGTATTAGGGGCACCCTAAAAGGGAAACATTTAATTCTCTATATTGCCGCTATGGATGTTTCACTGGGGCATTGCTCGCTTAAGAAAAATGCAGATGATGAGGAGCACCCCTCTATTATCTCAGTTGGATGTTAGTCCGGCCAGAAGATCGATGTGCACTAATGGAAAAATTATGTCTGGTATTGCCGTTATTGGTTTTTACCGTCAAGAAATTGAGACAATTATTTGCGGGCACACGAGGTCCAACTCATCTCACGATGTGACCCTCTCAAAATTTATACTCAAGCAACCAGTCTATTAGGGAGGCTGGGAAAGGGGGCACTAGTTCTCATGGAGTTTGATATCTCCTATGGGCCGCAAAAGGCAATCAAAGGACAAGGGATGACAGAATTCTTAGCAGCCCATTCGGTGCCAGAAGACTCCCCTTGAATATAGAGTTGATTGATGAGGAAGTACTTCCTTCTCAAGAAACTTATGAAGCACAAGAAACCTAACTTAAATGTTGGCAATTATATTTCAATGGAGCTGCATGAGCTTCTTTAAGGTTGATGGACATCAACTAATATTGCGAGGGCAAGAATCATCTGTGGCTCCAGAAAAGGGATATTACACTATTCATGGTGCTCTTATGGAATCCCTCACAAACATGAAGCAGAATATGAAGCCCTCATAGTTGACTTGGAAATCGCCTTAGAAATGGGAATACGATGTATTTGAAGTATTTGGTGACTCATTGCTAGTCGTCAGACAAATGTTGGGGATTTTTGAAGTCTGAAAAGAATTGAAAGTCTATTTCGAGGCAGACGCTACAAGACTCAGCGACAGGTTCTACCACTTCAAATAAAACATGTCAGGAGAAGTCAAAACTTGCAGGCTGATGTGCTGGCCAAATTAGCATTTGCCCTTGAACTTCCCCCAGAAGGAGAATTGGGAAACACCATACAAAATAGAAGATTGCTTCCAAGTACCCTAAATTGCCATGATGGTCTGACGACTTTCGAGGCAAATGTACTAGAAGAAATGAAAGTCAAGAAGAAGATGATTGTCGTATATCCCATCATCAAGATAAAAAATGGGTGGTTGTCTGATAAAAGGGGGAGCGAGTGCAATGTTGCGAAGAGCTGCTTCCACAAGTTGATAAATGAAACACTATATAACTTCACACCTGAATTAAGGACAAGTCGGTACTGTTGAGATGCCTGTCTTGAAGGAAGCTCTAAGATGGTCATGCGGGAGGTACATACAGGACTGTGTGAGCCCATCAATCTAGCTCGAAAATAAAATCAACATAAAAAATAAAAGCTTCTATTGGCCGACAATGTTCGTAGATTGTGAGCAATTTGCTCGAACCTGCCGCCAATGCCAGGCCTATAGGGCCATACTAAGAAAGCCTCCAAGCAATCTCCACCCAACAACGCCAACATGGCCGTTTACTGAATGAGGAATGGACATACTAGGTCCCCTCCCAACATCATCTAAGGGATATATACATAGTAGCTACCACTGACTATTTTCTCACGGGGGCTGAAGCTGTCCCGTTGAAAGAAACGACCGGAGAAGCAGTCTCTCGCTTTGTCCGACATCACATCATATATCGATTTGGTGTTCCAAGTCGGATCATATCGATAATGGCACTCTATTCAAACCACAATACACAAATGACAGCAAAATTTCATATTGATTGGAGGACATCAACGGTTGATTACCCCCAAGCCAACGGGTTAGCTGAAGGCTTCAACAAAACTTTATGCAAACTCATGGTTAAATTGGTGAGTGGCCAAAACCGCGATTGAGACGAAAAGATGTATGAAGCTCTATGGGCCTATTGCACCATCTACAAAAATCTCATGGGATGCTCTCCCTTTTCCTTGGTCTACGGGGCCGAAGCAATTATTCTCGTTGAAATAGAGCTCTCATCTTATAGAGTAGCTCTCCACTACGGGCTCCCTACTGAAGAAGGAAGCGAAATTGAACGACGACGGGTGAAGAGTTTTCAAATATGGAAGAAAGCGCTTAGTCGCTGTTGAACCCTGAAAAGTTTCACGGTGGATGTGCCCAAAGTATTCATATCCAACAGTTACTTAGGTAATGTTGGGTCCAAATCCCTTTCAAATTAAGAGAGGGAATTTATTAATCAAGTCGACATCCAATCTCTCCAGTGAAGCAGAAGTTCAGAAAAGAACAA
>CM024755.1:155666382-155717563 GCA_014218235.1 Colocasia esculenta
TTGACCTCAGACTGATAACCCTCTGGCACTATGATTAAATCAGTAAAACTCTTGTACCAGTCTAGGATAAAATGTCGGAATTTAGAAATGAAAGGCAACTGTTGGAACGCGGAATTTTCTTTCTTTTTATTTCTTTCGATCCACCCCTCTCGTCTTCGAGATGGATCTTTGCGTGGGCGTGCCAGACTGTTTGCGAGAACAAACAAAGATTATTTTATGAGGAGTATTGGGTGCGGACCCTGATACCCTCGAATTTATTTTCCGCGGCGCTCGCGTTCAGGGCGATTGGAGTGGTCGTGTACTGGACCGTTCCCCACCGACCGAAGTCGATGTTTCATTTACATCGAGTATAACACTCGAATACCTCCGAATGCGTAATGTTTGTTAAAAGACCGTATGCCGAAATTTTAAAGAAGAAAAGGCAGATGACAAATGAATTTCCACAACTTTATTCAAGCATGCTCATGTCATTTATATTATGACATGATGTTTACTTTACATGTACGCCTTTAGCGGGGTTTTGTACCTCCACTGGGCGTGTATTAACAAGCCAAGTACATGGACGTCGACGACAGGGTGTATGTGCCTCCGTCGGACGCTTACATGGTAGTGGGTACATGTGTGTTACCAGTGGGGTATTTGTGCCTCCATAGGTTAACATGCCTCAACGTGTGTCTTTTTACGACACCGGAGGACTTAAACACATGTGCCTCGACGTGCGTCGTTTTATGACGCCGGAGGACTTAATTACATGCCTCGACGTGCGTCGTTTTATGACACCGAAGGGCTTAAGTACATGCCTCGACGTGCGTCGTTTTATGACGCCGGAGGACTTAAGTACATGCCTCGACGTGCGTCGTTTTATGACGCCGGAGGACTTAAGTACATGCCTCGACGTGCGTCGTTTTATGACGCCGGAGGACTTAAGTACATGCCTTGGGGGTCTTATAACAACCTGTGGTGTCTCCGTGTGGGCGAACGCAGGAGGGCTCGACCACGAAGAGGAAGCACCAACGGGTGTCGAAGACCTCCCCCGACTCGTGCGGCCTATACAAGCTCACGCACGGACCACCTTTGAGCACGGGCAGACTCTGGGCCGAGAGGCGTGTGTTGGGAGTCTCTTAGGCCGAATGGCGTCAATCCTCCCTTGTCCTCGGTCTATCTTCAAATGGGAGTATGCCTCTACGTACGTCGTTTGATGACGACGGAGGACTTTAAACATGTGCCTCAACGAGTGTCGTTTTATGACACCGGAGGACTTTAAATATGGGCCTCAACGTGCGTCGTTTGATGACGACGGAGGACTTAAATATGGGCCTCGACGTGCGTCGTTTGATGACGACGGAGGACTTAAATATGGGCCTCAACGTGCGTCGTTTGATGACGACGGAGGACTTTAAACATGTGCCTCGACGCGCGTCGTTTGATGACGACGGAGGACTTAAAACACGTGCCTCGACATGCGTCGTTTGATGACGACGGAGGACTTAAATATGGGCCTCGACGAGTGTCGTTTTATGACACCGGAGGGCTTTAAACATGTGCCTCGACATGCGTCGTTTGATGACGACGGAGGACTTAAATATGGGCCTCGACGAGTGTCGTTTTATGACACCGGAGGGCTTTAAACATGTGCCTCGACGTGCGTCGTTTGATGACGACGGAGGACTTAAACATGTGCCTCGACGTGCGTCGTTTGATGACGACGGAGGACTTAAATATGAACACCGGGGGTCATATGACAACCTGTGGTATCTTCTCACGGACGAGCGCAGGAGGGCCCGATCGCGGAGGACAGAACACCGACAGACGCCAAAGATTTTCTCCCCCGCACGTGCGGCCTATTTAAGCTCGCGCACGTAAGGCTCTCCTTGGGCTGAATCGCCTTTTTTTGGGGCCGAATCGCCTTTTTTTGGGGCCGAATCGCCTTTTTTTTTGGGGCCGAATGGCATGTGTTTGAATGGGGGTATGCCCCCCTATTTATAGGTTTTGTGGGGGGCATACCGGCGGGGGTACCCTCCCCGGCGGAGGTCTTCAGTGGCACGGGCGTCGAGGCAGAGCGCGAGCGTCGAGGCCGATGGCGAACCGGCGGAGGTGCCACGCGAGAGGGCTAACTGGCGGAGGGGGGGCGCCGGTTAGGGGGCCTAACCGGCGGCCCTCTCTGGCTGGCAGAAAGGGGGCCGCCGGTCAGGGGGGCTGACCGGCGGCCCTCCTGGCTGGCTGAGGGGGCCGCCAGTCAGGGGCTGACTGGCGGCCCTCCTGCTGGCTGAGGGGCCGCCAGTCAGGGGCCTGACTGGCGCCCCTCTTGGCTGGCTGAGGGGCCGCCAGTCAGGGGCCTGACTGGCGGGCCTCCTGCTGGCTGAGGGGGCCGCCAGTCATGGGCCTGACTGGCGCCCCTCCTGCTGGCTGAGGGGGCCGCCAGTCAGGGGCCTGACTGGCGCCCCTCTCTGCCTGGCGGGGGGGGGCAGACTGGCGCCCCTCCCTACCTGGAGGAGGCACAGACCGTGCCCCTCTCCGTCCTTGGTCATTTCCGAGAGGATTCTGGGAGTTTTGCTGGTTTGTCATGGCACGTACGGCACACGTGCGCACACATGCCCGCATGCATTTGACGTGCGTTCTTGCCCGTCTCCGTGCGTTTGACCTCATTTTCGGAGGGCACGTGCATTTAACCTTTTCGGGCCCATCCGAGTCATACGCGACCCTTAGCGTGGGTCCGGACATCAATTTTCGGCTATCCGGGGTGCATATTCCGCTATTGACGGGCTTTTTAGCGTCGTCCTCCGGCTCGTTCTGGGTGGACGTCCGAACTCAAACCCATTTATCTCAGGTGTTCGAGTGAGGGACCCGGAGTTTCTTCCCAGCCTTTCGTGGATTTCCGGACGAGTTTGCCACCCGGGACTTGTTTAAATCCGATATTTTCGGGTTCAACAGCAACCATCCTTGAAAATTGAAGAATTCAGATACTTCAGAAAATGCACTAGCCAAGGCAACGTCATTTAGGTCAACTGCTCTGGGCTTGAGAATAGATTTTCCCTCACTAGCCAGCTTGGATGGAGTAGCCTCAGAAGGCTAAGAGGATCCAGAGGAGTTGGAGGATGATTCCTCAGAGGGTTCAGGAGGAGTGGACAAGATCTTTCTCCTAGGGTTTGCAGACTGCCTCTGAGAAGAACCTCGACTAGAGGAGGGCATCCTACCTCTTTTGGATAGTGTAGGAGATGGAGAGGAAGCACCTGGCTGCTCTGTAGGGTCATGGCGGCGTTTGCTTCTTCTTTCAGTGGGAGGCGCTTCAACAGCAGCCGCCCTGGCAGTTGCCCTAGCCCTGGCGCCTCGACGAGGGGTGTGCTTGGGAGGCATCGTCCAGGCAAGAGATGGAAGCAAGAGATGGAGACAGAGATGGCGGAGATGATGAGAGGAGGATGGAGACAGAGATGGCGGGAAGAGGGAAACAAGGAAGAATTTTCTGCCGTTTGCAAGGGCAAATGGCGGCTATGGGTCGACCTGGGGAAGAAAAGGGGCTTTGGGGTAAGATAACCCGCGGGTACAGGTATCTCTAAACCGGCGCCCATTAGAAAGAGCTGCCTGGACCGCCACTGTGTCAACACAAGAGTGGAGCTGTGTCGACCTGGACATAGAGTGTGTCGACACATGAGGAAGACTGTGTCGACCTGACCTGAAGGAACATGATGATATGTGTATGAGAAAATTTGTAAATGAAACGAAATCTTTAAAATGATGAAGGATGGATGGAATCACTTGGCAAGGATGTTTAAGATGCCAAAGAATTCATTTGTCATTTTTTTTACAAAAATCCAACATAATTCAAGTGTTACACAACAACCTACATGATGTAGTCATTAAGTGATTTGACCCACTGAAATGATAGTTTGAGTGATATAGGACATTCAACGTCAATGACAAACTACCATATTCTTCAAATCTAAAGAAATGAAAATGTCTTTTAGATTGAAATCAATTGTGATGAAGGTAAACAACCTTAAGCAAACTGAGGGAAGGCAAAGATGTTTATTTTAAGTAATTCTCCTTGGACACACATTTTTTTTTAAATCAAACTATCAAATGTAGTAAATCTTGTTCACTCAAGAACTAATGCTTTTACACACCATAGTCCCTGGTTACTAAAGATTTGCTAATTATCCAGTTTCAAGGGGCAAATGATAACCTTTTGACGTGAAAATATACGTTTATAAGACGCAAATATTTCCAGTTACTCAGTCATCATCAAAATGTATAGACAATCTTTTGTTTTATATTTTTTATTTGTTGAACCCCTTTGAACAGAGATAGCAGAAAATACTTCATACATACATGGCACTTCATTCATTGTGAAGGTTGTAGTTTCTCAGCATTTGTGTCATTGCTCTGTTGAATAATAAATGTAAGGAGAATTTTATAAAATTGAGAGCAATTATATCCCACATCAGTTGCAGAAGAGGTGTTAAATTCAAAACACACATGATCCTTCAGTCTTTGAAAGATATTTAAATTTCTGTAGGCTTGAAGAGTATAGTTGAGAGTTGACTGTAAAAATGTAGTAGATCAATCAAAAAGTCATTTTGGAGTTTCTTTGACAAATTTAATGAGTATATCATGAATGGAAGTTGTTATAACTCAAGAGGAATCTTGAATTTTGTAAAAGAAAGTGAGTGGTAAATCCTTTAACTCCCCCTGAGATGATGATTCCAGAAATCTTTCATCATAATAAAGAGATTCAAGATTTGTGAAAATTGAAATGAATCTTTTTGAAGAATAAAGACTCCCCCTCAACAATTGCATATTTGATTCTTGATACTTGGCGGAGACATATACTCTCGCATAGTGAAAGTGTCCAGACAAGTAGAACTTATCCTTCTTCAAATCACCATTTGATATACCAAGAATTTCAATACAATGTGAGATGGAAGAATTTATTTGACAAAAGAAATGAAATTGGCTTATGAGATTTGTACATCATGAATCAAGGAAACAAATAAAGGAAGAGAATATTTACATGATGAAATAAAGACTCCCCCTCAGAAATTGCCTAAGCACTCAACCCAATAAGGAGAGGTCAAGAAGATTGTGGGCATTTGCATACCCAAGCTCTCTCCTTAAGGATGAAAATCTGCTGTCAGGAAGAGGTTTAGTGAAGATGTCAGCAATTTGTTTTTCAGTTTCAATGAAAAGTAGTTCAAAGGATTTCTTGGCTACCTCATCCCTCAAGAAATGATGCCTTATTTCAATGTGTTTTGTGCGAGAGTGCTGAATTGAGTTTTTAGACAAATTGATGGCACTTGTGTTATCACAGAGAATGGGAACACAACCTAACTCTTGGTTATAGTCTAGGAGCTGATGTTTCACCCAAAGAATTTGAGTGCCACAACGACCAGCTGCAACATACTCAGCCTCAGCAGTTGATAGAGCCACTGAGTGTTGCTTTTTGGAAGCCCAAGAAATTAGGCATCCACCTAGATATAAACACAAGCCACTTGTGCTCTTTCTATCAAGCTTACAACCAGCATAATCAGCATCACAATAGGCAATCAAATCTAATTTACAACCAGCAAGATACCAAATACCAAGATCACATGTTCCAATAAGATATTTGTAAATTCTTTTAACAGCAAGCATGTGACTTTCTTTAGGATTAGCTTGAAACCTTGCACAAAAGCATACACTAAATTGTATATCAGGTCTAGAAGTAGTGAGATAGAGTAGAGATCTAATCATATCTCTGTATGTCTTTGGGTCTACTGACTTACCAAGTGAATCTTCTTCTAGTTTTACATTAACTGCAGTGTTTGAGGTTCTGGAAGTCAAACCTTTTCAGAAGTTCTTTGACATACTTGGTTTGGCTTATGAAGATCCCCTCACTGGTTTGGTTAACCTGCAGTCCCAAGAAAAATTTTAAGTCTCCCATTAAGCTCATTTCAAATTCAATTTTCATTTGATTTGTAAATTCAGTGCACATGCTTTTATTTGTGGATCCAAAAATTATGTCATCAACATAAATTTGGACAACAATTATTTGTTTATTTACAGTTTTTGTGAACAAAGTTTGATCAACATTACCTCTAGAGTATCCTTTTTTCAGCAGAAAGGAACTCAATCAATCATACTAAGCTCTTGGAGCTTGCTTAAGATCATAGAGAGCCTTATGAAGCTTAAAAACATGATCAGGATATTTTTATTTTCAAAGCTCTACAAAAATATTTTCTTTGATGTATCCATTCAAAAATGCACTTTTGACATCCATTTGGAAAATTTTAAATTTCAATAATGATGCAAAAGTAAGAAATATTCTCACAGCTTCTAGTCTAGCTACAGGGGCATAAGACTCTTCAAAATCAATTCCAAACTCTTGATTGTACCCCTTGGCAACTAGTCTAGCTTTATTCCTTATGACTTGACCAGTTTCATTCAATTTATTTCTAAATACCCATCTAGTGCCAATGACAGATTGGTCACTAGGTCTAGGTACTAATTCCCACACTTAATTTCTATCAAATTGATGAAGTTCATCATGCATTGCATTGATCAATCTGCACTCATTAGAGCTTCATCAATTGATTTGGTTCAATTTGGGAGATTAATGCTAGAGGGTCTTCATGGATTGTATTCAAAAAGGATGATCTTATTCTCACTCTATCATGCACATTGTCACCACATTCTCAATTGGGTGATCTCTCAAAAATCTGTGTTCAGAAATTACCTCTTGAGGTGCATTTAAATTTGGAACAATATTACCTGATCCACTTAGGGTAGGTGAGTGATTATTCAGATTTTCACATAAGTCTTCATTCTCCTCAACAGTTGGTGACAAATCAATAATGAAGTCATCCTCTTCATTATCTTGAGAGTCCCTGCAAGATTTAGAATAGTGAGTTGAAAAGGAATTTTCATCAAAGACTACATGTGGAGATTCTTCAACAGTTCTATTTTTGAGAGAGTAAACTCTAAAAGATCTTGAATTTCAGAATAACCAAGAAAGATGGCTTCATGACTTTTAGCATCAAATTTATCAAGTTTTCTTTATTATTGTTATGTACAAAACATTTACACCCAAAGACTTTGAAATAAGATAAAGTTGGCTTTTGTTTTTCAACAATTCATAAGGGGTTTTTCTGATTTTCGGTCTGACCAATGCTCTGTTGAGAATATGATTTGTCGTATTTACAGCTTCAGCCCAGAAGGATTTGGGCAATTTACTTTCCAAGAGCATGGATCTAGCCATTTCCACAAGAGTTCTGTTTTTCCTTTCCACAACTCCATTTTGTTCTGGAGTTCTTGGAGAAGAGAATTTGTGAAAAATGTGAAGTTCAGCACATAAATCAGAAAAAGATTTATTTTCAAATTCACCCCCATGATCAGTTAAAATGGTTTTGATTTTATGAGAAAAACCAGTTAAGGCAGTGGTACAGAAATTCCTGAATTCTAGACAAGCATCACTCTTGTGGGATAAGAAAATAACCCATGTGAATCTAGTAAAACCATCAATGATGATAAACCCCTATCTTTTGCCACTAAGATTGAGAGTCCTTGTTGGCCCAAAAGGTCCATATGAAGTAATTCTAGTGGCTTAGATGTGAGCACATCATTGAAGGTTTTAAAGCATTTTCTGGTCTGTTTTCCTTGAGCACATATCCCACAAAGTTGATTTTCTATATTTGGAAAAGATTCAGGAAGTCCTTTTACCAAATTTAGCCTTAAGAGTTTGTTTATTGTTTTGAAACTTACATGACCAAGTCTTTTGTGCTAATTCCATGCAATTTCTTCTTTATTTGCAACTAAACAGATATTTTCAGCAAAGTTTTTATCAAGGTTGATCATGTAAACATTATTTCTCTTTTTTTCAAAGAATTTTACTTTGTCAGTTGAGGAGTCAATTATTTTGCAAAAATCTGATTCAAACACAACTTTGTGACCTCTGTCACACAGTTGGCTAATGCTCAGCAAATTATAGTTCAGACCATCAACTAACAAAACATTTTCAATTGAGTTTGAGGAAGATTGACCAACCTTTCCAGATCCAATGATTTTCCCTTTATTTTTACCTCCAAATGTGACAGATCCTCCCTCCTTTTCAGTCAGAAATGAAAATTTTGCTTTGTCTCATGTCATGTATCGTGAACACCCACTATCAAGAAACCAAACATTTGAGTTGGGTGCACGACCTTCCTGCAAAATCAAATCAGTGAAGAGAAGATTTTGGTACCCAAACATTGTTGACCATCAGTTGGTTTGAACATGGACAACAGATCTTTTCTAATCCAAATCTGATTTGTTTTTTGCTTTTGTTTTGTTTCAGAGGTGTTCTTTGTCTTTTTCATTTTAGCATTTCCTTTTGGAATAAAACACATGTGTTCTTTTTCTCATGAGGATGGAGGTTATGCATTTGGACATAATCATTCATTTGTGGAGGTCCAAACCAAGGGTTTTGTTGGTACATTGAGAAATTTGGATAAAAGAATTGAGAATGGTACCAAAAAGGATTATGATACCATTGGTTCTAAGAATTGATCCAATCAGCTTGATGTGTTGTCTTAGATGTCCAAGGTTTGTCATGAATGTTTCCTTTTGTGTTTTGTTATTTTTCAAGTTTTTATTTAACTTTTGGTTGATTGGTTGTTGGTTTTTGAACTTGAGCAGGTCGACCTGTCTTTGACTGGTGTCGACTCAGCAGTCACAGTTTTCATCTTTTGTTGACTGGTGTCGACCTATCAGCCATGTGTGTCGACCTGTTTGGTTTCTTTTTGTTCTGGTTTTTTAAGATTTTGGATGTGTTGCTTGACACTTGCTTGTTTTTGTTGTTCTCAGAACTAGAACATTTGACAATTTTATTAAGGGTGCTTTTGTGGGTTTTTCTTTCCTTTCACCAGATTTGTCTTTGAGGGATTTTTATGTGGTAAATCCCAGTCCATGTGTTACAGATTTCATTCTTGTTCCTAACAAGGCATCCTTTTGTAAAAGTTTCAATGACTTATTCTTTTTCTTTCAACTGGTTTTCTAAAGTTTTGATTTCATCAACACCTTGTTGTCTTTCTTTTTGTTGCAATTCTAATTTTTCAGACAGTTTTTAAGGTCATTACTGGCTTTTTGGGATGCAAGTTTGAGCTCATCAATTTCATTTAGAAGGCTTTCTTTTTTTCATTAAGCTCAGACACTTCATTTTCCAATTCAGAGATTCTTCTGTTTGAGGAATGGTTATGCAAGATGTTTTCAATTTTCTTCTTCAGATGCTTATTTTCTTTTCTTGTTTCAGAATATTTTTCAACTAGTTCAGCATAAGCATCTTGCCAATCATCAATTGTATATTCCTCAAAAGATGTACCTACCATCCCATTAGTACTGTTAGCCATAAAGCATATCTCTTCACTTCCAGTGCTTGAGGACTTCTCTTCTTCATCCTCACTTGGATCATCATCTGACCAAGTTGCAACCATTGCTTTAGGCTTGTTCAGTTTGTTAATCTTCTTGTACTTGTCCTTCTTGTTCTCAGGACATTCTCCTTTCATGTGTCCTGGTTTGTTGCACCTGTAGCAAATAATAATTTCATCAGTTCTTTGATTTCTATTTGAATTGACATTTGAAGAAAAATTATTTCTTTTGCCAGATGAAAATTTTTTCTTTCCATTGAATTTTCCTTTTCTATATTTTAGAAATTTTCTGAATTGCCTAGTCATGAGGGCAAGTTCATCTTCATTTGACTCAGACTCATCAGAACTTGATTTCTCTTGCCTTTTGTCCTTGTTACTTGATGAAGCTTTAAGTGCTACTGGTTTGGTCTTGATTATATGTTCTTCTTCATTTCTTTTCAAGCTAATTTCATATGTCATTAAAGATCCCATGAGTTCATCCAAAGAGATTTTAGATAAATCTTTAGAATCTTCAATAACTGTGGCCTTGGTGTGCCAGATAGATGAAAGAGAGCGCAAGATCTTTCTTACCAAATCAGCATCAGTGTAGTCTTTACCTAGAGCCTTCAGTCCGTTGACAATTATCATGAACCTGGCAAACATTTCAGAAATTGACTCATTAGATTTCATCATGAATAATTCCTATTCAGAAACAAGTATGTTTGTTTTGGTTTCCTTAACTTGGGATGTTCCCTCATACAGTAATTCAAGTTTATCCCACATCTCCTTAGCAGATTTACACATGGATATCCTTGAATATTCCTTAGGATGGACTGTACATTAAAGCATGTTCATGACACTATAGTTAAGGGTGGCCCTCCTGATTTGTTCTCTAGTCCAAGTTTCCTCATCTCCCTGGTTTTCATAAGGACCTACCTCAACTACCTTAAAGATTTCATAATTCTGGGCTCTAAGAAAAACTTGCATGCGATTTTTCCAATAAGAGTAATCAGTCTCATTGAAAAATGGTGGCCTATTGATGGAATGGCCCTCAGCAATAAAGCCTCGAGAATCCATTAAGCAAGATGAAAAACAGTGATAGAAACACTCAAACAATTCAAGCAAGTGGAACCCAGAGATCAGACAAAAACACTCAAATCAGATCAGATACAGACATGAACCCGCTCTGATACCAATTGTAGGATCAAATATAGGATGGACCAGATCTAGAAGGGGGGTTGAATAGATCTAGACCAAATACTGCAGAAGCTTAACCAATTTGAAAAATGCTTTGAATCAGAGATCAAATCAGAGTTGCAATTCACAAATCTGATGTGTGAGTGTGTGAATTGAGTGAGTAGAGTGTGTGATCAGATCAATCAATAGTGTGAACGAAAATCATATGTATGCATCTAGTGCAGAGTGAAATCAAACCACTGCACAGAAGATTTTTAGGTGGTTCGGAAATCACACCAGTGATTCCTACATCCACCCCTCACACAGTGAGGCTCCACTACTTAACCTGAGTACAACACACACTGGAGCTTGACAACTCCAACACACTGAGTTAGACAACTCACACACAACCTCTAGAGCACAACCACTCTAGATACCTGAGCACACCTGCTCAACCACACACTGAGTGTTCAACTCAATACAACCGAGCACAAGGGCTCACAAACGATCAGCTAGATCAAAAACAATGAGAATCAGATCCTCTAGCAGTGATCTGATCTAGAATGAATTCATTCATAGAGACTTGTGCAACAATTCCATGCACGATCTCAAGAATGACTCAGAAGAACAATTTGAAAGTTGATACAATTAAGTAGAAAACATGTTCTTCAGAAGAACTCCCATAGAGAAGACTGAATTGAGGAAATTCTTGAAGCTTGAAGTCACTGGGCGATGCTCTGCAACAGTTGCCTCTGGATTTTCCTTGAATTCTCCTCAATTGCTTGCTTCAACTGGATCTACTCTCTTGGGAAGTGATCTCACCTCTTCTTCAGAGATCAATCTTCACCTTCTTGTGCTTCGCAAGGATGGAGATGAGTCACAGCAGTACCATGGAGAGTAGGAGCGGGAGAGACCTCTTCTTGCCACCAAAAGGCTTTTTCTGGAAGGCTCTTAAGGAGATCTTTTTTGGGGGGGGCGATTGGATAGGTATTTATAGCCCAACATGGCCAAAAGAACCCTTGAAGTGCGTGGGCACATGATCCAAGGTCAATCCAATTGATCCCTAGAAGGCCACGTGTCCAGGTGGAACTTTAGTTGAAAAAATCAGCCGGAGTGTGTCGACGCTGTCCCAGAGTGTGTCGACACACTGTCCTAATTTGCACAAAAGGATGTTCTGGAAGATGGCTCTAGTGTCGACACACTCACTGGCTGTGTCGACACACTGTCCCAGTCTGGCAAATGGGTCTTCTGCAGACTGGGTCTAGTGTCGACACTGTCTGGGACTGTGTCGACACAGTGAACCCTATCTTCATGAATTTGCTTCAGGGATTGATGCCCAGTGTCGACACCATCAGTGGGTGTGTCGACACTACCATGACAAGAAATATATGTCCCTAAAAATTAAACACATAAATCATTAGTACAATGTATTATCATGAATGTATGTGATATAACGTGTTTGGAAACATGTCTTTTGAGCATTATTATTACATATGTGATGTATTTAACATGTTCCATTCATTAAACATTAAAATCACAGCATGTTATCATCAAAATCATGAGGAGAAATATATTAAATTCACACTCAACCCAACAGGGGGCGTCGGAGGAAGTCAGTCCCGTCGATTTTCTAATGTAGGGGATTACTTCACTCGGCCCCCTGTCACACAAGAACATGGAAGGTAAAATAAGAGACCCAGAGGAGTGTAAATAGCGGAGGTGGACCCTTATGTGTATCTTAGGAAGCATGGCAAGCAAACTAGGATTAAGGATGCATACAACCAGCAGGGGCCGAAATATAAGATAGGTCGAGCAGTTGCAAAGTGGTGGCATCATGCAGGGTTACCATTCAATGCAGCGAATAGTCCTTATTACAAAACCGCTATACAGGAGGTTCAACGACGTGCAGGGTTACATGTGCAGCCTCCTACAGCTAGGGACTTAGCTAGAAGATATCTTCAAGAAGAAGTTGATAAGATCAAGTCCTATATTGACAGCTTTAAGAAGAAATGGGAGAAGTATGGTGTCACATTGATGTGTGATGGTTGGTCGGACACCACCAGAAGTAGCCTCATCAACTTCCTCATGTATTATGATAGACAAGTCTTCTATCACAAATCTGTGGACGCATCAGATAGAGTACACAACTACGAATACATTTTGAGTTTGATGCAGGATGTTGTTGAGGAGATTGGTGAGTAATACATTGTGCAGGTGGTGACTGATAACGGATCTGCTTATAAAAAAGCAGGGGAGGAATTGATGAAGATTTATCCTCATCTTTACTGGACCCATGTGCAGCCCACTGTGTTGATTTGATGCTGAAAGAGATTGGTACACTGCAAGCCGTCAAGATGGTGGTGGATGCGGGGTAGAAGATTACAAGGTTCATCTACAATCATCATGTTGACTTGGCGTGGATGAGAGAGTCCAGAGGTGGAGAGTTGTTGAGGCCAACTGCCACCTGCTTTGCAACAAACTTTGTCGCATTACAAAGCCTTTTGAAGCACAAGAATGGATTGAAACGCATGTTCAGGAGTGATAGATGGTTGCAGAACACTTTTGCAGGAACATCGGATGGAAAAGAGGTGGAAGGCATCATCAACAACTCGAATTTTTGGGATCGGGTGTTCATGCTGGTTCAGATCACTGAACCTTTATATGAGGTATTGAGGGTGGTTGATGGGGACAGGAGATCTTCGATTGGATTCGTGTACGCAAAGCTTGAAGCCGCGAAGAAGAAGATCTGCGAAGTGTCACCTCAATATGCACATTTGGTTTTGGACGTTGTTGACGATAGATGGGACCGGCAGATGAGTAGAGATCTACATAAGGCGGGTAAGGAAACTGTTGATATTTTTAAGTTATAATAAGTATTAATGAATTTTGTAACCATGATATTTTATACGTCAATTGCAGCATATTATCTCCACCCTGCTTACCATTACACGCACAAGCTGGCATACGAGGATGACTTGACAGCTACTTTTACAAGAGTTGTTGAAAGATTGTCAAGAAGTCATGTACAAGCAGCGAACGCTATTGATGAGGCTAGTATAGGGTAATCAACTTCCATCCAAACAAATAGTTGAATTTGATATGCATGATCAATTTAATGTTTGTATGATCAATATATTACATTTTATACAGATGAAGAGCTTTCGGGAGGCTATTGGTGGGTTTGCTAAGCCATCTGCCATTGCTGGTCGGGAGCGTGTTGAGGGTGGTAATATACTTTCCCTTTCATTTATTGTCATTGCAACTTGATGGTTGAGGGCTAATTGAGTATCACTAACTTGGTTGCAGCTGATTGGTGGTTTAATTTTTGGCATACTGCGCCAACATTAAGAAAAGTTGTAGTGAAGATCTTATCGCATACATCCTCATCCAGTGGATGTGAGAGGAACTGAAGTACATTTGCAATGATACACACCAAAGTCCGGAATCGATTATCATATAGGCGCTTGGACAACTTGGTGTACATGCACTACAATATGAGGTTGAGGGTCAAGCATCTCACAGAAGATCCAAATTCCAAAGCAGCGTGGGGACATAGACTATAATCCTGTTGACATTGGGTTCCTACGAGATGAAGAAGACCGAATGGTTGCATGGGTTGCACGAGCAACCATAGAGCGGAGGGAGTATGAGTTAGATGAGGAGGCAGATGATCCTGAAGATCCACCTCGCCCTAACACTTTCCTGGCAAGGGCAGTAGCAGAAGCAACAGCAGAGGAAGAGAGAGATCGTGGAGATGTGGGACAGCCATACTCCCCTCAGTTTCAGGCCGACCCAGAGGCTGAGGTGGATCTTCTTGGGGATATAGAGCTGAAGCGTGTTGAGCGTCCTACAGGTGAGAGAGTAATCCCTTCGTTTCATCTTACATATTTTGTCAATTGCATTTGTGCTAATGTCTCATTTTGGGGGTTGTTGCAGGTGGAGGACATGGCCATGATGATGATGATTTTGAGAGGTTGATGGAAGGCCTCCCCCGCACACGATCTTTGAGGGAAGCAGCCTCACAATCCAGAAGCAGAGGGTCATCCACCCAGGATGCTGCTCCCTCACAATCTTGAAGGCCTCCCACATCATCTCAACTGGTAAAGGGGAAGCAAATAGCTCAAGAATCCGGCCCAAAAAAAATTGGTGCAACAGAGTCCCGCCCCACTAAAGGAATTGTTATACAAGAGCCCCTCCCCTAGTACAAAAAAAAGAAGGGTTGGTTATCTGGTTGGGGATCCAAGAAAGGCAAGAAAGGTGCTACCCTTGTTGAAGATCCACTTAACATTGCAGATGCAGAGACCTTAGATCCAAATGCAGAGGATGACACACCATCTCCGTTGGATTCACCCCGGTTGCCCAATAGCGCCTCCCATGATTCGATGACTACTGGTGGGTCATCATTTTGCATTGCGCATTACCTTAGATGTATTTGTGCTAACCTATCATAAAATCATATTGCACTTGCAAGTGGTTCTTCTTCAGATGGTGGAGGTGGTGGTGGTGGTGACACACCTCAGGGAGGTGGAGGTGGTGACAGTGATCAGGGAGGAGGAGGTGGTGACAGTGGTCAGGGAGGAGGAGGTGGTAGGATAGCATTCACAGAGGAGCAATTTTTTCGGGGTGCAACCCAAGATACTAATCATGGTGCCCCACTGCAGTACAACATAAGGCAGAAGTTTAGTCGTGGCAGTCATGTAGGAGGTTCAGCAGTGGACTTCAATAGCTGTGACACTATGATATCAAACTTCAAGAGGATGAGTACACAAGAGTCTGTTGGATCCTATGGCGGCCATAGCTATCACCCTCAGAGTTAGATGAGTCAGAGTCAGTGCCTAGCTAGTCCCAATGGAATGCATATGATCTATATCAGCAGGGGCATTTGGGATATTAGAGTAAGTCGTTGTATTATGTATTTAAATTTAGAGTTTGATCGTTGTATTTACTTTGTGCAATGTAAATATCTTTCTATTAATGAGTTTCAATTATTTTCACTCTTCTAATGATTCTTTTGATTGAAAATAAATGTTTATATAGCAATACATGACATAAATATCATCGAATATGATGCAACATATTCTCAAGAGGCCTAAACTAGAGAATCAGTCAAAAAAAGGCCAGATTCAAGAGAATCGGCCAAGAAATGGGCCAGAAACTAGGTTTCTTGCCGCATCCATGCGAATCAGACCGAATCGGTCTGATTCGGGTGAATCGAACCGAATCGAGAGAAACCCGATTCGGTCCGAATCGCCGGTGCATCAAACCTTGTGCTGCACAGGGCACCCAATATAAATCTCTTCTTCTTTCCATCAATTTTCATCAAGTTGCATTATAACTTGCTTCATTGTCCGTTACAATCTGCACAACATGTTCTTCCCCAATTTCCTCCACCAAGTCATCCATGAGACTGTACAAATAATCTGTATTTTTTATCAGCTCAGATGCATCCACAAACTTCATGAATATAGTACCCTCTGTACCATAAATAAGGAAATTTATCATACTTTTCCTTGTTGTGCCTATCCAACCATTACACATTAAGATGCAGCCATGTTCTTTCCGTACAGCTTTAAATCCGTCAACCCATGCATGCAACTCAGCATACTCTTCTAGTTCAGTCTCATATATGTAGCATGCAGTTGGAGCTTTCACACCAGGCCCTGCTTCTGCAATTGCATCGACCATAGTCTAGAAATAAGGGCTAGATGATGTGTGGGTTGGGATACCTACATGCAAAAATCATTTCACAATTCCTTTAATTGCCCCATTTGCCACTGTAGTTGTACCTTTCACCCTTTTCAAGGCTTGCTTGAATCTTGGCTGCTTTGCACTACTTCTCCTGAAAAGAAACTCATCCGTAGGAGGAGGATGAGCAGAAGAACCACCTTTTTGTGCACCTGATGACCGTACCCCCCTTCTACGCTCGTCATCCTTCTGTTGTGTTTGCAGACTTGCACGAATAGCTGCCCTATATTAGATGATTCTACTGAAATTTCAGGGGTAGTTGGTTCTTTTCTTCTCTGTCGGTCGAAAATCTCCTCTCTAAGGTCTTCTTCTTGCCGAATCCATAAGCCCTTCTAAGCTTTTTCCTTGCATATATTCTTTCATACCTTTCCTGACTTCATTAGGGCATTTTGTACATTTGCTGACATCTCAAAAAATGTCAACTATGTACTGTTTAAGGCGATACATGCCTCCACCCATCTCCCTTTGACACTACTTGCATCTTACCCTCTTCCTCTACGCATCAAGTAGTTCACCATACGCCTATCCAAGATCAAGTTCCACTCTCTGCTCCTCCTCCTCCACTTGTGAGTCCTGGTGTTCAAATCCAAACATATTCCTACAAAATTTTACAAACCTCCAAGTTCAACATTAATGAAAATATTGTATTAATTTGGGCCTAATGACATACAATTATTTAGCAATTAATTTCCAACACAGCCTAATGGGTGCAATCAGGTCCAATTGCACTTTAATTAGACTAATTACCTAAAAGTCCCATTTTTAAACCCTAATTAAGCTTAAATTTGGACATTTCATATAATTATATGCAATTAATGGACAATTAATTGCCAACGCATACTAATAGGTGCAATTAGATGATTGGCATACCCAATTGAACTTTAATTACACTAATTACCCAAAACCCCCGATGTTTAAACCCTAATTAGGCTTAAATTTGGGGATTTTATATAATTACTTGCAATTAATGGACAAGTAATTGCCAACACATACTAATAGGTGCAATTAGGTGATAGGCATATCCAATTGCATTTTAATTACACTAATTACACAAAACCCTAATTTTTAAACCCTAATTAGACTTTAATTTGGGGACTTTTTATAATTACATGCAATTACTAATCATTTCAACTCAAGATCATGGGGATCTATAAATACAAGTGCTCTTCTATCAATTTCTTAATTTTATTTATTTATTTTAAAAACATTATACCTAAAATGCGGAGATCTGCAGGTCGACACCTCAGCGAAAGGGCAGCGGCGTTGGTAGGCAAGATCAACTCCTCTTTGTTCTTTGGGATTGGATCCCCCCTATAACAAGGGGGAGGGAGGCTGGCCTTGCAAAAAGAGGAAGAAGAGAGATGAGAGAAGAAGGGAGAAAGGGGCAGCCAGAGCAAGGTGGAGGGAGCCCGCCGGCGGGGAGGTTGCTTGGGGAGAGAAAGGGGGGGTAGGTGATGGGGGCCGGAGGGGAAGAGGACGCTGCTTGGGGGGAGAGGAATTGCGGCTGGAGCCTGCGAAGGGGAGGGGAGTCGGGTGGGGGAGGGTTAAGTCACCGGATCCAGACCGAATTGGGCCGGATTGGGCTAATCAGGTCTGGATCGCCACAAATAATGCGATCGGCCTAGACCACAATGGGATCGGCCCGTTTGGAGCAGAATCAGATCAGCCATAGCCGATTCCTATCCAAATCCGGTGATTCAGCGAACCATGCCTATATGTGACGCTGCAAACAATTATTTTAATGGCCAACAATTCTTAAAAAGGTTCACTGAATTTGTTCACTACATTGATATCATTATTCCACATCAATAGCAGGCCACCATCTCTACCAGTTGATGGCTTGAAATCCTAAACACTGCAATTTGATTCCACCCATCCTGTTCACAAAATCTCCATTGCCTTCTGAAATCTTGGTTTCTTGGATGTAAAACAGATCAATGTTATCACTATAACTCATTGATATGTCCTCTTCAATCTTGTGATTCTCGCTTATACTATCTTCCCCTTACCCATATCTTCTTCCTAGGCCCTTGCAGTTGCAGGTTATTTAGAACAAATTTAAGTTCCATCAGCCCAATCCTTTAGCTTCTTCCTTGGCCCTTTCTGTTGATGCTTAGACTATGATTGAGATCCCTTATGACTATATCTGCTTTCACAACAAAAGAAATCCCCAGCACAAGGACCATATCCCTGATGGCATCATCTGAGCAGACTTTCTGCCCCATCTGTTCTGATGAAGACCAATGGTAAACAGTTGTGCACCTCTGCCTCTTCCAACCATTACCATTCTCTGTCACATAAAACTAGAGCATTCTGAGTTCCTGCCTCTCCTTTACAGCTATAATCAATTGTGGATCTGTATGTGTTCTTTTTTTGCCACCCAATTAACTTGTTCAATTGACAAGAATCACAGGAATATGGGTTTGTCACAGGTAACAAGGATACAATCACCTGAATGACTCACCCAATAAACCTAGCGTCGAAAAGCCTCCTCATAGGTCCAAAGGACTAATATCTCTTCTCCACTTGATTCATCTTCCTCAACAGCACTGCCAACTGACATCTTCCCACAAGAAGTTCCAAGGTAGAACTTTGGTTACCCCCCACCCCCCTTCCATTGCCAGCTTCAGCATTTCCCGATGCATATCTGCAGAAATCTTCTCTTTCACCTGAAACACTGGTTTTTCCAAAACGTAAACATTATATCTACTCTGTGTTCATATTTCTGATTACCTATCTAGTCTTTGGATCTCCAATTCTCAACATGCTCTTAACTTGGACAAGTCCTGCCTTAGTAAGCCAAAGCTTGCACCAAGGTGGAGATGCCATGATCCTTTGCTCTGTACTTGATGTAGTATTGTATAACCTCTGCTCAAGTCCGGTCCAGGGAATTAATTTGAAAAGGCATTCCACTGGGACAATTTAATTGAATACAGATAATTAATACACCAGCTCAAATCTTGATCATTTTGGGGATTTTTCTCTCTGACGTATAACCTTGCTCTAACACCCTGACAAAATGCAGAGACACAAGGTTGACAGTGCCCCATCAACTCTCCCGAGGAACCCAAACTTCTTCACAATATATTAGAATGACTCTAGACACCAAAGGGGCATAGAAGGTACACCATGGAGTCTACACACTAGGATGGACACCCCCCCCCCCCCCCCCGCCATCATTTTTGTGGCAGTATCTGGCATCCACTGTTCAAGGTTCAAATGCAATTCTTCTAATTGGGCTTCTGACCATTGCAGATAGATACGCTGCTACTCCCTTCAATTAGCCTCTATACTGAAGTATTAGCACCCACCAGTTCTCCCTCAGCCATTCCTTTTTCGACCATGTTTCCTACTCCTCCCTTCCTTGACAGTCTCCACAGAGGCAAGTGTCTTGTCATTGATTTCTCTCTAGCTGACAAAGGGAATCCTACAGCTTCTAATCCCCTAAGAACCTCCATGTCTCTATTAGCTTCAGACCTCTACAGCACTAACTTCCCGGCTTTCTTAGTTCCAGTACTATTTTCTTACTTTCACCATAACTGACACCAACATCCAAAACCCTGCAGACAAGGAATCTAACTGCATTTATACCTATAATGCCGTGTCCACACATCTAGAGCACTTGTTGAACCCGACATGTCAGCATTCTGATGACGTACAATCATTGTGTCTTTGCCTTCCTAACTTGCTCCTACCTCTGCTGAAACTTTTCCATGACACTGGTGAAAGAAAAATATCATATTTTTGCAGTAGATAAAATGTTTAAGGGGATGAAGAGATCAACCAGCTACAGAAAATGTCTGCTTCTTAAGGTTCATACTTCATTCCCGACATGATGAATAGATGGGGTCTGGAAATGAGAAAGCAAGGGTAATGAGGTTTAGGCTAGCACACTGCAGTCAACTTAGTTTGCAAGCCCAGAACCCAATGAAGGTGAAGGTCCTTACTTGGATGATATCAGACAACAAGCTTCTTACTTATGATAGACTTGATGGCTTCATAAAATTGTTAATAACCTATCCCTTTTGCGACAACAAGGATGATTCATTGGATTTCCTTGATCATATGTCATGCCTATGCTAGGGGCATTTGCCTGGTTGTTATTGAGGTTACAGGATATCTCTGGGGTATTAACAAACAATCTTCAAGAGAGAAGCTAGGAAACCTGGGAAGCTATTTTTATTTGTGATGGGAAGTAGGATAAGTTCTTTCTCAAAGTGTACATATTCAACTCATTAATTTACGCATGTTAAGTAGCTGGTGTATGTCACATCAACTTAATGTGACTTTTCTTTCCTGCAGAGGGATTTTAGGGGAATTCGATTCGTTTGCTTGTAAACTCCCTTATCATTTTCTTCAAATTGTGGTTCTAGTCTTCTACCACTTTTCAGAAAGAGGAAAAACTGATAATATGTGAGGGAGTTACCATCAAACTCATGTATGTGGGTCTGTCTTTGATCATATGACGACTTCTTCCGGAAATTTCACATCAATAATGATGAGTCATGGACTGCTGACTATGTGTAATAAGCTTTGAGAAAATAAATATTCAGCCCTAAGGCGTGACATAAATAAGATTGTCCAAGGATGGGAAGTTTAGTCAGCGATGAATACAAAGTGGTAGGAAATATCCCATGCAAGATAAAGGTCCAATATTAACAGAAAACTAATAGAGCATAAAATATAACTCTAGAAAACTTGTGCTCGAAATAAAAACAAGGAATTAAGTGTGACAGGAGACATCTAATGAATTATGGCCAGAATAAGTGCAAAGAATTAAGAAGACCATAAGAAAAGCTGTAGATTTATCATGTAAGATTTAGCATACCTCATATGCAGCACTAATCTCTTTAAACTTTTCTGTCGCACCTGGTTGCTTGTTTACATCAGGGTGATACTACATTGAAGCAATTCTGATTAGACAAATTAAAGATGATGCAGATAATTCAATATCTCTTTGTGATATTCAAATATAAGGTATAAGTACTGCACGAAGAGTAGACTGTTGTTTCTTTCCCATCATGTTTATGCTTGAGGACAAGGCTTTTTAGTAGGATGTGGTGAGAGCTGAGACAGTGGGGATCATTTCTGGTTTTCAGGTTGGGCAGTCCTCTATCAGTATTACCCACCTACAGTATGCAGACAACACCATTCTTTTGTTACCTGATGAAAAGCAGCAGTTAGTGGATGCCAGATTGATGCTGGACGTGGTCCAGGATATCACTGGGGTAAAGGTGAATTTTAGCAAGAGCCTCATGGCAGGGATCAACCTGAACGAACCGGAAATCAGGAGAGCAGCTAACCTCTTTGTTTGCCAGATAGGAAGTTTCCTTTCTCTTACCTGACTCTTCCTTTTATCACCTGGGCCGATTCAGTGCATTGTCTGGAAAGGGATAGTGCAGATGTGAGAACAGATTGGCTGGATGGAAGGCAAGGGCTCTCTCTTATGGTGGTTGTTTGGGCCTCTGCAGATCAGTGTTGGATAGCTTGCCCATAATCTGTCAATTTTCAGAATTCCAATGACGGTGGCAAAGACATTGGAGTCAATTCAAGCTTTGGCATAGCAGTGGGAGCACAGACAGAGGTTGGCACGATATCTCTTGGGCCACTGTGTGTCAGAGAAAGGAAGCAGGTGGTCTAGGTATAAGGGATAGGTACCAGGTGGCCTTGACTGCTAGGTACCAAGTTGGCACGATTCCCTTGACGACTTGTTAGCCAAGAGGTTTGAATTTTGACTTTTTGGCTGGCCTTGACGGCTTGTTAGCCAGAAAGACTTGAATTTGACTTTTGGCCGGTCTCAACGACGTGTTAGCCAAAAGCCATGGATTTTGACCTTTGGCTGGCCTTGACGGCTTGCTAGCTAAGAGGTTTGGATTCTGTCTTGAATTTGACTTTTGACTGGCCTTGATAGCTTGTTAGCCAAAAGACATAGATTTTAACCTTTGGCTGGCCTTAACTGCTTGTTAGCCAAGAGCATAGTTGTCAAGGCATCAAGGCGACCAAGGCGTAGTTGGGGTCTCGGATCGCCTAAGTGCTTAGGCGCCCGCCTAAGCGGTGCCTACGGCGTTTAGGATGGAACCAAGTATGAGTTGTTTTCAAGTGTCCCTCTTACATGATATTTATGTATTTATAAATATATATAATGAACAAAATTCAATAAAAAAATATCATAATATGACAGACATAAAGACAATGACATATCATAATATGGCAGGTATATTATTAAAATAATACATAAATTTGAGAAATATATATAATAGCTATGTATCACAAAAAAAATACTTGCAAAAAAATAAAATGTCACAACAAAAAGGTCAAAATTATATGAAAGCAACAAAAATTAAACTACAAGTAAACAAACTCACATTATATATCATAAAATCATAAAAAATCTAAATTGACATCTTCAAATAAATAAGCACACTAAATAAGAACAAGAAGTGCAAATATCATTCTATCATCAAAAAACTAATTTCCAACTTTTAAAACAAACCAGTAAATACACATACATGTAAATATGTTAAATAAAAAAAAGAAGTGCAATATCTTAACACACTTAAAACACGTAAAAACTAAATGAGTCCATTACATAATCCCACAATATGTCTACAAATTGAAAAGAAACTAGCAAATGACAACTCTCATGTGTTTGAGTGATGATAGTTTAAGTTTGACCAAATCCTGAGAGATCTCAAGCAGACTAAGTGCTGTTAGTAGGAGAGTGGATCCCTTGGAGCAAGATTTGATGGATCGGCGATTCGGACCAAATCGGGTTCTCCCTGATTCGGTTCGATTCGCATGGAATCGGACCGTATCGCATAGGATTATTATATATATTATATTAATGTATGTATATATATATATATGTGTGTTGTGTGTATTATTACCCTAGGAGAACACGGCTTCTTCTTCATACTTATGTACCTGAAATCACTTAAGATATTACATGTAAATAAGGAAGTACCCCTCATGTGAATCCAATAAAAATATCAAAAAATCATATCTCTTACAAAAAAAAGTCAACTCTCCCATCGAAGAAGAAAATTACGATTTTGGTGATTTAGCGAAATGTTAACTTTCTAATCTCTCATAATTTGACCTATCTAAAAATTTGATATTTAAATAAACCATATGAAACACAAAAATCCAAGTCCGGTAAAAAAGTCAACCGTGCATGTGACTTCTCTAAGGGAACTGCTCAGTAAATGAAAAAATTCAACTTCGGGTTCAGTAGGAGAGCGGCTCTCTTGGAGAAGTCACATGCACGTTTGACTTTTTTTACCGATTTTGAATTTTAGTGTACCATATGGTTTATTTGATTATCAAATTTTTAGATAGGTCAAATTATGAGAGATTAGAAAGTTAGCATTTCGCTAAAATCACCAAAACTGTGATTTTCTTCTTCGATGGGAGAGTTGACTTTTTTTTGTAAGAGATATGATTTTTTTGATATTTTTATTGGATTCAAATGGGGGTACTTCCTTATTTACATGTGTTGGAACGCGGATTTTTCTTTCACATTTACATTTTATTTCTCTCATCTCTTTTTCTGAAATGAAGAATTTTTTTGGGGCGTGCCAGACTGTTTACGGGAAACAGACAAAGATTTGTTTTGCGATGGGTATTGGGTGCAAACCCTGGTACCCTCGAATTTCATTTCATTTATTTTCACGTGCGCTCGCGTTCAGGGCGATTGGAGTGGTCGTTGTACTGGACCGTTCCCCACCGACCGAAGTCGATTTTTCATTTACATCGAGTATAACACTCGAATACCTTCGAATGCGTAATGTTTATTAAAGACCGTATGCCGAACTTTAAGAAGAAAAGGCAGATGACAAATAAATTTCCACAATTTTATTCAAGCATGCTCATGTCATTTATATTTATGACATTTACATTTACGCCTTTAATGGGGTTTTGTACCTCCACTGGGCGTGCATACAACAAGTCATGTACATGGACGTCGACGACAGGGTGTTTGTGCCTCCGTCGGACGTTTACATGGTAAGGAGTACATTTTTTGTTACTAATGGGGTGTTTGGGCCTCCACAAGGTAACATGCCTCTACGTATGTCTTTTGTGACACCGGAGGACTTAAACAGGAGCCTCGACGTGTGTCGTTTTATGACACCGGAGGACTTGAGTATGCGCCTCGACGTATGTCGGTTTCATGACATCGGAGGACTTAGAACATGTGCCTCGACGTGTGTCGTTTTATGACACCGGAGGACTTAGAACAGAGCCTCGGGGGTCTTGTAACAACCGTGGCGTCTCTATGCGGCGAGCGCAGAAGGGCCCGGCCACGGAGACACAGCACCAACGGGTGTCGAAGACCTTCCCCGACTCGTGCGGCCTATATAAGCTCACGCACGGACCACACCGGGCCAACTGAAGTGGTTTGCAGGTGTCTGCTCAAGGGAGGAAGCTTGGGCGTACTTTGGGCCGAAAATGGCATGCGTTGCAATGGGGGTATGCCCCCCTATTTATAAGGCCTCGGAGGATCGAACCGGCGGGGGTACCCTCCCCGGCGAGGGTCTTCCGGCTCGAGCGTCGAGGACGGGCGCGAGCGCCGAGGCAACGCGGCAGAGAGGCACTGACCGGCGGGGGTGCGCACGCGAGCGGGCGAACTGGCGGGGGTGCATCCCCACGAACCGGCGGGGGGTGCACACCCGCCTGGACTGCGGGGTGCGACCCCCTGCCGAACCGGCGGGGTGCGGCCCCCGCCCGAACCGGCGGGGTGCGCACGCGCCCGCCGAACCGGCGGGGTGCCACCCCTGCCGAACCGGCGGGGGTGCAGCCCCCGCCGAACGCGGCGGGGTGCACCCCGCCTAACCGGCGGGGGTGCCACGCCCTGAACCGTGCTAAAGGGGGCGTGGGGTGCCGACGCACCGGCTCCACCCTCTTGGCCATTTCCTCCAGTTCTTCCGGGAGAGAGCTCTGTGGGCCTCCCGTGCCTGGTTCGTTGGTTGACGGTCGTGCCGTGCACACGTTGCACGCGTGCATCGTCCGTGCGTCTCCGGCCATCCCCACGTGCGTTTGTCCCAGTTTTCGAGGGGCACGTGGCATTTCACCGTCCTCGACGCATCGGGATCGTGCGCGCTTTGAACAAAGACCTGGTCACTGGATTTCCGCTGTCCGAGGTACGCTTTGTTCCGTCCCCGCATGCTTGGGTCTGGGTGTCGCTGCACTATGAACTCGTAACCCGGGTCGTTCCGGGTTCCCCGAGGTGTATCTTGTCACCCGGGGTTTTTTAATCTATATCTCGATTTGTTTCGGGTTCAACAAATGCCCCCCACGGGATATCCGTCGAGACGTAGACGACGGCGGGTATCCCGTGGCCCTGGGAATGCATTTTTTCTTTGCAGTTGCCTTCTCTTGCCTTGTCGTGACGTCCGTTGACGTTCGAATATTTGTTTTGCAGGACTGACGATGCCTCGTTCCCAAACGTCGTGGGGAGAGTAGCCGGCATCACGTCGTTCAGAGGGTGATGTGCAGCGAACGAGGATCCGATGCCGTACATCACCCTTTCCCCGGTGAGGGAGGACGATCCGAGCGACTCGACAAGGGTGTCAAGGTTATGCGCTCTCGGCCTCTGGAGGAGTCGTCGCCGCTTGAGGGCGTCGTGGACATGCGCTGAGTGGACCAGACCTAGCGGGGTAACCGCTACCGGAGAGGCGGCGATTATCCCGGCCATTTTCCGCTGGACGAGTGTTGCACCGGAAAAATATCGGGGCTTAAACGAACCCCGGGCGATAAATACGCCCTGGGGGAACCGGGGACAAACCCCCGATCTCCCCCGCTCGGACGTCAGAAACAGACAAGTCCGAGTACTCGCGCCAAACCAGGGTGGCCCGGAAGCGAGAAACCCGAAAAGTCTTCGTCGACGAAGAGCACGTACTCCGGTGTCACAAAATCCACGTTCGGAGGGGAGTTCGAAGTCGCGCCTGAAGACGAAGGGTTTCTGGGAGACCAAATGCACGTGCCTCCAGAAAACGGGGACGAACGCACGTGGGACGGCCGAGGAAGCACAGGCGGTGCACGGATGCACGTGCACGGCACGGCCGTCGACCGACGAACCAACCACGGAGGCCCACAGAGCTCTCTCCCAAGTTTCTCCCTGAAGCACGGAGAAAACGACATGAAATGAAGCGAGGCCCCCTTAATAGGTGGTGGGCCAAAGGAGGCCCCAAGGGGGGCCGCCGGTCAGCCCCCCCGCCAGTGAGGGGGGGGCCGCCGGTTCGCGCCCCCGCAGGGCGCCGGGTCGGCCCCCTGGTAGGTGGGGCCGCCGGTCAGCCCCCCCGCCAGCAGGGGGGGGCCCGCCGGTTCGCCCCCAGCCAGCAGGGGGGGCCGCCGGTCAGCCCCCCCGCCAACAGGGGGGGGGCCCCCGCCGTTCGGCCCCCCGCCAGCAGGGGGCGCCGGTTCGGCCCCCCCCCCAGCAGGGGGGGCCGCCGTTCGACCCCCCGCCAGCAGGGGGGCCGCCGGTTCGGCCCGCCAGCGCAAGGGGGGCCGCCGGCTCGGCCCCACCAGCGCAAGGGGGGCGCCGGTTCGGCCCCGGCGCCATAGGAGGGCCGCCAGTCAGGTCCCCTGACTGGCGGCCCCCCCCGCCAGTCTGCCCCGTCTCCAGCACCCTCGCCGGTTCACGCCCAGCCTCGGCGCTCGCGCTCGCCCCTCGACGCTCGTGCCCACGACACCTCCGCCAGGGAGGGTACCCCGCCGGTATGCCCCCCACGAATCCTATAAATAGGGGGGGCATACCCCCATTGCTCCGAATGCCATCTTCGGCCCAAAAACCCCGGCTTCCCCCAAGAACGCTCCCAGTGCGCCGATTCGTCCGTGCCCAGAGCGTGATCCGTGCGTGAGCTTAAATAGGCCGCACGTGCTGAAGAGCCATCTTTGGCGCCCGCTGTGTTCCGTTCGTTCTCAGCGTTCGGGCTGCGTTGCGCCACGTCTCAGGAGGACGCCACAATGGTTGTCACATAGCTCTCAGTGTTTGCACTTAAGTCCTCCGGTGTCATAAAACGACACCGTCGAGGCACATGTGTTTAAGTCCTCCGGTGTCATAAAAGACACACTCGAGGCACATGTGTTTAAGTCCTCCGTGTCATGAACGACACACGTCGAGGCACATGTGTTTAAGTCCTCCGGTGTCATAAACGACACACGTCGAGGCACATGTTTTTAAGTCCTCCGGTGTCATAAAATGACACACGTCGAGCCACATGTGTTTAAGTCCCTCCGGTGTCATAAAACGGCACCGTCGAGGCATGTTACCGGACGGAGGCACAAACACCCTGTCACGGACATTGATGTATTTCCCATACCGGTAACGTCCGACAGAGGAACAAACACCCTGTCGTCGACACTCATGTACACAAATACTTGTTGTATACATGCCCAGTGGAGGTACAAACCCCATCAAAGGCGCAAATGTAAATGTCATAAATATAAATGACATGGACATGCTTGAATAAAATTGTGGAAATTTACTTGTCATCTGCCTTTTTTCGTTAAATTTCGGCATACGGTCTTTTAATAAACATTACGCATCGAAGGTATTCGAGTGTTATACCGATGTAAACGAAACATCGACTTCGGTCGGTGGGGAACGGTCCAGTACACGCCACTCCAATCGCCCTGAACGCGAGCGCACGCGGAAAATAAATGAAATGAAATTTGAGGTATCAGGGTTTCGCACCCAATACTCCTCGTAAACAACTCTTTGTCTTTTCCCGTAAACAGTCTGGCACGCCCCAAAAAAAATTCTCGTTTAGAAAAGGATGAGGAAAAAATGAAAATGAGAAAAGAAAAAAATCCACGTTCCAACCATGGTTGCCGAGTCGGAATCGGAAGGCGAATCGGTTGCTCCTGATTCGCTCCGATTCCCCCGAATCGTCCGAATCGGACCGATTCGCATGGGTATTTATATATAATATATATAATATGATATATATATATTGCAGATATATTATATGTATTACATATATGATATAATATTATATAGATATTTATATTATATATAAAGGGAATCGGGGCGAATCAGGCGAATCAGGGATCGGGTTTCCCCTGATCCGCTCCGATTCGGGAATCGGGCCGATTCGCCCCGCCCTGACAAACCATGGTTCCAACAATCTGGCACGCCCGGTGGGACTGTTCCTGCCTTCTATGCATATCTAAAAGACCGTATGCCGTATAGAAATAAAGATGACTAATTTCCACAGTACAGGTACAAGGAGCGAAAGCCGGCATCAAACGCCCGTTCCCACCTGCAATTCAAGCTTGCTCGATGGCCGCCGTCACCTACGGTCCGCAAGTCATCGCATGCCACGCCAAGTGTGGCTACCTCGCCGTCCCGCTCGTGTTCGGCGATTTTCCTGCAGTGGTGGGATCCCCCTACTTCCTAGGGGTGGTCCCCGCCGTCCAAGCTACTCCAAAGGCGGCGCCCAAAGCTACTGCAACTAGGGGCACCAAACCCCGTTCAAGCCAAGGCCGAGTATTCTCGGTTAACACAATCTCCTGCATCGCAGTCCCTAGAAAACGGGGGCAGCGCCAGGGACGCAGGGGCAGCAAGCCCCACGCGGTCGTCTCCAACTCCGGGAAAACGGTGTTAGTTGGCGACATCCGCGTCAGGCTCGATGGAGGCGAGCCGATACTGCCCCGGGACAGAAGCGTCCCCACGGTGGCAACCTCCAACAAATTCGCTCCCCTCCAGGGGATGCGGCAAGAAGATCGGGACTCCCCAAAAGGAGCCCGACAGGGGCAGGTATCAAGCTCGGCGCCCCAGCCGCCTCGCAAATGAGGCAAATGGGGTGACCAAGCAGGAAGCCCGCCAGATCAACAGGCTAGAGCGGATCACCCGCCGAAGCCCCAAGAAGGCGACGGTACCTGGGCGAGAAAAAGCTCAAGAAACCGACCTCCTCGTCCCCGCGGGACACAACGCAGGGGCATTTACAGGAAGCCCAACTTCGTCCCCGCCCAAGCGGAAACAGCTGAAGGGGAGATGCGAGTCAAGCCGGAGCTTCCGCACCTCGAGTCTCAGTCTTTTGAAAGGCTGAGCGCCTCAGTCTTCACCAGGCTGGGAGCTGCAATCCGTCAAGCACTCAGAAGCCCAAGAAGCGGAGAGTGCAGCAGACGTCTGAAGAAGGTGGAGGCATGAAAATCTTCACCTGCTATGCTTCTGGAAGGGAAGCCCTGGGCCATCCGGCATCCCTGCTGGAGCGCTCAGGATAAACGAACCCGGACAGGACGACGAAACCGTCCTCCGATACACCAGAACGCTGCCAGAAGACTTCTCCAAGGGCAGCAAGGCAGTCAGGCCGGACCCTCGAATCTGGGACAGGTCCTCGAGCCTCCACTCGAGCACGATCAAAGACCCCTCCAGGGGCAGGTCCAGCTGGACCTCGAAGGAGGGGAACAAGACGAAGTCGCCAGCCTCCACCTCGGAGATCAACAACTGCCGGCCGACGGGGACCAAGCCGAAGTGTTCCTCATGCCGCCAACCAGGGCCGCCTTCCAAGCAATGACGGACGACGCCAAGTACGATTTCATACAGCGTTGGCAGGCTGAAATGGCCAACCTCCTGACGGAGCGAGGGCAGCAGGCAGGGGCAAATGCGCCACGCCGCCAAGTGCCGACGGCAAACCAAAATGCTCGGACAAGACATCAGCAAGGCGACCTGCCCGATGTCAATCCACGCATAGCCGCGGTCAACGATTATACCGTCGATCCGGTCCAACAGCCGCGCAGGGGCATAAACTCCCAAGCCTCCGCGGCTGAAGATATCGTCGCCCAGCGACGAATGATTGAAAAGATCGTGGACGACCGCTTCGCTCAGCGAGGCGAGGGAACTGCCACTGTAGATCTCTACAGCGTGCCATATCCCGTCCACCATCAATTCAAAGCTGCCACCACGGACTTCCCCAAGGCGCCGAAGTTGCAGAAGTTCGATGGACAGGGCTCCAAACGAGCACCTGGCCTACTATATAACGGCCATGGGAGAGTTGGCATTCGATGAATCCTACCTCCTCCTTTACTTCGCAACGTCCCTGACAGGCACCGCCTTCCAGTGGTACTCCAGGCTGAGGCCCAACTCCGTTGTCCATTGGGCCGACCTCCAAAAGAAGTTCATCGACCGTTTCCAAACGGCCGAGAGAAAGGTGTCGCTTGCAGAGCTGTGCTCCCTAAGGCAAAGAAAAGGAGAAACGGCCCTCGACTTCATCAAGCGGTGGCGTGACTTCAGCATGAGGGCGACAACCCCCCGACGCAAGAAGATGCCATAACTATCTGTCGACGAGGCCTGGCAGCGCAGATAAGTGAAAAGCTGCTGGGAAAAACATCAAGGGTTTTGACCAGCTCAATGCGGTCGTGGCAGAGATCGAAATGTTCTTCGCCGACAACCCGATGCAAGCTCCTCCGCGAATCAAGCCAGGCAAGGAGCGGGGCCGTGGGCAAAGAAGCCAATGCTGTGGACTTTGCCCCGCAAAGCAAGGGGAAGAAGGTCATGACCTCCGGCGCTCCAAGCAAGAAGGTGGAAGAAAGACCCGCCTCCAACTTCATTGCCACAGCGTATGAGCACGCCGTATTCCTTCAAAAGGGACCATACGAAGATGTTCTTCAAGCTGTGCATGAAGAATGACCTGCTCAAGCTTCCGGCGTTGAGAAGACCGAGCGAAGCGATAGGTTGGATGAGCCGAATTATTGTCTCTACCACCGCATGCTGGGGCACTCCATTGAAGACTGCTACGTCTTCAAGAATGAAGTACAGAACTGATCCAGAGTCGCCTCATCACCATGCATGATCATCTGGTCGATCCTCCACAGCCCCATGCCTGGGACCAATCGAGGCAGTCGGCCAATGTCATCCATGTCAATGCGCCGGCTCCCGAGCCAGAAGACCCCGAGGCAAATCCTTGGGACGCTCATTCACCAACGGATGGGAGGGGGATCATCCCTCAGCCTCGGAGCACAGGACATGGTCCGAGACAGTGCAAAACCTGGAAAGACAGGTTCAGTCGTTGCGGCACGGTCAGCGCCAAACGCTGATGTACCTGAGGACCATGCAAGAAAGTTTGACGACCCTCCAGCAAGGACTCCAGGGGCCGTGGGCACACCTGCGCCCCGACACGCCCCCCCTGCGGGGGATGGATCTCGGAGGAGTCGTCAAATCCGTCTGATGACGAAATCGTCGGGAGATTATATTCCTTCCCGCGCCATCGACACTGGCACTCTACCGTACCTGCCTGCGAGCGGGATTACTAGGCTGCCAACCGCCAACAAGCGTCCCGCCAAACTACTGCATATACCATCAAGATGCAGGGCACGCGTTACAGGACTGCCACGTCTTTAAAGACAAGGTTTAAGCATGGATCAACCAAGGGATTATCGCTTGGGCAACGCCCGTGTCAACCCACCCGCAGCCTCACATTCGCGAATGGACAGACCATTCAGCGGACGTTGTCACGCATACAGTCAACGTCATCGACCCACCGAAGTTTATACACCGGTGGCCTTCACTTTCCCAGACCCGGATATGATAGAAGGCGGCTCATCAGGCGAAGCCCCTACTTGGTGGTGCCCGGGAGGGAGAATCCCCCACCGCAGTCACTTGGCGACCAGAAATGTTGGGGAAATCTTCGAGAAGCTCCTGCAACGAGGTGTCGTGATGGCTCACACACCGCCGCCGATGTACACTGAAGGGAGCTGAATCACCCTATGTACTGTCGGTATCACGCCATGCTGCTGCACCCCCACAGACAGGTGCCCTGATGTCCGGGACTGGGTCGAGTCCCTTATCCAAAAGGGAAAATCGCCCGGAAGGCATTCCATGGTCCTAATGAGAGCCAGGGAAGCAGCTCAGCGGGAATTTGAAGAAAGCGACTATATGCGCTTCAAGAACCTCCAAGCCCCCGAAGCTGATGAACGAGGATGGCTCGTACCGCCGATGCCGTCCATAGCTGACACTGAAGGCGCGAGCTTGGGGCAGCAATTCAGGAATATATCCCTGAAAGAGCAGCCCATCTTAAGATACAATCAAGAGGACCCGGATATGACAGAAGGCGGCTCATCTGACGAGGCCCCTGCCTTATGGTATCCCGGGTGGCGGGTCTCCCCGAACCCCTTTGCGACCGCAAAGACCGGGGAGATCTTCGAAAGACTCTTGCAGCAAGGCTGTGTAAAGGCTCACAGGCCGCCACCAACATACACGGAGAGGGAGATAAACCACCCCATGTATTGCAAATACCATGCCATGTTGCTGCATCCTACGGATATGTGTCCGATTGTCCGAGACTGGGTCAAATCCCTCATCCAGAGGGAAAGATCGACCCAGAAGGCACCCACAACCCGGGCCGAGGCCAGGCAAGAAGCCCATCAACACCTCCTCGGCGAAAGAAGGGTCTCGACGACATCAAGTCTCCCCTCCCCGTGAACAAACTCCGGAGAACAGAGTAAGGGGAGTGCTTTGAGAACTCGCCTCCGCGAATACTCAAGCGGCAAGAAAGACCCAGGGGTAGCGCCGGTGATGGAGCCGGCCACCCAAGAGCCAAGCCCCTATTGGGCTGAATTTCAACAACTGCCGCCCGAGACCGGTCCTACCTTCACCGGGCATATCCCACTACCTTCCGGCCCGAGTTCGTGTCGGAGGGCTATGACCGGTCATGTTTCTTGGACCGGATTATGAGTAAGGAGGCGCTGGCTGGTATGACCGGTGTCCGTCATTTCGTCTCACACCGCTTCCGCTTCGGCGCAACAGAGTGGTTGATGGGCATTCTTTATCACTACCATCCACTGCTGTCTCAAGTTGGCATTCTTCATGCTGTTGTTGCCGCTCTTTACAGCTATCCGTGCCATCCTGGGCTGCTGCAGGCCCTGGCGGAGCGGTTCAACCGGAGACTCAACACCTTCTGCGTAGCGGACGGGGAGACATGCCTCGATCTTTGGGCTCTGCACAGAATCTCTGGTCTCCCGATCTCTGGCCAGTTTTATGAGGAGGTGTGTTTGAATGACCTCCTTCGGGACCAGTCCACCGGCGCCGGCTCTTACGTTCTTTCCCACAGCTTCCATTATTTAATGAAAGTCTGGCGGGATCTAGCCCGGTGTGGTAGAGATGAATGCCCCAGCGCTTCCAAAGGGACTGTGAGGGACTGTGAGGTGAGCTGTGATGCTTGGCTCCGCTTTTTCTACAACGGGCCTTTCTGCTTTCACAAGGAGTTTGCCAGCGAGAGCTACGACCCCACAGATTATTTGCAGTTGTCAGTCACCTTGGAGAACAACGTGAAGTATCTCTACGCGCCTCAGGGTCGTGGCTGGAATCCCAGCAGCTTTCCGACCGGACTTATTTGGCGGCGTACCTGGTGTACTGGTTAAGTACCTTCGTCGTCCCATTTGGGGAGGAGGGAACATCAGGCCGGAGGTTATTTATCCTGGCTTGTTCTTTGGCTAGCGGTGTGCAGCTTGCTCTGGCCCCAGCGACGCTGGCTAATATCTTTCATGGCTTGGGGATTTGACGGCGAGCCCTTCCCCTCGCGATAAAAGCATCGTCTTACCGACGCACTACTGAGTGCCTGGGCTGGTCTTCTTTTGCCCGAGCTATGCCACAATGTCAGCCTGGAGAATCCTTCCATGCCGCTCCTCTTCATGTTCCGGAATCGCCCGAGCAGGCACACCAGCGACAATTAGAAGAGGCGCGCCGACGACTTTCCTTTGTGCCATCGGTGGGGCAGTCGGGACTTGACCACGCTTGCTGCTCGCGCGATTTCCGCCCTTATGTCGAGGAGAGCAGGGAGGGCGAATTTACCGCCTCCCTCACAATCCGGCGCCGAGCGCATCTTTCCGCAGGGAGTGGCTCTGGTGCATTCGCCCCGGCGTTTTGCTCTTCCGTAAGGGGGGTCTTTGTTTATGGAGCCATACTTCCCCCACCGTTTCGCACGCAACTTTGGGTACGATCAGGCTGTACCTCCCAATGCAGATTTTGCACTCCCTGACAGGACATACAGGGGCCTGGATCGGCATCTTGTGGCTTCCAGCTGGTGGTGCTTTTTTATCAGACGCGACCCATCTCAGGAGTTCTTCATCCCCGGGCAGCGGCGGGATGGTCGCGTGGACATACTATATGCCCGGTGGTGGACTCGGCAAAATAAGGCGTTCCGGGAACGTGCCGATGTGGTGAAGGCGGCGGAAGGCGCTTACTTGTCCCGAGCGGGCACCTCCGTCTCTTCGATCGAGTCGAAGTTCCTCCGGCAGGAGTTCCCGGAGCTTGTTGGGAAAGTCTCGACTGTAGGCCGCCGTCGCGCGAAGGCACAGGTCACCGATCCAGCGGAACGCAAAGCTCGCGTCGAGGCTTTAGAGCCTCTGGCGCGTCCCGAGGGCAGTTCGACGACTTCTCGGGGCAGCGGAGGGCCGCCCCTCGTCTACTTTTGGTGGCGCCACTTCTTGCTGGACTGTGGGTACCAAGTAGACACGGCACTTTCTGCCCTTATCCCTCATGACGTGTCGGGAGCTTGGGAGCGACATCTCTGCCATTCAATTGCTCGCGTCGGCCCAAGGGAGTTTATTAGCTGGATCGAGAACGGGACCACCTTGCAGCATTTCTGGGATGCTATTGTCGAGGCAGGAAAGGTTGTGAAGGTCCCTTTCGATCGGGTGGTGCTTCCACCACCCTTTTCCCAGGCGCCAACCGGTACGTTGTTCATTGTATTGTTGCCTGTTTGTGCTTTTCTTCTTTCTCTCCCCTCATTTCTTCCCTTTTTTTTTTATGGGCTCCCCTTGCTTCTGGATTGAACAGAGAGTTTTATTCCTTTGGCGGCACTGCCGAAGCCCGACACTTCACGCAGTCGGAAGCGACGTGCGAGCAGGGAAGCCGGCTCCTCGCCGCCGGGCGCTCAGGAGGGGACCCCCGAGCCTTCCGCTTCGGTTGGAGGAGGTGGGCCTAGCCTTTTGTTTCGCCAGATGGGGGAGTTTTTCATCCCCTCTTTCCTTTCCTCTTTGATCGGGATTCTCATTCTGCTGTCGCTCTTCCTGCAGCTTTGCAAACTCCGGGGAGCGAGGAGGTGGCCGGGGCAACGCCGCGCGAGGGCCTTACCCCTCCTGCCGAGGACAATTATAATCCCACGTTTGATGGGACGCCATCCTCAGACACGACGGGGCTCCCATAGGCGTGTCCACCTGAACCAGGTGAGCGAGCGGCAAGCGCACACATGTACACACACATATATATATGTGCCTTTGCCTCCTTTGCCCTGGGCGCATTGTTATAGCTATGAGCTTGAACATCTGACCGCTTCATTTCCTTCCTCAGGGTACGTGCCGGGGGCGGCGTCCGCTGGTGAGGACACGGCGCATCGGGCTGTGTTGACACCCTCCCTCCAGGAGATTCATAGTTTATTAGTCTCCGGCCCCAGGGATGAGCTCCCAGTTTCTCGGACTTTGCCCCGGACCTGCGCGAGGGAGGAGCCCTGCCGCGGGCTTTGCACTGCGCCAGTAAGTACCTCTTGGTTCTTTCATTTAGTCGCCACACCGCCTTTGCACCTCTTCCTCCTCTCTTTTTTTTTTTCGAGGAAGCGGTAAATGACTTCATTTTCCTCTTGCAGTGACGATCACCTCCCCGGCTGCGCTTCCCGTCAGGTCCCCGCGGGAGAAGGGTGAAGTTCTAGAGAGGACAGTTGGGGAAGACGATGGTACGAGCTTCTGCCCAAGGGCGGACTTCTTTTTATTGCTCACCCCGGGTTTCGCCGGGACGAAGGGGAACATCCCGCTTGACGCGCGTACTCATTCTTTCTGCAGGTGGCGCCGAGATCGTGGCGGAAATGATGGAGATGGGTCCTTCAGTGGCCGTCTTTTCTTCGGCTGCAACTCAGGCCGGGGCAGAGGGGGCCCCTCATGATGCCGTGACGGCTCCACTTCTTTCGGTGGCCGGCGAGTCTTTGACAGGTATTTCTGCCCCCCTTATCTTTTCTTTGGTCGTAGCCCCGTTGCTCCTGCGCCGTGCTGACATTCATCTACCTTTAACAGCCGCTGGCGGCGATGTGCCCCTGCCACCTTTTGTCGCAGCATCGCCTGTGGGGTTTGCCCCTTTCCCGAGCCACGGCGTTCTTTGGCCGAGTGAGCCTCAAAGCATCCAGATGGTAGACAAGGGCGGCGTACTGGAGACCCTGATGGGGCTTGCGCGGTCTGCCATGGAGGAGAGTAGCCCCCCATGCCTTGAAAGGGTGCGGGGGTTCCTTTACAGGAATACCCGGCCTATCACTGATGGGCTTCCCACGAGACCCCTGATGGCTGCCGTCGACGCTGTTTGGGACGAGGTGAAGCAGCGATGCCAGGAGGCGACCCGCCTCCAGATCCAGGAACTCTCAGCAGAGGTTGCCTAGAAGAGCAGAGATTTGAGACTCTTCGCTCACAGAGAGGGCGTGCTCAGCCGCGTCGAGACCTTGAGAGCAGTTGCGCTCAATGCCATGCCGATATTATTGGCTTCCAGCGGACGATTGAGGAGGCCTCGAAGCGTCTTGCCGATCGTCAGGCCGCATACCAGGCGCTGACCGAGGGGCGGCGGAGGCCGAGGCAGCGGCGACCGCCTTGGAACAGGAGTTTGCGGATTCCCAGACCAGCTATTGGCTCTTCAGGCGAGTCTGGCGGATCTCCGAGGAGGACCCCATGTCCTCTCGTGAGAGGGAGGGGGCTCCATAGTTCCTCTCGTCCCTTTTTGCTTTCGGCCGATGTATGTATTTCATCACTACCCCGAGGGCTTGTCTCGGGCACCTTGTATTCAAGGAATGACAACTTTAGATTACTACTGCCAATGCCTTTCTTTGACATCGTTGCAATCTTCGTCTGCACTCAGGTAACCTTTTGAGGGTCTTATTTGGGACTCCTCCTTTTGGACGCCGTGTTTCTTGGCTTGACTTGTCCTGCGCTCTACTCTCGGTTATCGGACCGGTAGGTTCGAGGGATGTCTTTTGGATGTTGCATTTCTGGCATTCTTCCAGATCTGGCGCAACATCTTGGGTGCCGGGGCTGGCCTTCTCGGGGCTTTGTCCAGCAACCGAGTTTGATCCTTAGTCGGGGAGGCTTGCCTCTTTCTGGCTTTGCTCTTCGACCTTGATTTTGTATTTCTTCTTCCTGAGATTTGTCTTATTGGCTTTTCCCAGGCCTGCTCTCGGCATCTTTTGCTTGAATTTTGCATTTGTGGCATTCCTCAAGATCTGATGCAACATTTTGGTGCCGGGGTTGGCCTTCTCGGGCTTTGTCCAGCAACCCAACTTTGATTTGATGATGATTTTTTTTTTCCATCTTCTTTTTCATATTACCATTCCAAGCGCCCTTTCGGGTTTTCGCCGGGGATGGCCCCCTCTAGTTTTTTCCAGTGCGCCCTTTCGGGTTTTCACACTGAGGGTTACCCATTTTTGCCCGAGGCGCCCTTTCGGGTTTTCACCTCAGCTGGGTGTGAGGCCTTTTTGCCCTCGAACATCCCTTTTTGGAGGATGATCAAGTCTGCCGGACATCTCTATTTTTAGTCCCTTTTTCTTTTCTTTTCTCTTTTTTTTTTTGCTAGGGCCCGGGCCGGACCCTGAGGCCATTGATCATGGGATCTCCCATTTGGATTTAGCCCACCATTGCGATTTGTTGGCTAAGGGAATTTCGGTTAGCCTACCGCTTTGGTTTGCTGGCTAAGAGTTTGGCTTGACCGACCACAGAGGTTTATTGGTCAAACGGGGATAGCCTATCTTCTTGGGGTTTTCTGGCTAAGGATTTAGGTTGATTTGACCACGGGGGTTTGTTGGCCAAAAGGATAGCCTACCTTCTTGGGGTTAGCTGGCTAAAAGGTTTAGGTTTGACCGACCACGGAGGTTTATTGGTCAAAGAAGGATAGCCTACCTTCTTGGGTTTTCCTGGCTAAGGTTTGGGTTTTGACCGACCACAGAGGTTTGTTGGTCAAAAGGATAGCCTACCTTCTTGGGGTTTGCTGGCTAAGGGTTTTAGGTTTTGACCGACCATGGAGGTTTGTTGGTCAAAGAGGAATAGCCTACCTTCTTGGGGTTTTCTGGCTAAGGTTTTGGTTTGACCGACCATGGAGGTTTATTGGTCAAAGGGGATAGCCTACCTTCTTGGGTTTTCTGCTAAGGGTTTTAGGTTTGACCGACCATGGAGGTTTATTGGTCAAAAGATATAGCCTACCTTCTTGGTTTGCTGGCTAAAAGGTTTAGGTTTGACCGACCATGGAGGTTTATTGGTCAGAGAGAGATAGCCTACCTTCTTGGGGTTTGCTGGCTAAAAGGTTTAGGTTTGACCGACCATGGAGGTTTATTGGTCAGAGGGATAGCCTACCTTCTTGGGTTTTCTGGCTAAGGTTTTAGGTTTGACCGCCATGGAGGTTTATTGGTCAGAGAGGGCTAGCCTACTTCTTGGGGTTTTCTGGCTAAGGGTTTTAGGTTTTCCCGACCATGGAGGTTTATTGGTCAAAAAGGGATAGCCTGATCCACCATTTTGATTCTTTTATCAAGCAGAATAGAGGCACGGCCTAGCATTTTGTTTGCTGGCTGCGCGACACATGTCTTGATAAGTAACGATTTGATTTTGATTATGATTTTGATTTTTTTTTTTCTATTTACTGACTCCTGCGCCCTTTCGGGTTTCACAGAGCCAGCCCCCTCTAGCTTTTTCCAACGCGCCCTTTCGGTTTTTCACGTTGAGGGTATCCATTTTTGCCTAAGGCCCCTTTCGGCCTTTCACCTCAGCTGGATTTGGGCATTTTTACCCTTGGCACTCCTTTTTGGGAGCGCCAAGTCCGCTGGGACATCTCTATTTTTAGTCCCCTTTCTTTTCTTTTTTTTTTTTGAATCCGAAGCGAGGTTGAGAACCTTGGCTAGGGGATTTGACTGGTCGACCTGGATGGTTTGCTGACCAAGAGGGAGGTTTTAGCCGACCTTCTGGGGTTTTTGGCTAAAGGATTTGACTTGGTCGACCTGGATGGTTTGCTGACCAGAGGGAGGTTTTAGCCGACCTTCCGGGGTTTATGGCTAAAGGTTTGACTTGGTCGACCTGGACGGTTTGCTGACCAGGAGGAGGTTTTAGCCGACCTTCTGGGGTTTATTGGCTAAGGATTTGACTTGGTCGACCTGATGGTTTGCTGACCAAGAGGGAGGTTTTAGCCGACCTTCCGGGGTTTATGGCTAAGGGTTGACTTGGTCGCCTGGACGGTTTGCTGACCAAGAGGAGTTTTTAGCCGACCTTCTGGGGTTTGTTGGCTAAGGGTTTGACTTGGTCGACCAGAGGTTTGCTGACCAAGAAGGAGAACATAATTCATAGAGGGAAAAAAAAAAAAATTTCTCTTCCCTCTTTTTCCATAGGCTCTCTCTCTTTTTTTTTCATATAGGCTCTTTTGCCCTTGGGCACCCCCTTTTGGGGAGACCGAGTCAGCCGGGACCTCTCTATTTTCAGTCCCTTCCTTTCTTGTTTTTTTTTTTTTTGAATGGGTGCATGTGCCCAACCCTAGCCTGATTCGGCTATAGGGGATCGGAGGGCTGCTGCCCGGGGATTCATGCTCAGGGGCAAAGTACATTTTCAAATGCTTGCCATTTAGTGGTGGAAAGGGGCGGTCGCCAGTGTGTGTTGCCAGCGTGTATCCCCGCCTTCATACACTCCAGTGACCACGTACGGTCCGCGCCAGTTTGGCTGGAGTTACCACTTGATTTGCCTGCCATGACTTCTCTTTGCTTGACCATGACGAGGTCACCTTTCTTGAAGACACGGGGCCTGACCAGCTTGTCGTAGGCTCGAGTCATGCGGGCTTGATAGGATTGGAGATGTTTGTATGCTTCCAACCTTTTGCCTTCTAGGTCGGACAATTCCTCAACCTTCTTTCTATTTCTTGTCGCTCCTCGGGCTGAAGACCGGTATAGACGGCTACCCTATAGGACGACATTTCAATTTCGATAGGGAGCATGGCTTCAGCCCCGTACACCGAGAGAAGGGAGCACACACCCGGTAGGGGTCTTGTAGACCGTCCGGAATGCCCAGAGCGCTTCGTGCACCTTCTCCCCCCAATCACGCTTGCGATTGCCGACTATCTTGGCAAGCAGTTTGCAAAGGGTCTTGTTGAAGGCTTCCGCCAGACCATTGGCTTGAGGGTTGTAGACCGTTGACGTCCTCCAATCTATCTGGAATTTGGCCGCCAACGCATATATTGTTTTGTTTCTGAAGGGCGTACCGTTATCTGATACGATCCGATGAGGGGTGCCAACCTGTAAATCAGGTGTTGCTTGACATTTGGCAACGGCTACCCCGTTACCTCCCGGAGAGGGACTGCTTCTCGCCCATCGGGAGAAATAGTCGTGGCTGCCAGGATAAACTTGTGGCCGCCGGAGGATGGTGGGAATGGTCCCACGACGTCCATTCCCCATTCAGCAAAGGGCCATGTAGGGGCAGTTGGATGCAATTCGTTCGGCGGCTTTCTTGGCACCGAACTGAAGACCTGGCATTGATGACACGTACGCGCGTACTGGACGCAATCCGTGTACATGGTCGGCCAGAAGAAGCCTTTTAGCTTGATGTTGATTTTCATCTTGTCTCCCGCTTGATGGGCTCCGCACAGTCCAGAGTGGACTTCGTGCATGATGACTTTGGCTTCTCTAGGGAGAGACATCGGAGGAGGACAGACTTGTCTTTTCATGGACAAGCCGATATAGTTGGTCCCCGATCATTTGATATGATGTGGCCCGCCGCAGCAGTCGGACTCGTTCGGCCCGGTCTGAAGGCAGCCAACCGTTCTTTATTTGAATGATCGGCTGGCGCCAGTCTTCTTCTTGGCTGGCTTCTTCTTCGAGGGTGCTGACTTCAGCATTTTCTGGGTCGGAGTCATCCTCGAGAACGCTGGGCATCAGCCTCCTATGTCGGACAGTTATGCCCAATCCCCTTCAGGAGGAAGCTTTAGGGCGGACGCCAGTTTGGCTAGCGCATCCGCCTGAGAGTTTTGCCCTCTAGGGACATGTCCGATTTCGAACAAATAGAACCTCTCGCGGAGCTTCATTACTTTGGCATGATAGGGGATCAGTTCCTTTTTCCGAACTTCGTAGTCCCCCAGCACTTGACGGATGACCAACTGCGAGTCTCCGTAGACTTTTATGCATTTGATGCCCATTTCGGCAGCCAGTTGAAGTCCCACGATCAGCGCCTCATATTCAGCCTGATTGTTGGTCAACGGCTTCATGAGTGCACATGAGTTGTGCAGTATTCCCCCTTGTGGAGTCACCAGGACAATGCCCGCTCCGGAGGTATAAGTTGTGGTGCCGTCAGTTTGCTTGAGCACCCGGGAAGCGCCATCAAAGTAGAGTTCCCAATGTGGTAACTCCACGGCGAGAGTATTCCCACTTTCTTGAACGGGGACTTCTTTTTGTTGGGTCCCCTCCCCGTGGGGGGATGAGAGCGTTTCCTCCTCCGGGAGCTTGAACTCGAGGGGAGAGCCTGCTGGGAGCGGATGCGCCGCCAGGAAATCCGCCATACCTTGCCCTTTGATTGCTTTTCTGGGGACGAAGGTGATATCGAACTCCATGAGGAGAAGGGCCCATTTTCCCATTCTTCCTGACAACACAGGTGGGTGAGGAGCGCCTTTAGCGGGTCTATCCTCGAGATGAGGCTGACTTGATGGGCTAGCAGATAGTGCCGTAATTTCTTGACAGCAAATATCAGCGCTAGGCACACTTTCCCACTGGGGATAGCATTCGATCGGGGAATCGTCGAATCGGGATCCGACGACGCCAGAATCTACCGATCGAGGACGTCGATCGAGGCGGTTGCTCCTTTCGCATCCGCTCGATTTCGTGTGCGCCATGAATATCGTGCTCCGGACCCACCAGCATTCTGCTGAGGTAATAGAGCGGTTGCTCCTTGCCTTCCTCATTTACTTGCGCCAGAAGGCCCCAGCGATGTTTCCATAGCTGATGTAGAGGATGAGCGGCTTATCTTTCACTGGGGCTCCCAAGACGGGAGGAGTAAGGAGATACTCTTTGATTTCTTCGAAAGTATCTTGGCACTCTTGGTCCCATATGAATGGGGCTCCTTTCTTCATCAATTTGCTGAAGGGGGCGCATCTGCCCGCAAGGTTGGAGATGAACCGCCTTATGTAGGCCAGCCTTCCTTGGAGAGATTTTAGCTCCGTTAAGGTTTTCGGCGGCGGCAGCTCTCTGATAGCTTTGATTTTGACGGGATCAATTTCTATCCCGCGGTATTTTACAACGAAGCCGAGGAATTGCCGCTCGACACGCCGAAGGCGCACTTCATCGGGTTCATCTTCAGTTGATGTTGGCGGAGCCTTCGAGACTGGCGTAAGTCGCCTAGGTGGTCTTCCCGCTTTTGCGCCTAGGTCTTGCCTTTTGGTCTTGACGATCAGTCATCACGTAGCACTTCGACCGTCATGGACTTTCTCCGAGATCTTGGTCATGGCTCGTTGGTAGGGGCTCCGGCGTTCTTCAGCCGAAGGGCATTCTTTTATAGTTGTAGATCCCTTGGGGGAACCTGAAGGCGGTATGACCCTTATCTTTGGGAGCCATACGGATTTGATTGTAGCCCGACGACCCGTCCATGAAGGACAGTGCTTCATGCCCTGTGGTCATATCGATCATGTTTCCGTGATCGGGACCGGGAAGTCGTCCTTTGGGCAGGCTTTGTTCAAGTCCCTGTAGTCGATACAGATCCGGACTTCGCCGTTCTTCTTCTTGACTGGCACTATATTGGCCAGCCAAGTTGGATAGATGCACGGCTCGGTGAAGTCGACTTGGAGAAGTCTCCACCTCGGCATTTACTTTCAGCTCCAGCTCGTGGCGCATACGCCGTTGGGCTTGCTTGACCGGCTTCGCGGCGGGGAGTATGGACAACTCATGCTCAGCCACGGAGGGGTCCAGGCCTGGCATTTCTTTGTATGTCCATGCAAAACAGTCTTTGAACTCCAGCAAGAGTTGCCGGTATGACCGTCTTTCTTCCTCGTTCAAGAGGGCGCTGACGAAGATTGGTCGGGGTTCTTTTGGTTCCCCGAGGTCGAGCTTCGACCATTCGTCGACAGTAGCTTGTCCGCCGTCTTCGAGTTCACGGGGCGCCGCTGTAGGTCGATGAAATCCTTTTCTTCATCGGGCGGTGACACGACGGACGTACATAGTGAAGCCTTCTTCTGTGATCGGCCAGAAGTGACCCCCTTCGCTTTGAGGCGCTTCTTGACACGACGCCCCATTTGATAGGACGAGGGCGGCCTCCCCTGCTGTGGTTTTGTAGCGGGGGTAGGAGATTGCCCATCGGAGGGGCAATGATCAGGTAAGGGCGCGAGCCCAACGTGTTGACCGTATAGTAGGCCTCGCATTCCGCCGCCTGACCATAGCCCAACCCCCGAGTGTCTTTTGCACAATAGGGGGGTTGCCCTCGGAGTTGCTTCGGGTACCACACACTGCCGTGGAAGTACTCCCGTCGCGAGGGATCTTGCATTTGTGCAATCTTTTGCCTTTGGCACAATTTCTTGATGTGCTCGGGCATGTCGTCCATTTCTTGGACGGGCTCTGGGGCGGTTTGAGTCGTGTGACTCCAGCCAAAGTCGTCTTCGAGGGGCCCATGTGGCAGCGGGTCTCCTTTGTAGAAGATGATCCTTCGGTCTCGCCCCTCTCGAGACTATCATTTCTGTAATGGGTGACAATGAATGTCTTCAGTCGTTCCACCCATTGCTCCTCCCTATGGAAGAGTAATTGCATGTACGCCGGCGGCAAGGAGATGCTTCGGTTGATGATCTCGCCGATGGCGTTTGCTTCGTAGTTGATCTCACGCCTTTCTGGGCAACTTGGCCCGGCGTGGTGGATTCGGCGAGGCGGCTGAGCCGGTGAGCTTCAAGGAGGTCTTTGTTGACCGTGAAGAGCTCCTCTTCCTCTTGACCCTGGCTTGCTTGATTTGCGTCGGCATTTTGCTTTTCCTTGCCTTTTGACGCAGTTGCTGGCTCGCCGAGAGGTTCGCCGAGGTATAGCTGGGCGTCCGCCAAGTTGCATTCATTTGGGCGGAACGGGGCCCGGTCGGCAAAGACCGTGTGCTGCTCTCCTTCTTTGATGTATTTTACATTGTGGAGAGTCGAGGGGACGACCCGATTTTCATGGAGCCAGGGTCTTCCCAGAGGGCTTTGTAAGACGTGTTTGCATTGATGATGTAAAACACGACCTTAGTAGTGAGGCCGTCCATGGCCAGCTGCACTTCCACCTTTCCCAAGGCGTTTTCAGAATTCTGGTTGAATCCAGCGATTCTGATGTCATTTACCCTTTGCAAGTAGGGCGTAAGATACAGAGCCTTGAAAGTCTTCAGAGGCATGATATTGATCGGCCGCCCCGGGGTCAACCAGGATCCGGTTGAGCTCGTGCCCATTGACTTTTCCTTGCATGTACAACGGCGGTTGTGGTATAGCGTTGGCAACAACATGTCTTTGTCAGAGAAGGTCACCTCCGCCACCAGTGCTTCTAGGGCTTGTGCCTGGAGTTCGGTCACGTCAGCTTCGTAGACCTCAGGCTCTTGCAAGATTTTGACGAGCACCGTTCTCAAATCTTTGCTCCAGGCAATGGCGTCCCATATGGTGATGTTGGTTGGGAACCGCTTCATATGCTGTATGATTTTGCGGTCAGCCCGGGCACGGGTTTGATCCAATGGTGGGACAGTATCCTCCAGGGCCTTTATCGGTTGCCCGAATTGGTTGACCCCGTCTTGCCGCTGGTTGCTCGTCCGGCTTTTCTTCGAATAACGAGCCCAGGCAATCTTCCTCCGGGGCGGCAGTTTCTTCTTTGCCGCTTCTGGACGGAGCGGGCCGGGCGGCCGATTCAGGAGTTTTCCGGTTGAAAGGCTTGTTGGGGATCGCCCATCCCCCATACTCTTTCGTCAGACAGGACAAGGGGACTGGCTGGGTGGCCCTCCTCGGTCGAGAGCCTACTAGCGATATCCTGCTGCTCTTCTTCTTCCTCGTCAGATGGGTCGAAGATGAAGGTTTCGCCCGCACCTCTATTTCCGGGGCAGGCTGAGGCTTTTCTCCTCGGAAGACAATAGTCTTGCCCAGGTCGGGCGAGCTGGTTTTCTCGCTGAGGGACGGGGAGGATTTCTTTCCTCGTCCACGGCCTTTTCCTTTGCCTCGGTTGCGGCGCCGATATGTTGCCACAGGGGGCGTAACAGCCGGTGATTGCAAGCTCGCAGGCGGCGGTATCGACACCATGTTGCACGAGAAGTTTTCAGCATTTCCTCCAACTTCTCGATGGTGATTTCATCTTCCTTATAGAAGATGGCCAGTTCTTCGGGCAGAGGCAGCTTCTCGCCTTCTTGAGCCCTTTGTAGCATTTGGTGGACCAGCTTTTGAGCCTTGTTTTGCGCTCCATTTCTTCCCACGGGATTATGTCCAGAGGGACTCCCCAAGTGGGTTTAGAGGGAATATACTCCTCCAGATCATCAATGAGCTTTTGCAGCTTCTGGAGTGGAGTAAGCTCTGCTGGGGCTGCCGCGGCCTCCTCTTGCTCAGCTTGCTTCTTTAGGCGCCTTTTCATGTTCTTGCGCCGGTTCTTTTCTTGCTGCACTGCGCGCGCCATTTCGAGCGGCGTCAGCGGCTTGGCTTGCTCTTTGTTTGAGAGGTGGTTTCTCGGCCGAGGCGACCGTGCGACCTTCCCCTCTTAGAAACGCTGACAGAGTGTGCATTCTGGACGCCACCGTCGTCCAGCCAGCTTCGTCTTGTTGATGCTGGAAAGTGGAGTCAATTGCCTGCTCGATTACCTCGGGCGGCAGTTGTTGGAATTCGGTCCAGTAGGGGCTTGGCTCTTGGGTGGCCGGCTCCGTCACTGGCTGCTTGCCCCTGCGGTCTTTATCTTGCCGCTTGAGTATTCGCGGAGGCGAATTCTCGAAGCACTGCCCCTTACTCCTATTTTCCGGAGTTTGCTTGCGGGGAGGGGAGACTTGGTGTCGTCGAGACCCCTTTTTTCCGCCGAGGAGGTTGTTGCTGGGCTTCTTGCCTGCCTCGGACTGAATTTCGGGTTGCCTTCCGAGTCGATCTTTCCTTCTGGATGAGGGATTTGACCCAATCTCGGACAATCGGACACATATCCGTAGGATGCAGCAACATGGCATGGTATTTGCAATACATGGGGTGGTTTATTTCCCTCTCCGTGTATGTTGGTGGCGGCCTGTGCGCTTTTACACAGCCTTGCTGCAAGAGTCTTTCGAAGATCTCCCCAGTCTTTGCGGTCGCAAAGGGATTCGGGGAGACTCGCCACCCTGGATACCATAGGGCAGGGGCCTCGTCAGATGAGCCGCTTTCTGTCATATCCGGGTCCTCTTGATTATATCTTGAGGTGGGCTGCTCTTTCAAGGATATATTCCTGAATTGCTGCGCCAAGCTCGCGCCTTCAGTGTCACTGTGGGCGACATCGTGGTACGAGCCATCCTCGTTCGTCAGCTTCGGGGCTTGGAGGTTCTTGAAGCGCATATAGTCGCTTTCTTCAAATTCCCGCTGGGCTGCTTCCCTGGCTCTCATTAGGACCATGGAATTGCCTTCCGGTCGATTTTCCCCTTTTGGATAAGGGACTCGACCAATCCCGGACATCAGGGCACCTGTCTGTAGGGTGCAGCAGCATGGCGTGATACCGACAGTACATGGGGTGATTCAGCTCCCTTTCAGTGTACGTCGGTGGCGGTGTGTGAGCCATCACGACACCTCGTTGCAGGAGCTTCTCGAAGATTTCCCCAACATTTCCGGTCGCCAAGTGACTGCGGTGGGGGATTCTCCCTCTCCGGCACCACCAAGTAGGGGCTTCGCCTGATGAGCCGCCTTCTATCATATCCGGGTCCGGAAAGTGAAGGCCACCGGTGTATAAACTTCCGGTGGGTCGATGACGTTGACTGTATGCGTGACAACGTCAGCTGAATGGTCTGTCCATTCGCGAATGTGAGGCTGCGGTGGGTTGACACGGGCGTTGCCCAAGTCGATAATCCCTTGGTTGATCCATGCTTCAACCTTGTCTTTAAAGACGTGGCAGTCCTCTAACGCGTGCCCTGCATCTTGATGGTATATGCAGTAGTTTGGCGGGACGCTTGTTGGCGGCTGGCAGCCTAATAATCCTGCTCGCAGGCAGGTACGGTAGAGTGCCAGTGTTCGATGGCGCGGGAAGGAATATAATCTTCCGGCGATTTCGTCATCAGACGGATTTGAAGACTCCTCGGAGATCCACCCCCCGCCGGGGGGGCGCGTCCGGGGCGTAGGTGTGCCACAGGCCCCTGGAGTCCTTGCTGGAGAGTCGTCAGACTTTCTTGCATGTCCTCAGGTACATCAGCGTTTGCGCTGCCCGTGCCGCAGAGATTGAACCTGCCTTTCCAGGTTTTGCACTGTCTCTGACCATGTCCTGTGCTCCGAGGCTGAGGGATGATCCCCCTCCCATCCGTTGGTGGAATGAGCGTCCCAAGGATTTGCCTCAGGGTCTTCTGGTTCGGGAGGCGGCGCATTGACAGGATGACATTGGCCGACTGCCTCGATTGATCCCGCATGGGGCTGTGGAGGATCGACCAAATGTTCATGCATGGTGATGAGGCGACTCTGGATCAGCTTCTGTTTGTATTTTTGAAGACGTAGCAGTCTTCAATAGAGTGCCCCAGCATGCGGTGGTAGAGACAGTAATTTGGCTCATCCACTCTATCCGCTTCACTCGGTCTTCTCAATGCCAGAAGCTTGAGCAGGTCATTTTTCATGCACAGCTTGAAGAGCATCTTCGTATGGTCCCTTTTGAAGGAATACGGCGTGCTCATACGCTGTGGCAGTGAAGTTGGAGGCGTTTTTCTTCCACCTTCTTGCTTGGAGCGCCGGAGGTCTGATCTTCTTCCCTTTACTTTGTGGGGCGAAGTCCACAGCATTGGCTTCTTTGCCCATGGCACGCTCCTTGCCCGGCTTGATTTTCGGAGGAGCTTGCATCGGGTTGTCGGCGAAGAACATTTCGATCTCTGCCACGTCCGCATTGAGCTGGTCAAACCCTTGATGTTTGTTCCCAGCAGCTTTTCACTTATCTGCGCTGCCAGGGCCCGTCGACAGATGGTTATGGCATCTTCTTGCGTCGGGGGATTGTCGCACCTCATGCTGAAGTCACGCCACCGCTTGATGAAGTCGAGTGCCGTTTCTCCTTTTCTTTGCCTGAGGAGCACAGCTCTGCAAGCGACACCTTTCTCTCGGCCGTTTGGAAACGGTCGATGAACTTCTTTTGGAGGTCGGCTCAATCGACAATGGAGTTGGGCCTCAGCCTGGAGTACCACTGGAAGGCGGTGCCTGTCAGGGACGTTGCGAAGTAGCGGAGGAGGTAGGATTCATCGAATGCCAACTCTCCCATGGCCGTTATATAGTAGGCCAGGTGCTCATTTGGTGAGCCTTGTCCGTCGAACTTCTGCAACTTTGGCGCCTTGGGGAAGTCCGGTGGCAGTTTCTTGAATTGATGGTGGACGGGATATGGCATGCTGTAGAGATCTACAGTGTCAGTTCCCTCGCCTCGCTGAGCGAAGCGGTCGTCCACGATCTTTTCAATCATTCGTCGTTGGGCGACGATATCTTCAGACGCGGAGGCTTAGGAGTTTATGCCCCTGCGCGGCTGTTGGACAGGATCGACGGTTGTTGGCATGAGAAATTGTCCACATCCCCTCCTTTCCCAAAAATCCCCAAAGTACCCTTATAAGGGGGCAAAATAGGCATCTCCCCCCCCCCCCCCCCCCTCATTTTAAGCTATTCTTTGATTTAAAGGAAATGGGAGGGGAGAGCCGGTTGGAGGGTCCAACCTGTTTAATAACAGGTTGGAGGCCCCCCCCTCCAACTGGTTTAATATAAACCGGTTGGAGGGGAACCCCTCCAACCTTTTTTATGTTTTCCCTTTTTATGTTTAAAACAGGTTGAGGATGCTCCCCCCCAACCTGTTTAATATTAAACAGGTTGGAGGAGAAGCCCCCCCAACTGTTTTAATATTAAACAAGTTGGGGGTGCTCCCCCCCAACCTGTTTATATTTAACTGGTTGGAGGGGAAGCTTCCCCCAACCGTTTTAATATTAAAACAGGTTGGGGATGCTCCCCCCCAACCTGTTTAATATTAAACAGGTTGGAGAGAAGCCCCCCCAACTGTTTTAATATCAAAACAGGTTGGGGTTGCTCCTCCCAACCTGTTTTATATTAAACCATTGGAGGGGAAGCTTCCCCCAACCGTTTTAATATAAAACAGGTTGGGGGTGCTCCCCCCCAACCTGTTTAATATTAAACCGGTTGAGGGGAACTCCCCCCAACCGAAAATGGGGGTTCTCCCCCCTCCTTCTCCTGTTTATGCAGGAGGGGAGGAGAGGCCAGCCCCCTATAAAAGGGGAGGCACCCCCCCTTCAATCTCTGAAAAAAAGAGGGAGAGAGGAAGAGAGGCCGGCCAAGCCCCAAAAACCCCCCCATGTGCTGTGAAAAACCAGTCCCCCAAGCCTTGTAAACCAGTCCCAAAACCCTTGTAAACCAGTCCCTCCAAGCCTTGTAAGGCCCGGGTTCTGAAATTTTCAGAATATTGCAAATCTTCTTGTTCTCCCGATCTCTTTCCATCCGTTCTTCCAATTCTTTGGTTTGGCGTGAAGGTATTGTTTCGTTCCTTGTTCAATATGGAGTGAGGAGTGCCCGATAACGTGGAAAAGAGCGGGAGATCGCCATCGTATACGGCTCCGACATCTCCCTCGCGCCACGTCCCCACATCGAGCAAGTCTCTATGGGGATCCAGGGGTTTAAATACCGTCCATATCGAGCAAGTCTCTATGGACATATGGTATTTAAACACCCTTTATTCTCTCTCTCTCAGTATATTTATACCCCACATCGAGCAAGTCTCTGTGGGGGATTCAGGGTTTTAATACTGTCCATATCGAGCAAGTCTCTATGGACATATGGTATTTAAACACCCTTTATTCTCTCTCTCTCGGTATATTTATACCCCACATGAGCAAGTCTCTGTGGGGGATTCAGGGGTTTAAATACTGTCCATATCGAGCAAGTCTCTATGGACATATGGTATTTAAACACCCTTTGTTCTCTCTCTCTCGGTATATTTATACCCCACATCGAGCAAGTCTCTGTGGGGGATTCAGGGTTTAAATACTGTCCATATCGAGCAAGTCTCTATGGACATATGGTATTAAACACCCTTTGTTCTCTCTCTCGGTATATTTATACCCCACATCGAGCAAGTCTCTGTGGGGGATTCAGGGGTTTAAATACTGTCCATATCGAGCAAGTCTCTATGGACATATGGTGTTTAAACACCCTTTGTTCTCTCTCTCTTGGTATATTTATACCCCACATCGAGCAAGTCTCTGTGAGGGATCCAGGGGTTTAAATACTGTCCATATCGAGCAAGTCTCTATGGACATATGGTGTTTAAACGCCCTTTGTTCTCTCTCTCTTGGTATATTTATACCCCACATCGAGCAAGTCTTCGTGGGGGATCCAGGGTGTTTATATGCATACGTTTCAACTAAAGTTTTGTCTCTGAAAATGAGTATATACTCGGAAGATAATTTCGCTAACACGGGCATGTTCCTGCCCATGATAAGCTACATACTCTTTTCAAAAAGACAACCCTATTTTTTTAAACTTGGACTCATTCCATTCAAAATAAACAAAGCAAAAAAATGTTGTTTTGAAATTTCTTACAGATGCATATATTCTCGCCCATGTATGAAATGGTATTCGGGTTGAAACAAGTGTTAATACGACATCTAAAGCTTTTAACTCGATGTAAATGTAACATCGGTTTCGATCGATGGAGACAGGGGTCTAGCACACGCCACCCCAATCGCCTGATGATTAAAAGGCACGGATCAAAGAAGTTCAGATCAAAACACGGCGCACCCATCCGTTTCACGGATATATTCAAAAAATTCTT